>JAUESE010000001.1:6766063-6776683 GCA_032274725.1 Malacoctenus triangulatus
CATTCAGCCAATTACAAGTGTTCCACCTGAAGCAGTCGATAGAGAGTGAAACCTTGATTCATTATCAGATTGCGGGGATAAAAATGCAAAGTAAAAATAAAAAAAGACGGATTGGCCGGCCTCATATGCATACAGTTAGACAGTCCCAGTTTGTGTGCATAATTGCTTTAATGTGGGCTATTAAGACTAAGTGGATATGATTTTACTGTCTGCCCCACATTCCCTCTGATCTCTGCCATGATCAATACTTATGATTTGTAAGTCACCAGCCATCGATAGCTTAGTGCAATAGTTAAGTGTTTGACCTTGTAGGAAGTGCTTGGTTCCTTGTTCAGAGGAATATACGGAGCACATCGATGAGGGGGCGGGAATCAAGGACATGCCGGCAAATCGACGCAATCTGCATGTGACTTTTAGAAAAGTGTGACTAGCCCTTGTGCCGGGCCTCCGCAAACGTTTCATGGGCTGAATCGTAAAATGTGGACAAGGAGAAAAAACACCAACATGTAAAAGTGTAGCTCTTGTAAGAATGATTCCACTTTAAAGTAGGTTTATACTATATTCAATTTTTGACGATGATTTTGAGTAAACTATTAACAATATAAATCTACCAAATGCAGACTTGACTCTATATGAAATCCAGTCCTTTCTTGAGCCATCAATGATGAGCAGAAGCATCCAGTGGGCTGTGTACAAGTGTAAAATACAGGTGAAAAGAAGAAAAAGCTTACATACGAGCAATGTTTTGTTGCCGTTTTTGGAGCCCATTAGCAACTATTTTGTCAGAGAAACAAAAAGAATTTAGCGACAACCGTAGTATACAGAACAGGAGTTTATTTTTGCGTAGAAACAGAACTAGCTCCAGTTTTTTGAACCTATAGTCATAAAGATAGGTAGTTTCATTGGGTCGTTTAATCATGTGGGAATGTGTGCTATTAAAGAATCTTTATTCTGGAAAAAAAAAGAAAAAAGTTGGTTTTTCACTTTTAATTCAGGATTTGACAACAACTGATTTTATCAACCTGAAAATAAATACTTAGTTGATTGTGTCTGTGTAGAAATCAAACACAGGACTGCTTTCTTTGATTTCTAACTATGATGACACTTCACCTCGGAGACATTTTATTTATCATTTTCTTCCACAATAAATTAAGGCAGTTAGATGTGAACATAAACAATAAGAGCAATCCTACTTTAAGTTTCATTTGCAGTTAGATTTTTTTGCTTTACAATATCTAACAACAATGAAGCGTAATGTATTGCAGGAAGTTAGAAACATTGGGGAGATGTGGTCCTTTCGGCATTATGAAAGAATAAAAAACCAGATTGTAATATTGATCACAATAATCATGAAGGGAGGTGAGAAAAGAGAGTGAGGGCTTGTGTGCGGTTGTGCATGTTTGTGCCTGTGTGCGCAAGTGAGATGGGGAGTTGCCGTTGCTCCGTCTGGGCTCCGGGCCGACACATTCTTTCTCCACAAGTGCCTGTTTGGAGCGCTTGGCCGTGTCTGGAAGCGACACAAACACACGTATACACAAACACGCGCTTCAGATTAGACGCTGAGCCTGAGTGACTTAAACAAGAAAAGATAACTCTTTGTGCGGTGACAGATGGATAAGCAGCGCTATCTCGGGCTGTAATCTTGGAATAGTTTGAGTCACTTTGTGTTTTGGCAACACATGAACACGATATGTGATCTCCCCCCGCGAATGAATGAGCAATAGTGTTTTTAAGAGAGAGGGATCTGTTTTTGATTCGTGTTGTGTCATGTTTTTACCGTCGGCAATCAGAAACCAACATCTGGCGCGATCGCCCCCTCCAAATCCAACAAAAATGTCACTGTAAGATAATACGCGACCCGAGGAAGCCGAAACACCACAGGTAATAAGATGGATTTCACATATTTGAGCTGCCTTTTGCCTTAAGTGCAAGGTGTAATCGTCAGCAAGTACTTTTTTCTCCAAAAGGTGTCAAGCTTTGTTTATAACAAGTAATTTCAACGATTTAGCAGAAATGACATGTGAGACATGTGAGAGTTGAGCTTCAGAGGGGTAAAAAAAAAGAAGTGTCAGAGAACAGCAGCGTGACTGAAGCCGATGTTGAGTGACTAATGATGGTTTTTGAAATAATTCTTGTCAGTTTGGTGCAAAAGGTGATTATCACGAGCGTGGAGGTTCTTCAGACTTGTTCCAAAGCTTGAAATGGAGCAGATGCAAACGAGTAGGGTAGCTCGTGGGGGATTTCAAAATAAAATAAAAGTAAAGAGTCATTGTTATTTTCAGTTTTGTACTAATTGAAAGTAAAAGCATCAGCAGAGTTGCTTCTTCGGTCAGTCGGACTTACTAAAGATATATATATTTTTAATCAAAACCTCCCTTTTGAAAAAGAAGCAAAATTTGGAGAAAAATCTTTTAATGAAAAAGGTTGAAAACAATGATTCACTGCATCAGAACATCCTGTCGCTGGCTCAGAAAGACTTTTTCGTCGATCAGTAGCTTGAAATCTTAACTTGCAAATGTACCTGATGCAAAGTCAATCACACAAAAAAGGTTGGGAAGCTTGGTTCCAAACAGAGAATCCATCAAATGTTGCTACATCCAAACTTTTTTCACTGGGGTCAACGTATAAAAAACATGTGATCACAGGCTGATTCACTTCATATGAAGAAGGTCCCCGACAATGTTTTCCTCACTTGCTTCAGAAGCACTTTTAGATCTCGAATGTCCAATAAAGTCAGGTGGGAGCTCAATAAAGTCAGGTGGGAGCTGCTAATCTGAGACTCTTCCACTGTTTCTTGCTGTGACCTCATCAAAAGGAGACCACAGGCACCGTTTGGCCCGCAGGCTGTTGATGGGACACCCCCCGTCATACACGCAACATGTACAAGCAAAGCTGTGACAGCTGGAAACCGAACTTACCGACTACAAAATATATCTTTCTGCCCGTGCTATCGTGCACGTATGTGTGAATCCGCTCGGCAGTCTCAAACCACAGCGGCGATGACGCCCTGGCCTGTGATCAATAAAGAAAACATCAGAGGGAAAGAACTCCCAGGCTCATTAGTATCAGGGAGAAAAAAAACAACCCTGAAACTGGTCAATCAACCACTGATGAAGAGCTCCGCTCAACCCTCCCGTGTGCACATCTACATGTGTCGGCGTACATGCGTGCATGCCTACTTTACAACAATACACGTGCTCGCGATTTAATACGAGCACTCCGAAAACTTGCTGGGGATATGTAAGCATCAAACGCTTCGCTTCAAGTGGTGATTAAGATACAAAAATAATTTCGCCCCCCCTCTAATCTCCTCCATCAAGCCTTATATGTTATCCAGTATGGAGGCATCCGCGGATCAGCTTGTCCAGTATCTCGTGTTTCCTTTCATGCCCACTGACCACAGGCTTTCAGGGGGTTTTCCTCCTCCCCCCCCACCGACCAGCCGTTGGGTCAAACCTCGGCGGAGCCCCCCGACCGTCCGTATAAGCAAGCGAGTCCAAAGGGAGCCGGACCAGAGGCACCTCACACAACACAGTGATCAAGTGCTGGTAGCCCGAGTAGCCCCCGAGTACACAGGGCTATTAGTTGTGAGTGATACGGTTGAAGTTACTCCTGTGAACTTTGCCGTGACTCGGTGCAGTTGTGGTAGGAGGGAGGAGGAGGGGGGGGGATCACTTGTGAGAGTGAAGGGGTAGAGTTGGGGTTTCGTTTTTTTTAACAGTCGATACATATCCCAGCAGCCGCACAACTCCCCTCCTTGTTTCTAGCTGGATTCCGCTCATAAGTGCTGCCATTCTTCCCCTCCACCGAGTGCAGGCCACACGTGTTTGTGGCCGCACTCCCTTTCCCTCCCCCACCCGCCGCCCCCCCCTCGCTCGCTCCCTCCCTCCTTGCGCCTTTTCTCGCTCTCTCTCTCTCTCCCTGCCGAACCCGGTTATTAACACAAACACTGGCTGACACTTGTTTGTGCTTTTAATTGTGTCTGGATGTTATGTCTCTTGTGAACACATACATTAGCATTTCTCTGGCACAGTATAATCACTCCTTCAAACCGCAACGCCATGCAGGGGAAGAGGGAGCGCAGGAAATTACCACATGCGACCGGGGTTTGCTGCACAAGCACATTTGGCTTCGCTCAGCTCCTGTACGGGTCTGCTTGCAGCCTCGAACTTGGCGTCGGGGCTCCGGAGAAAGTGCACTCTCGGCCCGTTTCATTTCAGCCCCACACACTTGCGAGTGCACAAAAATTCAATTACCGAATTTTTTGTTTCCCTCCCGGTAATGTCAAGCGGCCATTAGAAGACGACGAGGATAATCCGAACATGTAAAATAAATAAATTAAGGATCCACTCTGTCTCGTTTAATAATCAGTCATTATCTATTAACACCGCGCTTCGGCTCGCAAACAAAAGACGGGCAGATCTGAGGACGTGCTCGCCAGGCACTTTATTTTTCTACCCGCAGACTCCTCTGTGATTATGGACGGCTTTAAAGTTGCACTGAAATGATTCGTACTGTCAGAACACATTTGGATCCCCCCCCCCACCCCCCGCCTCCCCATGTATGTTTTTCTCCCACCGATACAACACGACCCACACAAAGAAAATCTCCCACTCCTCAGGCCTCCCCGCATCCTCGCGAACAAAGCAATGGCGTGCCAAGGATTACACTGTAAAATATGCATGTCCCACTGAAATATGTATACAGCCGTGTGTCATCAATGACACGGCTTCTACAAAGACTATACTGGGTACACAGGAACGTGTGTTTCTCTGATTTTATTCCCTTGACTTTAATGGGTGTAGTCACAAGAAAACGGCTCGCGCGGGAGAATAATTAGGCCTGACACCGATGCATTTGGTGTGCATCGTCTTACAGAACCACTCATTTACTTTGTTGTTTTTTTTTTCCGGAATAATGATGACAACAGTAATAAAAAAGCATGCAATAAGACAGGGGGGGCGCAGCGCTCCAGCCGGCATTGTTCCTGAATTAAACGCCCCCAAATATCTTCAGGAAATAAGAGTGTTTTCCAGCGGATGGGGGCCTAATCTACTCAGTCATGGTGGTTTGAAGGGGGGGGGAGTGTTTTCTCCAGTTTTAACAGGGTTGGTTCCAGCATTCCCACCACCGCGGTGATGGAACTACGGAGAAGGGGGTCTTCTCTGCGCTGCGCTCGCCCCCCCCCCCCCCCCCCCCCCCCCCCGCAACCAGAGGGGGGGAAAAAGAGGTTACATGGATGAGCTGTGAATTACACCGCATGGAACAGCGCCGGCGAAGTCGCCCCGAAAGCCCAGGATCTTGTGAAGTGTCACCGATGATTAAATTATATTTATCAAGATCATTGTATCATTTGCGCGGAGTACAGTGAAACTTTGTCCTCTAAGCAGAGATTAAAGCGAAAGGCTTTTTTTTTTTCTCTCTCTCTCTCTTTTTGTATTCATTACAAGAACGTAGCCCAAGGCTATAAGGGCCACTAGATAATCTCCTCCTGACTCAGACTCCCACAATCAACACAAAAGCATTAGAACCATAACAGTTTGACAACAGCCGAGTACAAGACGGTGCGACCGGAGGGAAGCGGTGGCCGGTCGCCTCTGGCAGCTCGGGCTCGGGGTCTCAGGTGTCCGCACCTCGGCAGGTATGTGTTACCATAATAGAGTAGTTAAGAGAGCCTCTTGTCGCTGGGCCCTTCCCCTCCTGTCTCGGCACACTGACTCCAGTGTGAACGGGGGGGGGCCTGGGCGATTTAGCGTAGACTTGTTAGATTGAGTATTGCACAATGGAAACTGTCATGCAGCTTGTAATGTGTAATTGAACTTGGAGCCATTTTTTTTTTTTCGCTCGAGAATATTCAGACCCGGCTCGATTGGGTTTCACACGGAAAACGCCGACAGACGCGTCTCTGGGGTGGGGGGGGGGACTGAGGCGCGCTTCTCTGGGGCGCATTTCCCAAAAGGCCTGCATGTCCAGCACGGTTGCACCCATTTTGTTTTTTTTTTCTTTCCCTCTCGCGTCCCAGAGAAACCACAAACGGTACCCCCGCCCTCCAGAGCCCCACGCCACATTCTCACAGTCCCGCCCCACCCTCGGCGGGACTGTTTTGTCTCCTGGAACTTTCATTATGCGAAAGAGAGAGAGGGGGGGGGGGATAAAAATACATGCGCCCTGTGAATTTACGGTTCCATTGGCGTTGCCATCGAAAATATGAACTTTTCAAACGCTCCCCCCCCCCCACCACCCCCTCTCCGAAAAACCAACGTTAAGAAAAACAGGCCGACCGCGGCGTTTACACAGAGCTGCCGCAAACACGGGGGCCGACGGTCACTGCAGCTCGCTTGCTCCTGGGCATTAAGGCGCAGACACTTCAGGCCGGGCATCGATATCCGCCCACAGCACCAGTACACAATCATTCAAGGACTTTAAACGCTTTAAACACATCCACATGTGTCCGCAGAAGGAGCGTCAGCATCCAGTCACCAGTGAAAACAGATCCGTATCTGCGCAAGACAATAACAAACCCACACACACACACTCACACAGACACACACACACGCTCGCAGTTACCGAAAATCCATTACATCCTCCTGGACATGTTATCCTTGTTTATTGACTGTGCCAATTTTAAAGGACAGTCCGTATATCTTACTCCTCTCCAGTGTAAACCTTTCCTGCCCATCTTAACCTCAGACACCGGTGACACATCCCTTTAAACACCCCCTTTTCTCCTGCACGGACATATGACTCAATGATAATGACAGTATTGACTGTTTTATAGAGAGTCATAATTACAATCATCCAAAGCCTCCATTCTGGGGATTTTATGTCCATCTCCACCTTTCCTCCTCACTCTCCCTCTCACTCCGTCTCACTGACAGCTGCTTTTTCCTGGGAAAGTGCCTCTTTTTTTTTTTTTTTTTCCCTTTTTCGCAGACGATAATCTATTGCCGTCCTCCCCATCGCTTACATGTAGCTACATGGTGAGTCAGTGCTGTAATTCCGTCATTAGCTGGATAATGTGTGTGCTGTCTGTGTGTTAAAACGCTAAATGCCAGCTTTGCCGTGACCCCGGGGCAGCCTGCGGGTTTGACTGATGCCAGTCTGCCCACCGAGCGTCATTTGAGCTCCGTAATGGGCTTTTTTTGGTCCGGCTCAAGTTTGGCCCAGACTGGCTTTAGGTATCAAGAATTCCACTTGTGTGTGTGTGTGTGTTCGGGGGACGAAACGGTGCTTGTTCTTTGGACAGAAAGCGTTTCATGGGCTTGAATCATGGCAGTGGCAATTCTCTGTGCGCAGTCTTGAAGCCAAACTGAACAAAAAAGGTTGTGTTAAATCACCAGAATGTAAAAAAAAATAAAATCTCAGTGTTTTATTCTGAGTGTTTTAATCAAATGGGGATTACCACAAACAAGCCCTTGTTATTTCGGTTGAAACTTTTGTCAGACTATATAAAAAACCACGACACTGTGTCACCCTCCCAGTTTCTGGAGGAAACTCGTTGAACGCGCGGTGACACCCGATCACCTCTGGCTGCTCCCGCCACACGTTACAGTGGGAGCATTCCCTGCAGACAGACACCTCTAAATCAAAAAAAAAAGCGGAGCGATAGTAAACCACTCGATGCACGGTGCCAAAAACAAAAAAAAAAACTAACAAAAAACTGAAGATACATTTGAACAACACAGAGCCAAATTGATAAAACATGTCTGGGCTCAGTCTGCACCTGTCTTTTTTCCAATAACAAACCCGCACAATTAAGTTCTGAACTCTGCTATAAATCTCCCAGGATGCTTGTTTAAGGAGTCCCCCTGGGCAGGCAGAGATTTGATTTTGATTGCTGTGTGAAGAAGACAGAGAGGAGTTTTGCATGTAAAACCCCAACGTATTTGTACACACAAATTTTGGAGCCAGCTACTTTCGTATAGTCGGGAACCGACGCAGGCGTGCGCGTGGAACGACTTGCTGCCCGCGCGCATTTGTGTTTTCTTCAAACAGCGTATTCAATCACAGATGAGCTCTTACCAGCCCGTGACAAATCTCCACCTGTGTGTGGGATCACTGTTGGCTGTACATGTGGGAGCTCGCCCTGATCCCACAGCCTCTGCACCATCACCCACCACCTGAGGGGCCTGCCTGCCTGACTGACTGATGGGAGAATCTCATCTGACAAAGAACACCAGTGATTGATCACCCGGGCTCACCTGAGCACCTGGGGGTGGGTGGAGAAGGTGGGGGGAGCTCGTGAGGGTGCACCTTCTTCCCGGGCCCGTCCACCTGACTCCCCGAGGCCGATTTTTTCACCGCCCCCCACCCCAACGCGTGGATCCGCGCGGTCATCGCCGCAGCTGTGCGCATGCACAAGCCAATCGGGGATGGCGCCTGTCCTCCGAGCCCGCGAGGGGGGGGGGGGTCAGGAAAATTAATTAGACGCTAAATCATTTATACTTTGAGACAGGTGTCGCTCCTGTTGATCTTGAAAGAAGCTCGCCGTCGAAGCGGGGCTCCCAGCAATCACCTTGGGCCGTCATAGCGGCAGGACGGAGAAATAGGATTTTGCCTCATTAAAAATAAATCAGGCCATTTTACGCCAAACAAGAGCGAGCCAAATTGCGCTAAGGAAGGGACAATTAGCGCAGAATCAATCCCTTTCTCTGCCACAGTGTTTTTTTTCGTCCCCCCCCCCCCCTCCTTTCTCTGTTGCTACTGATTCTGTTGCTGCTTTCTTTTAGCGCCATAATGACAACAAGGAAGAGGAACACACAAACCGTGAGATTCTTGGAAGAAGGAGGCAGACAAACCCCCATCTCGCTCATAGCTATGTCTGGATTGCCTTCTGCGCCGAGATAGGAGTCAACATGTTTAGCGACATCAAAAGAAAACCTGATACCTTAAGTATAAGAAGATTAACACTTGCAGTGATCTTGAGCTTAGGCTTCTCCAGGACTTTCAACAGACTGCGCCAGAAGGGACAATTACCGATGAATTGGCACCAACATCTTCGTAGTTATTTAACAAAATCTGGCACAGTGTATAAGCTCTCGTCCTTAAGACTTCCTTTCAAGTCTGGCCCCGGTATCAGAAGGCTAACAGATTGGGGAATGTGACGAGAGCCGACAGCAGGGGAATCTGCAGGAACGCTGAAAGAAGGAGGTGGGGAACGCAAGGGAGAGAGAAAAAAAAAAGAAAGAGAGAGAGAGAAGGAGAGAACGTAAGTAAGCAAGAAGGAAAGAAAACAAAAGGGGGGACAAAGAAGCAAACAAAGCAACAATCGTATCACCCGGTAGACATTTTATTTCCTGACTTTCAGGCTGTGTCATATCTCAGAGTGGATATTTGTGGTGTGTCTAAGCTCACTGGTATGCCTGTGGGTTTTTTACTGTGTACCTCGGCGGACTCGATGTGACAACTTTAGGAATGTGACATTGTGTAAAACTCTGGAAACAAATGGTGACAGTCTGACAGGGCGACGGCAGGCTCATGCAAAGCATGCGGCAACACACAACTTCCAAACTAGGCTCAATCCCATTCTCCAAGAGCACATTACTTCATCATTACTCCTATTTAGAGCAATTATTAATACTTAAATGTCATCAACCCCCTCTCACACACACACACACACACACACAGACACAGACACACACATACACAGCTCAGCTGCACTGCACCTGTAGGGGATGTTGTGTTGCCACAAGCTCTCGGCTAATCCTTACCTTGAGCACCATGCGCTCACCGCAGGACTTCTCGGGGTTTAGGGAGTACACTACTCTTTACACATATATCACTCCCCATTAATCCAAAGTACATACTGTATGCTTGTACCTACAACGATTTTGTACAGCGAACGTAATCTGCCTGTCAGAAGGGGGGATGCCAACAGAGGAAGCAGCTTCAGGAAGTCATGGACAAACTCTTTAGACAAAGACGTCTCCTTCCCTGTGGGACGCGCCGACAGCAGCCCGGCTTTTCATCTGCACATCATACGGGCGAGGGCCAACAAACTGCGGGAGATTTCCGCAAAACTAACCTACACTTCAGTCTTTTTTTTTGGTTCAACTTGGATAAACTAATGTTTTTTAGTATCTACATTATTCCACAAAGTGTTACGGCTCCAAACTATGAAATACGAAAGTCTCTGATGGACCTCAAAACACCAGAAGGAACTTACTCCAAAACTGACTCGCTACTTTGAGCTGTTTTTGTTAATCTTGGATAAACTAATCTTGGATAGAATAATCTTGTTGGCACTGATGTTCTCCTACTTAATTCCATGGCTCTAAAACTTTAGATCAAGCCTCTTTAAAATCATTTTTGCACTTCCTATTTTTTATTGGACCATGAAGCATCAAACACATTCATAACCTTTCAGAAAGGCTCAACAATCGCACACCAAATCTCTTGCTGTCAAACACAATGTACAATGACTTGCAATTACCTCTTGGAGCCCTTCTCGAGTGGCAGTGGGCTGGAAAAAAAATGTTTGCTCCATTTGTTGGTTACAAGATCCACCTCATAATAATACAGCTCCAGGTTTGCTGGGTTAGAATTAAAATCTGCCAGTACCGGTGTGTATATATGTGACAAGATATACAGCCCCCATCTGAAGAAACTTCATCTCTGCTG
>JAUESE010000001.1:6794651-6806089 GCA_032274725.1 Malacoctenus triangulatus
CTAACACAGAAGACAACCGCACTGCACTGAGATAATCAACAGATAGCTCAAAGCAGATGAAAGAGCTATCAGATCTATCCACACACACACACACACACACACACACACACACACACACACACACACACACACACACAGCGGCTAACAAAGCAATGCGTTCTGGAGGACGGGGCCAAGGCATGGCCCAGAGGACCGGGGGCCGGATACCATTCCATTTGTCGGATCTGTACGTGTCCTACTTAGAAAGCTGCAATGGGACTCAATTAGGCTGGAACCAAGACGAGCTGATAAATTAATTTATTAATGAACACAATGGAATGAAAAATGAAGGGATGAGCTTGCTCATTTGTTTCGAGGCTGGCTAGGCCAAACAGTCTGACTACAATACCGGGCTTTGACTGGGAAAGAGAGGGGTCAGACCGGGATTATGCAATGAAGAAGCCTCCACTGGCTTAGTGGTGGGTGTGTGGAGGTAAAAAAAACTGTAGAGAAACTGCTATCTAATGATGAATTGTCCTACCAAGCAAGAATACAGTCCAAGTCTTATTTTGGTCACCTCCTTCTTCATCGTTTTTTGAACGTAATGCCACAAAAAAATCGACAACAGACTGCAAGTTTTACAGTTGTTTGAATTTGCAGGATCACACGCAAACACAGGATATTACAGCATAGACTGACACATAAACCAATACGCACACACCCACGCCCTCAAACACACACACACACACACACACACACACACACATCATCCTCTCTATTCTCTGAGGTAGAGGATCTTCCACACATTAAAAATAAATTCATTCAGAGTCAATTTGGGGAATGTTTGGCGATGCAGGGCAGGAATACCATCTGAGCACTGGGAATTGTAGATTGCTCCCCCGCTCCCCAAGGCATTCCCTTTGTCTATCTATTTGGTGTGATTAAAAATACAATGATGAATGCATATTTCTTCCAGATGAATAACTTGAAGGGGTTGGCAGCAGATGAATCAGGGAGCTGTGTGTTGGTAGAGAGAGACCAGCCAGGTCAGAGGGATTCACAGTCAGATCCTCTGTAGGCTGGACTTCCTCAGTGAGGAGAGAGAGCGCACACACACACACACACACACACACACACACACACACACACACACACACACACACACAAAGGAGGAGGTCATCTGGACAACAGTCCACAGAACCACAGAGGGCTGGAGCTGGTTAAATTCACATCAAAGCTTCA
This sequence comes from Malacoctenus triangulatus, assembly GCA_032274725.1. NCBI lineage: Eukaryota > Metazoa > Chordata > Actinopteri > Blenniiformes > Labrisomidae > Malacoctenus > Malacoctenus triangulatus. The sequence continues at coordinate 6,795,873 of JAUESE010000001.1, forward strand.
GGCAACGTTTTTCTTTTTTTTTAATGTAAAAATAAAACATCTAATCATACTAAAAATGGAGCTGCACACAGACCTTTTTGCCGATCTGGGAAAGTCTCTGATCTGATGTCAGAATCACGCGACTACTATTGTAACGAGATAGTGACTCGATAGGGAAACAGTTTTCACATTCAGAGTTTAGAAAGACTAATCCGGAGATACTGAGTAAGTCTAGATTTCAACACGACTATCACAGAACCAAATTATGTGTGATATAACATTGAAACTACTTCATGAACATAACTTTTGGATATTGACTGCAGCAACACAACTCAAAACAAATTTGATTCGAGCTATGTTATTTGCAGCTAACTTATCGTCACAACCTCATCACCAGTCAGCGTCTTGAGACGGTGCAGGAACTCGGTTGCATTTCGAGATCAATGGATGCAGTTGCGTTTGATCAGCTCTATTTTCAGTCGCAAATGCAAAATGTGGGAAACAACTGCGACGGGTTTTCTCCGCCCGAGAGCACTCCACCCCGGCTCGGTCTCGTGTTATCGTAACAATTTACACGCACATAAGCGTATGCACGCGCCTGCACCCGCCCCCTAACACGGTGCATCCGTACACGCAGCCGGGCACCAAGCGTATGAAACATAAGCCTCCCCAATGGATAGGGAGGGTCTGGGCTTGAAGGGGAGCGTTTGAGGCTCGTATCCTCAGTAGAGGCTGCTCCTGGCAGGGCTACTGAGTGTGCCCACCCCCAACCCACGCCCCCCTCCCCTCCCTCCCCCTCTATTGCCCCTGCAAGCCAGTCAGAGAGGAAGGCCCTCCTCTCTTTACATGTCAACTTCAGACAGCATCCCTCTTGCTTCCTCAAAGCTTTGATACCAAAATAGTCCAGGAAGCCTCTGTCTTAAAAATGCCCCAGCAGACCTTGATTCCAGGGATAGAGGGAGGGAAAAGAAAGGAGGAGGCTGGAAGGAGAGAAAACACGGGAGAACCAGCGTATTACTGGGGGGGTGAAAGATTAGGAGGTTTGTGTGATTGTTCAATAGTGCAGTGTAACACAATTTCTCAGAAATACAAGTCAATCTTGAGTTGCAAAAAAAAAAATTGTTTTAGAAAATAATAAAAAAAAAAAAAAATAGAAGTGATTGCTGAGAGACTAGATAGGTCCCAACAAGAGAGCAGCACTGACCTCCTCTAGGTTTTTGGCTGTTTCTGCATTCAGAGGAAGGGCATTGTTGCAGAAATGTTATGCGAGTACTGTTCGTCACAGCATCTGACTGATAAGAATGCTTCAACACAAAAAATATGATGGAGTTTTTAGAGAAAGGAAGAAACAGTGGATAGAGAAAGTTACATGCAACAAAATCTTTTGTTGAGGACATGAGAAACAACCCTGATTCACAGGTGCAGTATCACAGCTAAGCCAACCAAAGTGCATCGTATTTCTTTGATGGCTTGCCAGCAGCTGGTTGTCATCACAGGATCGCCAGGCAACTGGACTGTAAAAGCCAAACGAGTTCTTTTTCACAGTTCTACTCGTGCAACAACCAGTTTGAAATTCAGGTATTTTCGTAACAAACTGTCAAAGAGTTGAATATCGTCTCCACTCACAGGCAGCCATTGGCTCATTGGTAATCCGTAGTCCGTCCCTCACTGCTATTGGTTCAACCCACTGAATGGTGGGCCAGCACGCAACTGAAGCGGTTCAGTGCCCACAGACCACCTGACGAGTGGGTCCAGGCTGGCACACTTGTTCATTCCGCGGACACACCCACCGCCGCGTCCGATTCAAAGCTCACCTGCCTCCCCGACATATAGGCCTGGCTCAGGCAGTTCATTCGGCGATGCCTGGTGCTCGGCAGATAAAAGGACCTGCACCTGTCAAACAAACTGCTGGAACTGTGATAAATTAATGATCAAATGGCTCGCTGAGGAGTACAGTGGCACGGCTGAGTCCTGTAAGCCCCAAAGCCAAAGAAATAAAGACTGAGAGGAGCAGGGGAGGGTGAGAGGACAGAAAGGAAGAAGAAGAAAGAGAGAGGGAGAGAGAGAAAGAGCATGAGATGGACTAATAATAGAAAAAAAGATGGAGACAAAAGAAAATGAGAGGGAGGAGTGACAGAATTAATGATAAGATTAGAGAAGGAGTACAAAAAGAAACTGAGATCAAAATAGCCAATGATGTGAGAGTGTACATATATGGTCTTTAAAGGAAGGTGGGAGGTGAGAGAGTGCTATTCAGCGATGGTGCCCTTTGGTTAGCGCAGCAAAAAGATGATTTTTGCTCCTGTTCGTGAAAAAAGAAAAAAGGAAGGACCAAAAAATCGGAAAATTTGCTGTTGTGCCAAACAACAATGGTTGCAGATCGAAGTCAAGATGGACGTCCATGACTTTTATTCCAAAATAGTCATCTCAAATATTGTTTTATGATTGCTGCTGGCGTCAAAAGGTAACAACTCAATGTTTCATTGCAAAAAAAGCACCTATATATATGAAATTTGCTGCAGAGATGGACAAGAAGTCATTGTTTTTCATGAAATATAGTGAACTGATGAAATTTGTCTCAACTTCTGGTGGAGTCGCCAAATCCACTGAGGAGCCTAAAGAATTATTCACCCAAAGAGAGAGTAACATTGACCAGAGAGGGCAAAGCCCCCCCCCCTCCCCTCATCAAAATCACACCCTGCGTCTTCCTCGCTACCTGAATGACTGGCCCGTGGGCTGGATTGGTTTTGCAGCACTGCAGTACACTCCCAACACTTTGATAGCGCTGCGTTTTTATTAGATATACAAGGAAGCATTATCAAATCAGACTCCATCAAAACACAGCTGAAATTTATTATTCCTCTGCAGTATTTTTTTTTGTGCGGCTTTGCACAAACAGATTGTCTCTTTCGAGGTGATTGAATATACTTTGGGGGGGGGAGAAGGGGGTGGAGGGGGGTGAAAAGGATTACTAATGGCTTGTGAGGATAAAAAGGATAGGGTGTCAAAAAAGGGGTTTGTAAACAACGCCTGCTTTGTGGGTTTTTTGCCTCTTGAAAGAGGAAAGTGACTGAGTGAGTGGATCTGCGGCACATTTCCATCCTTATTATGTCGTCCAGGCATTGTGACGGAGTGCCGCAGCTCATCTTATATGCAGTTATCCAGCAAACTACCAGCCTTCCCCCTGCTGCTCCACCGGCCTTTGATAAGAACAGAGGGAAATTAAAATCATGAACCTGAATTATGAATCCAATGACAACATAGCCTCCGAAGGCTCCTTCTCTGCACCGTCTCTCCCTCTCTCTCTCTCTCTCAGGCTCTTTCTCCTCCTCCATCTCCTTCCGCCTCTCTTTACTTTTGTTCTCTCTTTCTCTTTCAATCCAAGTGTTGTTCACTATATTTCTTTTCCTCAACCCCCGTCCTTCTTCTCCTTTGGTTTGCAGAGGATTCGACTGCTAGCATATTCCAAAAGAGCGAGAGAGACTGAGGAAAAAGGAAGGAAGGGCGAGAGAGAGAAAAAAAAAAAACTTTCAAACGCTGATAACACACAGTTTGATAAAACTGACAAGGGACTCAATTAAGGCTTCCCTGTCAAAGCAGGAGTGATATTTTATTAAGTGGCAGCGTGCCATCCGATGGGTACATCAAGCGACACATCTGTAGACGAGAAGGCTGCAGCAGCCGGGTAAGAGGGACACATGTTGCCGCTTTCAGGAAACATCAGTCAAAACTCACTTCATCACGTCTGCTGAAAAATTAAGCGGCCCCGATATTAGGATGCTCATTTACTTTTTCATGCAGCCACCCCAAGTGTTTGAGGAGAGACTCTTGCAATTTTTTTTTTCCCCTCCTCCTCCTCCTCTCTTCTTTTTTTTTTCATTTCCAACACATCCGAGCACAAAGGCTCCTGGTATTGGCTTTTGTTTCGCTGCCGTCAGAACAAGTGCGACCAAGCCTCCGCCACATCTCAAAAGGAAAAACAACCAAAGGCCTGCATCGCTGCCGGCGCACATACAAGCTTTGGAAGGAAACATGCTTTTTGTAGGGCAACGGGGCGCACTTGTTTTGTAACTGTGTCTAATGTTTCGGCTGCCATTCTGTTTCCATGATTCCTGTATTCAGGGTTTTAAAACATTAAACAGCGGAGGATCGCTGCGGTGGAACGGTATTCTGGGGAGACGCTCAAATTGTTGTTTAAAGAATGATATTTGCAATAAGTTAGAGGACAGAAATGAGACTTGAGGGAGGCTCAATTTATTCCGAAACGCAAACACGAACACAAAAAAAAACTTATTTGTGTTTTTACGCCTCTTGTACTTTAAAATGAGTGTCAGCGTCGCAAACACACAACTCTAAACTTTTCTCAAAAAACTTATTTTGTCAGTACAACAATTACATAATCTAATATCTTATACAACACGTATTCCGTTCTCCTCTGAAGAAACCCAGCCTTTTTTTTTTTTTTCTCTCCGCGGCTCTTTTTTCTCTGGTGATCTGACTTCTCGGGAGCTGCAGCTCCGACTCGAGCACACTTCACTGTTGTTTGCATATATAAATTAAAAGTCAGCCGACCGTTGCACTTATTTTAAGACGCTGTGGATGAGAGCGCCGGTAAAATACGCAATATGGAAGATGGAATGTAGCTTTTCTTTGTCTACCACTGCAAACGGAGGATTTGAGTATCGACATTACATACGAGTCGTGTTGTTTGTGTGAATATATGTTGTGGAGATATATATATATTTGTGTGTGTGTGTGTGTGTGTGTGTGTGTGTGTGTGTGTGTGCTTGGCTACTTTGAATTTCCTTTTAAATAAAAGTAAACTTAATCCTTCGGAGACAGCAAACATGGCGGTGTTGTTAAAAAGAAATCAGCGGTGCTGTGATGTGCCTGGGAGAGGCCGCGGCGTTACGGTAAGATGAAACTTTAATTCTCCAGTCTCTCTTGTAATTGAGATTGCTCTTGTAGGATGTTGTGTCGCTGAGAAAAACCAGATGCCCTCCGTCCTCTCCCAAACACACACACACACCCTCAGACACACACACACACGCTCTATAAATATGCGTGTGCATGGGTTTTACTCGCTGTACACAAGTGCGAGTTCTTTCTTTCTAACTTGCCGAGCTTATATCTGGCATTGTTTGTGTACAGCTGCTTCAATCCCACCGACGCATGCGTGCGCGCGTCGGCGAGGGCCGACACTCGTGTTGTACAGCAGCTCGGTGCTGACCATACATAGTCTGTTTCATCTAGAACAAAAGCTCCGTTGGAGGACACAAAAGGCCCGGGTTCAAAAGCAGCGCTGGCGTCAGGAGCCCGGGCCCAGATACATGAAACAATCAGTGTAAACTTGTCCTCAGCTAAGAGGGCTGTGATGCGCCGGCAACAATGCTGCACGCGCTCGGCTGCAGGCGGGGCTCGGGCCACATAAGGCCAGATTAAAGCTCCGGGTAGATCAAACCGTGTTGGTGATTAGCGCAAAAGAATGTTTTTGTGTTTCTATCATTGATTAATACGTCTCTCTGTAGACGGCGCGATAATTCATGCACGCTGGGAGAGAGGGGCGCTACACTCCGTGTCAGTGTTGTAGTTGTGTCGCAATCGGGGGGGCACAAAAGTACAGGACATGTGTGTGCTTGAGGGGTCTACTTGTATATGTGGGACCTAATAAATCCGGGATGACAATTGTGATGAGGGAGGGTGTTTGTGTGGAACTCCCCAACACATCTCAATGACAGCTGGAGACGCACTGACAGAGTCAGGCACTGACAAGCGTCACTTTAATGAAGAGATGTGTACATACGCACACACACACACACACACACACAGCTATAAATGTCTGAAGGTCTCACTCCTCCATGCTCTCAGTTATATCCTCATTTCCGCTCCTCTCCTCCTTTCAGGCCACTTTCTGCGGCGTATTTCTGACAGATATATCTGTCAGTGCTCCAGCTAAACAAATGAAAGTTTCAACTCGTGCCACAGAGGTGACGCTTTCATCGAGGTTGAACCGAAGTGCCCCCTCCCAGCCCATCTCCCTGGTGTCCTGGCGCTGAACGTGATGAAGCCACAACTTGGGAACGCGGCGTTTGCGTTCAGCCATCACATGTAGCGTAGCGGTGTTTATTTCTCAGCCGCAGCTCACTGTTTGGGTGTTATGGGTCCGTCACCGGATTATATAACAGCACATTTGTTCTCGCGTGGCTCCACCGCGCGTGATTTTGATCGATTGTGATTTTACTGCAGCTGCAAGTCGAGTTGTCTGCGCGTGCTTCCCTCCTTGAAACCGCGTCGCCACTGAGGCCCGACTGGAGTCTGCTTAGCCTCAAGTATTTTTTATACACAGGGTGTTGTAATGTCATTTTTTTTTTACCAGACAATCATAAATTTAATCCTGCCTGAAAAAGCCAGGTCTGTGATTTTTATGGACTGAGTGCTTCTGTGCTAGTAAAGATTTCAGATCTTTTTTCCTCATGTTTAACGGCCGCTGGAAATTACATTGAAACGGTTGTGTGCGACAAGCCTCCTCTTATAACCATTTCAGGATGATGCTTCATCAAATATCTGCATACGCAGACACTGAATATTATTATTTGGACTGTTTTTCATTTCCATTTAAAACAGGATTGGAGGAGGGAAATAAAATGAAAGAGAAGTGACATCTTGGATCATTTTGTGAATTACCAAATAAAACTTTAGATCATGTATCTCTGAGGTGGAGCTGTAAACAACTCAGACGACATACAACAAAAAGATTAAAGTACACTTCATGCTGGAGAACTGGTTTGACTTCTACTCTACAGTGAGATCGTACTGTGTACTTTACTGTCTACAATCTACATGCAAATGTGTAAGGTGGCTTTTCACCACTCTGCACACGGACCTCACCACAAGCTGCCAGGATGTGAGTGAAGCACAGTGTTTGTGTCGGTTTGCCGGCGAGAGAGTTTGAAAGTCGGTAGAAAAAAAAAGAAAGAAAAAAAAAGGCGTGTGATGGTCCGGGTACTGTTTTGTTCCCCCTTAGTACCTGCAGGCTGTTCTGCTCTGACCAGATACCAGTGTTGTCAGCCCAGGGGCATCGTGTCCACGTTGGCCTGGCTTTGGTCAGCTCACCATTACTTTGCTCCTGTCGCCTGGAAGCTTTCAGCAGCTCCACCAAGTCACTTCCTCTCTGCCTAATATGACTCAGAATGACTAAATACTTTTCACTAATGACAACCACCAGTCATTATAAGGGTTTCTTAACAGGGAAAACCTCTCAGTGATGTAGACCCACATGTGGGACTGGATTAAAAATGGAGGTAGCTACTTGGACAAACAAGTGAACAGGGAGATGGACAGAAGTATGTTCATTTCAGGCTGCTGCATATCAGTATTCTGCGTGTACCCTGCAGACGGTGTCAGCCCCGAGTCTCGAGCTCCTGCTTCCCCTAGGGTGACTGTACTGAAACAGGGAATGATAAACATAAAGCTGGGTGTAATTCAGGAGAGCATTAGGTTCAAAAAGCATTGGAGGCCTATGGCAGAAAACTACTAAACTCCAAAAACTCCAACACAGGAATGCCTGAGGGATGCGCCAACTCATGGTGGAGAGAGAGAGAGAGAGAGAGAGAGAGAGAGAGAGAGAGAGAGAGAGAGAGAGAGAGAGAGAGAGAGAGAGAGAGAGAAAGAGAGAGAGAGAGGAGTTATGCACACAACAAGACACACTCCAGCAAGTGTCTCCGAGTAGATTTCGCACAGTAAGTTGGAGCTTTTCAAGGAAGGCCCAAAATGTTGTCATAAAAGCTACTTGGGTTGGAACAATGATCCACCGGCTGCACTGAGAAGTTCCAGGAACAGGACGGAAAAACTGGAAAACTGTGTAAATTGTGTAAATACTTCTAAGGACGCACATTAATTACATTGTCAGCTGTTATTTATCATTGCTGTGGAGGAATTCATTTTGGAATCTTTGGTCATTCTTTGTTTTTTTTTAACGAGTGGCCTTTCACACTTCTGTTGGAGTGTTTACCAAAAGATCACAAACGCGTGTCGATGTGATGCTGTGTAGCTTCACAACACGAAACCACAACATCAAAATAATGGAAAAAACCCCACCATCAGATCAAATAAACCTTTGATTTCAAGACCCTTCTTTCACCTTAGACTCTGCAGTTTGTTTTGTAAAGCGGCTGTACTGAAGAACATTAAAGTAAAGGCCAAGTCATCTCACTCTTTTTGGATGAAAACTGCATATTGCCATTTAAAATGAGGGGCCGCTGAACAGCAACGCCAACAAATCTGGCCAAAAAACACAAGCTCTGCATAAACTTGACTTTTTGGCCACCAAGAATTAAGCTCATCCACCTGTTGCAGACTCTTATTCAATCAGTGGAAAAAACAAACACTCTCTTCCCAACCTCCCCCCCCCACAGGTCCAAAGAGACACATTAAGAGGAGAGCCTGGCTGGACGGGCTCGTTCAGTCGGACAAAACCCAAACAAACGTCACCCAGTTGAACTCTGGGCCTGACCCTTGTTTTGTTCAGATTCCCTGTGGCTTGGCACATGCTCACAGGCAAGAGCGGCACATAAGTAATACACGCACACGCACAAAATGTTTAGTCTCTCCCCCCGGTGTGTATGTGTGTATCCAAAAGTGAGAGGTAAACAAGTTTAATCATCCTGTTCCACGTCGCTTCCACTGACAGCTTATGCTAACAGACTAGGAAGAGATGATAAAGGTGGTGTAGAAGGGGTTTAGCCCCAGCTGAGGCAAGGGTAGGAAAAAAAAAAAAACAATACTGAGGGGAAAAACAACAATAAATAGTTAGGCGGTGATGTCACATAGCCTAACAGCACTAATTGGATACACATACATTTGTGGAGAAGAACTTAACGGGCCTTTAAATTATGCATTAATCAAACTCGACTTAATATGAACTGACAAGGAGCCTGGCAATCTGGCAGCCATCTGGAAGACAGGCCTGTCAGTCACAGAGAGGTGAGAAGGAGGGATGGCTGAACTCTGGGTTAACCCCACCGAGAGGAGAGGAGAGGAGAGGAGGGAGGGAGGAGAAAAGGCCGCGAGACGGAGAGCGACGCCGACAGACAAGGAACAAGAAAAGCGACAATGAGAGATAGAGGTTGAGGGAGACAAGCGAAGAGGAGCTGGGCCCAAAGGTGACACAGGAAAACCAGAAGTTGACTCGGACACTGAAGATGGAGCGAGAGGGGGGGGAGGGGTCAGGTACCCGTGACGCAAACACAAGGTCGCACTTCTGGTTGTGACAGCCTTCGGTGGAAAGATTTGTCAGGGTCATTGGAACTTAGTTTTACAAACGCCCGATGTACACACCCTGCACACTCAGCGCTCCACACCTACACACACTGGTGCCACACACACACTCTGGGCCATCCACACTTAAACTTGCGGAGCTACGAGGATACGACGGACCGTGGAGTCGCGTGGAGTGCTGCAAAACCACCCATTATCTCTCTGTCACACAATCCACATCCCAGCATTCGAGCACACTTTGCTTAACCTCAGTGCATTTCGCACTGTTTACCTCGTGAACCCTGCTGCTGACGAGCCCTGTTGTTTTTGTGTTGCTAATAACACTGTTGTTGGTTTTGCAGCCGCGTGCGACAAAACACGCGGCGGGCGCGGCCCCCCGAATCCTGCCGTCTCAAAGTTCTCCAAAAGGCGCGGATATACCACCAGGTTGATCGGCTGCCATCTGCAGCTGCCTCCCTCTGCAGATGGGGACACAGTAACGAGGCGAACAAGAAGAAAACTGACAAGACTGTGATACGAGCAACGAACGATACTTCTACCAGCGCGCGCTGGCTCTTTGATTCGCTCCCCCTCCAGTGGATAGAGTGATTTTGATTTTACCCGCCTGTATTGTACTTAGACTCTTTTTCTGCTTTAAAATCGCAGTCTGATTTCACATTGTTCTCCACCTAAGTTATGTATGACAAACGCCTGGGGCCAAATCACCATCAAAGCGGCGCGTCGCAGGAACACAGCGCTTCCGAGCTTCTTACTGATGACAGATGTCACTTTTGAAGTGAGCGAGGGGATGAAAGTGGCGGGGATGTGACGGGCGGCATGAGGACAGCTTCTCCGCCGCGACCTGCCATCATCAGTGCTGCCGAGGTGTAATGGGGAGAGACTGGGGGCGGGGGGGGGGGGGGGGGGGGGGTCAGCCAAACAGTCGGTCAACAAATACATCGGACGCTCCTTCTGACTGCTGA
>JAUESE010000001.1:6807869-6820767 GCA_032274725.1 Malacoctenus triangulatus
CCACCTCCCCCTTTCACTCCCCCCCCCCCCCAAGGAGACGCAATGTTTCCACTGTACCGGTATCGGTGAGAGGAGAGCATCCAGTGTACGGTTTATCAGTCTCCTCGACAAGAGCACACTCGGGGTGAGGATGTTGACAAAAGGATTTGACACGTGTGTGTGAAAGGAAGCTTGTTTTATCAAAACATGACAAGATGGCATTTGTGCAGCGGTATCTTCTAAACATCAATAGATCGAGTGACCCCTTCTTCTGTTTTTTATATAAGGTATCCAAGCAGATCTTCACTCCACTGACTGACATCACTGCGAAAGGAGGTCCTTTGAAGCTTGCGTTGGTGTGTCACACAGATTCACACGCGCAAGAACAAGCGACCCACCGTGTAAATGTGCCTCATTAAGAACTAATAACAATAAGCTATAGGATGTTGCAGCAAAGTGCTGTTTTATGACAATCTGCTCGTGCCCAGAAAATGACCAGAAGGAGGTTTTACGACGAGAGGCAGGATTCGTTTTGACTCCTGCGCGACCCTGCAACTCAAAAAAACTGGTCTAATGAGGGCTGTCTGTCGAACCTATCAGCAACACTAAAATGAAACACATCCCCTTTTTCCTCCCTCAGACGTTGATACAAGTGGAGATCAAAACACCAGGCATGTCTACCAGCGTGGCACACTGGATACAGGAGTCATGTCGTAGCTTTGTCTTGATTCATCCTGATATAACCATTTCGAGTATTCCCTTTGAAAAGCGGAGAAGTGGCATCTTGTGAAATCACAGAAGAAGTCAGGAGACTATGTATCACATGTCGTTAAAGTTCTATTGTTTCACCCATCTGTTAGTCGACTTTTTCATGTCGGCTCGTTCAAGCTGTTCCCCATTGTGCTATTAGAGTTGCAGGACTGTGACACGGAATCGCAAGTCTGCGAGAACACAGGGTGAGGCCGGGTTTGCGCCACTCACGCGGATCGGATGTGACAGCTGACGAGTTGAAAAGTGGAAAGAGAAGAAAAAAAAAAAAGAGAAGAACTTTTTCTACGGATGTTGCCTGACAAACTTTAAATAAAATGAACATGTAAACTATTGATTTTTACAGTAGTTCACTACTGCTTCTCTGGTTTTATGCTCAACATTGGACCTCTCTTTCTCAACATATGAGAGGCTTTTTGTTGCCACTGCAGTTGATTCACAGTTGACTGTGTTGATGCTAACTGGAACTGGAGTTGCTGTGGAGAAAACCCAGGTTCATTCCAAGCCCTCAGAGGACCCCGGTGAGGCAACAAAGGCCCCCATCTTGGGAGTTATCCTTCGAGGAGGAGACGTTGGGTGGGCGCCGCGTTCCCATGACGCCGGAAAACGCTCCTCCTTTAACATCGCCCTGCGCCGGTCTCCGCTTCTCACCGCGCCACAGAGAAAATGAATATTGGTGAGAAATGGAACAGTGGGATGCGTAATCACGATGGTAATGAGGCCTCGTGTGGATTCCTCCGTTCTTAAATCTTGTTAATCACCAGTTGAGAGCTCACAATCCACAGAGGACAGCAGCCAGCCAAACCGCGCGCAACAATCGGATACACATCGCTGATAGTGCCTAACTGCGGCACCGCGGAGGCGCTGTCTTGTACGACGGTGGGGGGGAAAACTCCGCCTCTCCTCTGAATAAATTACATTGAAGCATTCCCCTAAAGAAACACCTGCTTCATGAACATACTTTCATGTGTTTTTACAGTTTTGAACAATTTGCCAATAAAATAATGTGCAGTTAGAGACAAAGGCAAAAACTTTTCACTGTTTACTTCCCATTTCCAATCAACAATTTTTTTTTTCTGGCGAACTCAACTTTGTGCACAATTAATCTTCATCCTAAATAGTAAAACTGTCAAGGAAACAAGTGATGGCACCTTTAATGGGCACAATTTTTTGAAAGCACCCTTTTATTGTTCCCACATATGAGCCATTTTGAGCTCACAACTAACATACAAATAAAAAAAACAACATGAAATTAGAAACAACTGAGCCTATCTCAATGTACAATACTCACCGAAATCATACAAGGATTTTGATCAAATGTGAACCAGAAAACTACTTCAGTCCCTCCCTTTTCTGCCTTTTGAAAGAAAAGTTAATTGCCCGCACCTACAAAGCCTTTGCATTTGCAAAGGCTTTGTTTATTTAGATTTGCATGAATCTATGAATCAGTTTCATCCATTTTTGTTGCGTGGCTTTACTTTTCTGTATTGAACCTTGCATGGTCCGGCTGCTGTGACATATCTACTGTAGACCCAGGTCTGGGTAATTATGAGCTACAAAGCTCACTGACCTTGTCAAGATCTCTCTACCCTTTCCAGGCTAGCACAGTGTAGGAGGGGGAGAGGAGGGGGGGGGGGGGGGTACATTCTGCTGTCTGGTTACCCCTAACACACAAACACACACATGCAAACACAGACACACACACACACACCTGGACCATGGCTGTTTACCTGCCAGGTTAAAGGGTTGAAGTCAGTGACAGAAGGAGATTTAACAAGGAAGCACGGAAGGTGGAAAAGGATGAATATGCAGGAAGAGTAGAATGTGAAGGAGAGGGGCAGAGAGGAAGGAGGGTGGAAAGAGAATGACAGTACGAAGCAGAGGGAGGGGGCATGGACGGAGAGGGAGGGGGGGGTCACAGAGTGATGAGGGGGTTAAATGCCACAAATGCCATGTCTCAAGGCCTCATAAAGACAAGCTCTGCATTGCTCCCAAGGTCAGGGCATGCACACATGCACCTGTCCGATGATAGTGGTGGTTTTGTGGGTGGCTGGGTGGGGGGTGGGGGGGCATGTGTGAGCGCTTCACTGGACAATACACAGTCTAGCCTTGCAGTGCATCCAGTCTGGGACAAATCACTGTGCAAAAATAAAATCTGCATCGCATTTTAAAAGGATTACAGAGAAATAGACGGTTTGCAACTTATAATAACAGAAATGATGTTTTAGTCGGTGGTTACAGACCAAATATATAGAGCATATATATAGAGAGGGGATTTTTGTCTGGGATTCATCAAAAAATGAAATGAGAATTTGATTTTAAAACCAAGCTGTGATTCAAAAAAGAAATAGGACATTCCTTTCCACAATGCTACACACAGGAGCTGTATTTCACCCTATTTTACAGCAATGGCCTGAACCCCTCAGAAGGTCAGCTTTAGGTCAGCTTTCCCCTCATTAAGTCCTAGTGAGGAAATCTTCATATTTTCCGTCATACGTCTCCCGAAACATGTTTTAAAGTTGTCATACAAAATAGCCTGAAACTATGTTGGAATACTGCTGCCAATCGATGACAGCGAACAAGCCAAGCCACAGGTTTACACGCCAGCAGCCAGCCAGCATGAAGCAAAGTCCCTCCAGCCAGCCTGTGAGGACCCCAGATGGCTGGCCTGAACTCCGATCAATGGAGTCTGCAGCAGGCGGCATTATCGCCATCCGTGATTAGCAGAGCCATCGTGATCACTATGGTGACTGAGACAATCTTCTTGCGGGCCAATATTCGATTCTAGACAAACTGGGAAAGGGGAATACCTTTGAACTCAAAACGGGGGAGTGTGTGCTGTGAGCTAAAACTTACACGTAGCAAAGTAGAATCTTTCATAGAGCTTTGGGGAGCAGACTCATGTACGTACTGTGGATCTAAATGACAAACTTTATTCAAAAAGGAGACAAAGTGGTGAGGCCATGGGGTGAAACTAAAACTGCAGAATCAATGTCAGAATTTGTGGAAAATCGGACTCATTTGGAGCTCACATTTGTTACTGTTGGAAATCAGCAGTGTATCAAAAACTTTTCAACAAAGTCCATGCATAAAAAATAAGTATAAAGTACTTTTTTCAAACATGTGTTCACCTGAAAAGGTCAAAAAGTAAGAGGTCTTTCGGTGCAGATAATACTGATGGTTGCCAGTTTGTTCTGTCATGAATTCTCTCACTTCCAAAGTGGGAATTTCCCAAATAGGAGCTTTTCATGTGCTCAGTCGCGTTAACAACACAAGTCTTAAATTACAGAAGGGTGGGATACATAATCCTAATATGTGCAATCTCCCATCTCACAAATGGAACAGATGTGAGACAATGGACAAAGTATTTCTCTAGATTACAGACGGGTCACGTGTGGGGAACCATAAGAAGTCTAAGCCCGGACATGTGCCCAAAAACAGCATCCAGCGCAGACAATGACAGTGACACAGTTCACAGTCTGATCCTTTGATCGCCTCCAATATCCAGTAAATTTGCCACCTAAACCATTATTGTGCTATGAACTTAACAGGCACAGGCAGCTTTCAGCCAATTACAGGGTGGCATTAGCGATAGGCAGGACTGTGTGTTATATGAGACAACCAATTAAAATCACTTATGGCCCGGGTAATATCCCGTGATTTAGGCCTGAAAAAAACGGCTTTGGTGGGATTATCCCGGGCGTAACCTGATCTCATTCTCTCCCATTCAAACTCACGCACACACATCCAGGAGCTGACACCGCGAGCTTACGGGCGCACGCACATACACACACACACACACACACACACACCAGACAGATGACAAGACAACTGGGCCTTGGGCTCCATTCATGTACATGCCTTTGTCATTCCCAGACAGGCTACGATGAGGCACGTTCAAATCTCCAGACTACAGGAATAGAGGATTGTCTGCGAACACGTCCACCGGCTCTGCCAGCACCCGCCTCGCCGCTGACCTTCTGGCCTCCCTGTAATCAGATAGCATTGTCTAATACTGAAACAATAAAAGTGACACCTTTTTGATGGAGCTATTATGTGAACAGCTCAATGAAACACGCAAACATAAAAATAACACCGGAGAGATTAAGACCTCGATAATTGACAGTGACAGCGCGGTGGTGGTGGTGGGGGGGGAGTGCTTACACAACAAACAGAAGACCCCCAAGACTTGAGCAAGTCGAACACATGCCCGACTTCACCGATTATGCGAAGCCAGCAAGTGGACTGTAAAGAGTCACAGCAATAAACTGATAATCTGAAGCAGCTTTTCCTCGGCGCAGAACGAACCACGTAGAAGTCCCACAACAGATCGACAACGGCCGGTGTGAACACAGATCTATAAACTCAGAAATACAGTCGGGCTGACGCTGGTCAATCCCCGAGGATTTTCTCTTCCTACTGAGGCCTGTGGTCCCATCGTCTGCAAGTTTCAGGTCTGACGTGTGTCTTTGGAAGGCCGTTTTTGTGTTCCAGCTCAACAGGACAAAGTCAGTCGTGAGTAATGCCGAGGTCAAGTATTGATAATAAAGTTGAGATCACTGCTGACTTCAAATCCGTGTATAATAAAACCAAAGATTCCCCTAAAGATCGCCGAAAAATGACATCACTATGAACTCCACCAGGATAGCAGAAATGAGGCAAAGTCTTTCCTTTTTTTTTTCCCTCCACCGCGTTACTTCTCGAGAC
The DNA here is from genome assembly GCA_032274725.1 of Malacoctenus triangulatus. Lineage (NCBI taxonomy): Eukaryota > Metazoa > Chordata > Actinopteri > Blenniiformes > Labrisomidae > Malacoctenus > Malacoctenus triangulatus. Next base: position 6,813,324 of record JAUESE010000001.1, read on the forward strand.
TGCCCGTCTGGACGACAAACAGCTATCATCCCCTCATCACTTACGCACACCGGCCAAACCCAGCGTGTAACCGCCTGCACAGCCCAGAGTGAGCTAATGAGCTAATGGCTAGTGCGCCACAGCTGTTTGACTGACATGAGCGATCCGCAAGGTCTGCTTGCCTTTCACCTACTTGTGGCTCCTTTGTGCTGCCAAAGCTCCCATTAATTCTCCCCATGGGCGTTTTTTTTAAGGCATTCACAGAAAACCAGTGAAAGGCAACCTAAAACCTCAAATGGGTATGTCAGTGGAGGCTAAGTTTAAACTGGCACGGCGGAGTGTACTTTCCTGCACCTCGGGACCACTCAAGCTGACCTCGACATGCAGAGGGACGCTTTAAGGGATGTGTTCGCTGGTGTGCCTTGGCTGGATTTGTCTCCTCGATCACTGACTGCGAGGAAATGTAGCATTGTCAGGTTGTTGTGGCGAGCTCTGTGGTCGACTGGTCCTCAGTTCCCCCCCCCCTCCACATTCGAGCCACCACAACTGCATCTTTCCAGAGGTCATGACAGGAAAACAAATCTGTTTCAGAGAAAGGGGGGAAGAAAAAGAAATGTTCTTCCAAAACCTTGTAAAAACCCATGTCTGGGGACAAATTGCTTAACTCAAAGACTGTAATGTTTGGGCAAAGTGCTTTTTGGAAAGAGAAAGTGAACCAGAATTAGCTGACAAAAGGAAGCGATTAGCAGATCCACATCGAGAAAGAGACCAAAATAAAAGCTGCTGACTCAAACTAAGCCTTTTAATCTTCCTGGTTTGGAAATATATTTAACATTTCTGGCGGCCATTTAAATTCATCAGTTTGAACAAAACCGTCCGGTCTGCCAAACTGTATGACAGACACGCTCGCCATGAGAACATGAGTGCGGCAATTCAAAACGTTGCATTCACAAATCACCGTACAAAGCACGGGAGGGAACAAAGCAAAACTGACCTTTCAAATGATTAGGCTGAAACATTATCATCATGTTCCACCTATTTTTTTTTTGGTTGGGTTTTTTTTTTTTTTTTTTTTTTTCATCCCTGAGATCTGAACAACTGGTTTGCCAGTTCAGAGCTGCTGGCAGGGGCAAAGCCCATCTATGATTTCAGTTCAGAGCCGCTGGGCTGAGGGGCCAAGCTGGCCGGTGCCCATCTGGAGCGGGCCAAGTGTCTGCTCCACTCAGGCTCAATGCACAGTGGTGATTACTGCGATGGTGCGGCGGCGGTCATGGTGGTGTGGTTATAAATATAAGCCCTGGTCTGATCCTTCTTGTTCATAAACAGAGGTTTGGAGCTGCTGTGGGAACCAGGCACAAAGGCCTGTGGGCCTCCGAGGGCAACTGAGCTCCGCAGCCGCTAAACTACCTCAGGTTTGTCTGGCCAGCTGGTGTTGTCTCACCAGCTGAGCACAGCTGGGCAGCCAATGAGGGGATCAAGCAACAGAGAGGAGGGAGTGGAGCAATGGTTGGCACCGGGAGTGATGGTGGCAGAGATGCGAGGGGGAGAGGGGGGGTTGGAGCACGGGATCGGGTGGAGGCCAGAGGGCAGCGCTTCAAGTTAACAGGGAGATTCTGCTGCACGAGGTGGAAAACAAAACAAAAAGAAACCAAAAACGATTGACTTTGGTTTGATTTATCTTTGAATTATTTTAAGAACATAGGAAGTGTTATATTTTTTTTCAAACCAAAAAGAGTTCATAAGAGAAAGAGAGCATTGAAACAACATTGACCATCATTGAGTTTGATAACACTCTTTGATCCAAACCACAGACTGTGTCTCCAGTTCGACTGCATTAGCAACGCTGGAGTCAAACCCAAGTGGTGGCAGACTCCAGTCGGCTCTCCCTGCCACTTCTGCCCGGTTAGTCCAACACTGGATCAGCTCACCGCTGCCAGATCCCCCCCCTCCCCTCCCCCACCCCCACCCGCCCTCCTCAACCCGTGCTCGCCAGCGGTCACAGGGCTCACAATGCCTGCTCCATGCCCAATCCTATATTAGCATTAGCATCAAGGGTTAAGCCGCTAATGCTGCCAGCTGTGCGCGGCTGCCCCCTCTACGCCAATCCTCCCCTCTGAACAATGGAGTGGCGAGGGGGCACGACAGTTGGGGAGGGGTGGGGTGGGGTGGCATCCCCTGGGGGTAAGTGTGGCTGTAGTGCCCTCTTGTGCCAAGCACTTAAACACATCATTCAGGAGGGTAACATGAGAAAAAAATATCATCACAGTGATAATTCAATCAGCAAAACGGGGGAAAAAGCAAGAAATAATCCATGTTTAACTGGTTCATACCATGATGGACATCTGTTGGCTTCACTACAGTCAACCAAACATTATATTTGTTCTAGCAAACTAAACATGTCAATAATTGGGCTCCTTTACACTTTCTAACCTGAAAAAATCCGCATGAAGTTACACAAACGTATTAATTGTGCTTTGATTTTAACGGGTAGACCCTGAAGTCAATGAGACCCCTTTAACTCTGACAGTGCATCGGTGAAGAACACAGCAGAGAAGGGCACGGCTGAGCTGGCGACACTGCTTTCACGGTTAAGCTGATAATTGCCCTTATTGATGTATAAAAGATATCCCACAGAGCCTTGTGAAACACCATTAGCAGGCAGCGGCTGAATTGTTCATGAGCTGCCTCCAAATGAGGAAGAAGGGTGAAAAAAAAAAACTCTAAAGATTAATAAGACTTCCCCTGGAGTGTGATAATAACATGATGTATATGCGTGCGTGTGTGCGTGTGTGTGTGTGTATTTTCAGCCCGGCCTCTGAAGAGTTTCCATTACTAAAAGACATTATTCGCGGGGAAACTAATCCATTTTAAATCTCAAATTGAGAGGAAAAGATGTAATGTCGTTTAGCATACAGGAAAGGGTGATGGTCATTATTACAGGCGGCCCCTCCTCATTTCCACTTGGGCTTCTAAAGCCTAAATGATGACACTTAAAATGCCCCCAGAGCGCCACAAAAAAAAAAACGATACGCCTGCACAAAATGTGCGGCGGCAAGACATCGTGTGAGGCCGAATCCTTCATGCAAACGAGTCCGTGGTGAACGACATGAAAGTAAGTGGCCCCCTAATAAGGTGGATCCTTGCTTCTGTGGGCTCCTGATGCCCATTAGAGGGCTAAACTCTGCTAACAAAGACCAGCGGCCACCGAGGAAAATAAATCGTGTGCGATGATTACCGCAGGAGGGACCGCCAGAAGCCCTGATCAGAGAGAGAGGCGCAGAAACTTTGCTCGGCGCAACTTCGCGGAGAGAGAGCCTCCGCGAACGCATTAACATTAAACTCTCCCTGGCGGAGGGAGAAAAGGGCTCGACGCTCCAAGCGAGTAGGTGGACAGCAACAGTCCGGCTGAGCTTAATTATTAACCTCCATGTCACGAGGAATTTTGGCCAGTTGCAACATCCTGTGCGTTACATCAAACGCGGGTTTGCTCCAACTCTCTTCGCTTCACGTGGAGGTTTTATATTTTATTTTTTTTCTTCCAGTGAAAGCTTGAAAAAAGGATGTTGAAGGAACCCATTACAAATATTCATGGGCTTAAATGAAAAAGGAAATTTGTGAAATATTAAACAGAGCATTGCACTCTGTATCTAACGCTTCCTGAAGTTTCTGTATATGTATTTGAATCCGACCCCCCCCCCCCCTAATTATTCAGAAAGGAGAAGCCACGGAAATTCTGACGGGGCTTATCAATGAGGAATGACATCGTGTTAAGTTAGGAATTCTCTTTGTGTTAGCAAGGTTTCTCTAGTTAATCTGGCACCTTTCTTGATCTGCACCAAGGTAATTGGGATGCACAGTGAAAATGCCGGGCTGTATTGAGCCAGCAAAGAACAATGAAAGAAATGGATCTCACAACAGGCGCGAGCTTTCTAATCAACTCTCTAACTCGCTGTTCAAAAGTAGGCTTGTACTTTTTTTTTTTTTTTTTTTTAATGAGGACGCGGGGGTTGACTCCTTCTGGCTCCGCTAACGCAGCAGATTACAGCTCCAATTAAGTAAACTTTCACTTAGACATCAAGTGGAGTCGTCTCTTTGGTGCGGAATCCCTGTTTGTTTTCTTCAGACAAAAGCCAACAAAAGTCCACGAGAACGTCTGGATTCATCAAACGGCTGAGAACTGCGGTAAGAGACTGAGACTTAGCCATCACATCGGGAAGTTTTCCTCACCACGTGGGTTAAAGTGGCTTCTTTTTGTTTCGTGTGTGTGTGTGTGTGCGTGTGCTCATTTATCAACCTGTGAGTAAATGTGTGCTACCCAGTCATCACACCCCGAGTGCCCTGGCATTAAGCAGAAGGAGGGGTGAGAGGTCGGGTCGGGGGCGGCCGCGACCTTTCCATCTCCCCCCGGCACGGTGTCATCCTGTGGGCAGGGCAAACAAACACGGCTGGCCCCCGGGCACGGCGGTCTCAGCAGGATGGCATGGCCAGGTCAGGGTAAAGCCTGGGACAGGACAGGGTGGGATGGCAGCGCTCTGATAGATGCTGCTCATTATTTGCACCCCAGAAAACTGGGACAATCACAAACAGGGGGATGCCATGGCAACTGGGGTATGGGGGTCACGAGCGGAGGGCTTTTCATCCCGGCCAACCCGACAATGTTGGAAAACTCAGCCACTCTCGACCACGAAGTTTCAAGCATCTGACTGACCAAGAAACTTTTGTGCAGTGTGTCGTGATTGCTGTGCCACCTGTGTGTGATAAGAAAGAACTGGTTTGAACAAAGTGGCTTTTATATCATTTTTATGAATTTTTTTTATTCTGTATTTGCATTCCTATTCCAATTTACCATTTCTTGCCATTTACAAAACTTGGTGCCATATTTTACATCTTTTCCTATGATACTTTTGCATCCTCTAACATTTCTATTGTAAATCTCTTGGTCCCAGTGTTAGGTGCTGTGTGAGTGAAGGTTTAGAATAACTGGTGGTTTCTTCAGGTGAAGTTTGTCATTATAAAATGCACAACGAAATAGATTGCAGAATAATTGCCGAGGCTATTTTTTTCTTGCTAAAATCCAAAGCTTATAAGATGGTAATAATCGATTTTTTGGGTGTAATTTTTTGTTGCTTTAGTGTTCTGCTGTTTTTTACAATCATCCATCACCAAACAAATGAATTCCCTTGGGCTGGAGTGAACTTGTTCTGAACTTAACACAGAAGCTAAGTGCCTGCGTAACCTGCAAATCCTTCAAATCCCAAACGAAACGAAGTCAAGGAAACGAATATACCCACTTCTTCTTTTTCTTCTGTGATACTTCTTTTTTTTCTGACCTGCATATTTTCCCAGGTTGTTTTGTATAATTTAAAGAGACTGTAAGGGAATGAGGGGTGTGTGTCATGATGTCTCTCTGAACTACATATATTTACTACTGAAAGTGAATTCTTTATGAGAGTGCAGATATCAAAGACAGCGGGATCAAAGAGGATTTAATAAGCTACCTACTGTTCTACCAAACCTGAACTTTCATGTCGTGCATTTTTTCCTTGGGTTTTTCTTCATTTTGGGCTCTGGGCCAAGAAACTGACACTAAAGGCAAGCATATGTAGTCACATTGTCATTCTCTATTCCTTTAATTTGTTAGTCTGTAAACCTTGTAGCAGAGAATATCCCAGTGGCTGGCAAGTGCTGATTTCTTTTTAACAGTGTCAGTTTTGTACATCATCTCACCCAGGTGTTCTCCTGCAGCACTCTACTGGTTGGTGTGTTTTGTTTTCTTTCTAGCCCAGGTGTTTATAGACGCTCTCAAGACTGTTAATACGAAAAGTAAATGTAGAATATACAAAAATATATATACATATATATATGCAAGATATGCCACTCATAAATCCAATGAGATTTCCTGCTTGTTTATATCCAACTCAGGTGACCTCAAATCAATTCAAACAGTTACTATTACAATGATCAATGTTGTTGTGAGGATCTGTGTTCAAAGTGTTAGTCATCATCACATCGACCAACCTGTTTGTTTTGAGTCACCACTGTAGGGCAACACTGGAGAGCCAGTGGTTTATCTGGTTTATTCAGCGCTATAGTTTCAGTGGCTGCATGAAGAACATTGGCCAAATCTTTACTCTAATATTGTGTCAACCTGTCTTTAAGATGTGTCAGAGAGTGGGCTACCAAGTGGCAAATGAATGGCTGGGCATGAAGGCAGAAGATGAGGCACAAACCCAGAGCCTCGAAGACCTGAACAGACAGAGTTTCTCTGCAACAAGGTTGAAATGGAAAACTCACAGCAATATGAACATTAAAAAATGCTGCTCATTTTGTTGCTATTTCGTTTAACTGTACACATTTTTTAAAATAATAAAAACAAAAAAAAAACAAATCTCTCAACAATACCTCTGAAATGTGTGAGAAACTTTGATCAGAAAAACACCTATTATAATCCATTTTTAGATGCCCCTGGTTATTGTGGAAATCAGCTGTGAGTGGGATTACTTGGACAAAAATAACTGTCAAAAACCTGAAGAGCAGCAGGTGTGTAAGCATGTATGTCATAAAGGCCGACATTGAAAAGCTATTTATTTCTTTTTCACTTAATGAATCTATGATATACAAATTTCAGAGCAAGAAAAAAAGTGATTATGCTCCATTTGGGATCCTGCATGCAAGTCTTTCATTACGCCGGACCTTGCCCAAACTCCTCAAAAGCATTCAGCCGATGTTTCGCTAGTGTCCATCAGAACACATCTGGTCAGGGCTTGCTCTGTCTCAGCCCTGCGTTAGAAAGTCCTAACGCCAACACAACTCTTAAACGTGCACAAAGAAAAACACAGAAGTACGATCAAAGCCTGTCGAGGCAAAGCGAGTCTGGGAACGATTCACTCATCCACCAGTTAGCAAGAAAACACAAATAAATGGGTGAGGACATCTGAAAAGAAGTAAAGAGGTTCTCACTATACTCCGGTATGCACTTATTTAATTAGTGGTACATCAAGTTTAGTCTGCGCAGCGTTGTGATTCAAGGTGTTCACGCTTTTTAATCTGACTGTAGTCACGGCTTGTGATTAGGACATCCTCAACCACAGAACTTTACCTGTAATAACGTCTAATTTCTCTTTGCTATCATATCAGAGGCTCGATTCTCTCACTGTAATTTGCTGTGGACCACACTGCTTAGATTTTCACTGAATTTTGTCTGTGCAATACTGGTTAATTTGTGTTGATTTCGTGTGTGTCGTCAGGAGCTGTCAGCACCACACTAAACAGGTACCTCATTTAGCAGGGGAGGCTTCTGTCAACAATGAAGTTACTCTGACAAAATAAAAATGTGGCTGAAGACACGAGAAATCGACAATGCTGCTGTGATGTGCCAAGTTTTACTGTTTCAGAAACAAATGCCCTGTGTGTGTGTGTGTGTGTGTGTGTGTGTGTGTGTGTGTGTGTGTGTGTGTGTGTGTGT
>JAUESE010000001.1:6823765-6833943 GCA_032274725.1 Malacoctenus triangulatus
CCCCCCCCCCCCCCCCCCCCCCCCCCCCCCCACAGTCTATCTATATCGCTCAGTATTTATTAATTCATCCGGAATTGCGTCTGACCGGCGCGGTACAAACAACAATGGGTGGTAGGAACCCACCACGTGCGCCTCTCCAGGAATATTAAAGTCTGTGGCTTTGCTGCTATAATTAACTATGAAATATTGATGTCTTTAACTTCTTCTGTGGTCCCTGTGAGCGAGCCTTTAAGACACACAGGGAAAGGAAAAAGAAAGAAAAAAAAAAAAGAAGAGGAAACTGTATGTGTCTGCGAGCTTGCAAACCTGAGTCACCGATGAATAATTGACAGCGACATAATTAGCTTGGTGCTCCATTGTGTTAGCACGTTTTCCACACATCCTACAAGCATGTTCCGCTATGAGGAAAAATGTCAAACAACGGCACGCAGAGATCTCCGAATATGTATAATTGAAACGATTCGGGGAAAAAAATGCCTTTTTTGACCTTATGTTGCATGCTTGGTTAACAAATTGTATGATGAAATAATTATGATTAAATGGAAGACTTGTTTTCGTTTCATCAGTTCAATTTTTTAGCACAGCAGGAGAAACTACCTGAGGGTCTGAGTGATGTTTCTAATCTTTTATCTCGGCTTCTTGAAGACGCACTTTTCTTTTTACCTTCTCTTGTTGTCGCTGATTAAATGATAGAACGGCTCAGTCTGCACTGTGCCCTGCACAGCAAGCTATTCTGCGACCTGTGTAGAAGCTGTCATTACAAAAACACGAGTGATTATTGTTTTGTGGTGATGGTTTTTGCGTTTACATTTCAAGTCTTATTGTGATCTGATCATCCCACAAAAAACTGGACAAGGGATTTCACCTTCACATCAATTTAAACTGTGATCGAATCCCAAGAGTCAATATCTGACAGCGTAGCTTTACAATAGACATGGATGCAGCGGAGAGCGCTCCAGCCTGGCAGGAAATGTGTCCAGCTTTGAGTCCAGAACTGTCAACAACATGTGTTGACAGGCTTCTTGGCCTGTGTTGGCTGGAAGAGGTTTAAAGGCACCTGTGATCCTCGTATGGATGAAGTTTGTACTGAAAATGAAGGGATGGGTCCTTCATGTAACCTCTGGGTTGACTCAGGCTGAAACGAGCTGTCCAAGCTCTCCATTAAAAGGGACTGGCCTGCAGAAAGCACACTTCCCTCTGATAGGGCCGCTTCTCTTCTTGCAGCACAGACACCCGAGTCATTGTTTGAAACAGATCAGCACATAAATAAATGTAAGACAAAGGGAAACGCATTTTGTGTGACTTAATTCAGACCAAACAGTCAAAGCTGAGCTGTATTTTTTGTTGTTCTTATTGCATTCAGGTGGGACAATTCAAATGGATAAAAATGTGTCTTTTTCAAATTGGACAGGGAGATTTAGGATGAAATCCTGAGAAGTTGTTGCTCTACGTGATTTCCCCAAACAGTCATGGAGCTGACAATTACAAGAACATGCTAAAACATTAAGTCATGTTAAATTACACTTTAAGAAAGTAGAAACCCGTTTGTTGGTATTTTGTTTTTCGCCTTTTTAGCAGATATATATGCATCTTTTGGACCAAATAGATTTACTTCCCTCTGCTTCAATGCCTATATTTTTATCATGGATTTCAGACAAACATTATGTTTTCAGTTTCAGAACAGTTTTGCCAAAACATCAATGTACAAACTACTCACATAATGATAGGAATGTGATTTTATTGAGATTTGTAACCCAAGTATTACACGAAAATTATCTAGCAGTCATCAAGATGCATTGAGAATGTAATAATATACAAATGAAACCTGTGAACTACATCCAAACAGGCTGGGTTACAATAATATCTCATTCATGGATCAAGAAGAAAAAAACTGCAAGTGAAAGACAACAAACCTTCCACTGGTCTTTTGATGTGTTCAAATGTGATGGCTTTAAACGTGGTAATGATGACAGTTCGGCCTGCCTCGTTCTCAGTATCGGGCAAATTTATGAAAAAAATCACAAAATAATCACTGGAAGCCGACAAATCCATAGCTAACTGAGAGCTGTCTGCTCAATACCATCCTCATGCCATGGAATAAAATAATCCCTCTCATCTGCTCGGACTTGTTAACAAAGCTGTCAGCTTGCTTTTACAACCAAACAGGCCTCAGTCAGACCCTCTCGCCGTCAGCGGAACAGGAGCAGCCTCGGCGCGGTGCTGTAAACAGCAGCAGCTCTGCCTCCACGGCACCAACGCATGCACAGAAACACACATCTCGCTTCCCTTCTTTCTCCCGTGTCGACTAAATGTCAACTCTTCTGACATACAGCCTTGTTTGCAGCCAATGATTACCTCATAGCTAATTAATCCTGATTCAATCAATGTGAACTGCTCAGATATTGTGTCTGTGCCTTGTGCTGTGGTGTGTGTGTGTGTGTGTGTGTGTGTGTGTGTGTGTCCACGCACACTCAGACGGGAGTAATCGGGGGGGGGGACCAGTAGGTTAGATGATGATGGATGGCACTCAGTGAGAGGCCTGTTCTAATCAGCAGGACCTTTTCCCGGTGGTAGAGGAGGTGGCAGTGGAGAGGATGGGGAGCGCTGATTGACGGTAGGAGTGTGGGAGTGCTTGTATGCGTGTGTGTGTGTGCGTGCATCGAGATGGTTACTTGCATTTCTACGAGTTCACGGCACATGTTGCCCGGAGAAGCCGAAGGTCTGATGTCAAGACAAAGTTGACAATATGCTTTAGATAATATCGATGATTTACACTTCTGACTCATTTAAGCACACATTATCAAGAGCTGGATGCTTCATCACAACCTCGACAAAAGATATAACATAACTACAATCCAAAATCTTAACGGGTAAAATGACAGCAATTTAAATTAATTCCTGTCCTCACTTCCAGAAATGGGTCTGCTGAGACCTCTCTGCCTTTTTTAGCAACGCTGGCACAAAAAATCACCTGCTTATATGAATACTTTACTAACCTAATTACCAGCTAGTTTATTGAATGCTAACTCTACACTGTGAAGATGAACACGTGTACTTGTACATGTTCTCTTCAGCCTGTCAAAACTTCTTCTGATCATCTTCAATCTCCATACACGAAAAATGTTGCCACTTCTAAAAAAGGCAAACCGAAGATAAAGAGGACAAGTTGTACTGATTAGAGAACAATAGCTGGTGTTTACTCTCTGATGAAAATGAAACAGATGTAGCCGAGCTTCATGGAGCCTCCTCGGCCCCCGCGCTCTGCCTAAAAGGCCAAGTGTCACAGAGTTAGCGCGACGTCGTCACGCATACCAAAGACGAGCTCAGCCTCAGCGCGGCTTCTTTTTATAGTTTCCCCCCTTCTGCACTGCGCCAAACCACAAAGGGTCTCGGCATGCATCTTATATCAAACAGCCAAGGCCAGGAGACTTAAAGAAGAAAGCTTGTTTGTTGTCCCCCCCCTTTCCTGTGTTCATTAGCGGCACTCGAGGAATCGTCCCCAGGTAGCCTCATTCTGGTGTGTTTTCTGGAGTGACTTAAGAGAAGTTCTACCAATGGCATGTTTAAAAGATCATTTGTAGATATTCAACACAAACAAACCAGCCTCATTTAAAATGTTAGGGCAAAGTGTATGCGGCTCGTGTTTGCATTTGAGGAAACATGGTGTTGTAAACATGTTATAAATATATGAGCATTCTTTTTAATCTGGGACTTTCTGACATAATTAAAAGTAATTAGTGAACAAGCATGAATAAGTGAGGAGAAATCTGTCACATCGCCTCTGTCAGCTGACACTAAAGAGGGACACAAGCCAAGGCCACAAATATGAATGTTTATGGTATTCAAATGGTTTTATTTATGGTCGTTGCAACAGTGTGGAAAACAACTTTGTAACTCGAATTTGACCCTATTTGAAAGATGGCTGATGAACTTCATTGCAAAATAAAAGTTTCAAATTTCAAAGTTCAGAAAAAATAAAGTGTTCGTAGAATTTCAACAAAATGTTCCTCTCAATTATGTCATCGTGTTGATCTGAAAAACAACAATCTGATACACAGTGAGAAAATGAGTGAGTGGGTTGCCTGAAGTTTCCCATCTGTGTTCAATGACCAATAATAAATATCAGTTGAAATCACATTCAAAGAGAACATGTGCCCTCATGACTTCTTCCAGATTTTTAAACAATGCTAAAAACACCGAACCTGCCTGCAAATCTTGATGTTAAACGTCAAACCATCTCACAGAGGATCAATTCCCTCTATGTTAAAAAAAAATAGGTTCAATGGAATAAAGAAGTGGACTAAAATCATATGACTGTTCAGACTTATGCCCAAATTTTGAACTCTGTTTATGATGACTGAGAATGAACAATTGAGGCTGAGCTCTGCTGACATGATCGCTCTGTTTTCTGTGCTTATCGACTTATCAATTCTCCATCCTCATTGACCACCACGGGGGTCATTTCCTTGATGCATGACGACGCGCCAGGCAACAGCAGCACAGAGTTTCAGGGGGTGTCAACAAACCTTCCCGAACATGTGTGCGTCTCTGGTTATGCGGTGAACTCGTGCGAGTGGATCAGAAGGATCAAACGCAGCGACGCACACTGCCAATGAGGATCAGACTGTCGCTATTACCGGAGTCATTAGGTAGGATGGGGGAAAAAAAAAGAAAAAAGAAGGAGAAAGCAGTGATGTTTCAACGCCCATCCTGCTCCCTCTGGATCCCAGTTCTGAAGGGGGGGCTGATTTCACGCACATACACGCTAACAATTACCCGCGCAGGCACTTTCCCCATATGAACACGCTCAAAAAGCTACACCCACCTGCTGCTACTCACACATATGCAAGCGCACTAAAACATCCACAGGCGCACTGCGAGAGCAGCACAGGTGGTGCCTCGTATGAGGTCTGCACTCCACATCAAAAGGACACCTCTGACATCTCAGATCGCTCACAAATGATGATGCACAGAGATCTTTTGCCACTACAAAGGCAGAACAAAAGAACTGACATGAAAGAGAAGTCAATAAACATAAGGCGTTTAATAAAAGATCTTTTTTTTTTTTCCTGCTGAATTCACTACAAAGGTCTTTGCGGGATTTTTTCTTCCTGCGCGACAAAAATGAAAAGAGAGAGAACAGCCTCAGTCACATGACCAAGGAGAGTGGCAGTGAGCCAATCGTCATGCATCACGACGGGCCTGCCCCGGCTGCAGTCTGGCAACGTGATCGCGAGTCAAGCCAACATTGTCACTCAGAGCTGCGACGCAATTTGCAGGGAGTCTTGTCGGAACACGTAAAAACAACACGCGCGGCGCGATCAAATCCTTTTCAGTGTCGGCGCCACACTATTTCACCCTCCTGTTTACCCTCGTGGTCACGTGACACATAAGAAGTCCCTCTTGCGCTGACCCACGCAACCACCAGCCACCCGTCCTGAACACGACCAGCGAACGGCAATCTCAGGGTCTCTGCGAGGGGCGAAGCGACACGCGGCGCCAGTGGCAGCAGCAGCAGCTGCCGCCGCGCGGCCCAATGTGAAGGCGGCTTAGTGTGCTGGAGCGGTGGCTTACAGATGTTGGCTGTCCCACAGCAGTTGTTGGAGCTACAGTGAAGTGTCAGCCCAGGAGGACGGAGAGCCGAGGCTCAGCAGCACAGAAACAGAATGGAACATGAGGTCACACTCTGCTCAAAGCCTCGCAGGCCAAAGCACCGCCGCCGTCTGGAGACAGCCGCAGCACACAGCCGGTGATAGATATAGATAGAAAGAGAGCCGGACCTCCAGAGAGACCTGAAAGAGCTGGCTAGCAAGCTAGCTCCAGAGCTAGACAGAAAAGACTGATAAAAAAAACTTGTTTCATTATGCACAAAATGTTTTTTTATTAACATTTTATACATAAAATTGCATGTTTACTGTGTGTGTGAATTGGTTTCCTCCAGATACTCCAGGTTTTCAAAGAAAAAAGTCAGTTGTGACTTTAAATTTTAAAACGTGTGCATGCTTCTTGCATCTCTTTTTCCCTCGTGATCAACTATCACCCTGCCTTCACCCAACACAAGCAGGTATCAGCTCCAGCAGTCCAGCGACCGTCGGATGGAAAAGGGATGCAGGAGATGGAGAAATGGATGTAAGATTTATTCATACAATTAAAATCAGATGCTTAATACCAGTCCATTTGGAGTGAGCTGGCATGCGTGTTGTACTTGGCAATACATCACACAGCTGCGAGTGTCGGCCGGTGTCGGTGGTTTGTGGATGTTCTGCTGGGCAAATGAAACGTCCACTGTAAATGTCGAGGCACTGAGGCCCGTTAGAAGACGTGAGTGGCAGCAGAATTGCTCCACGAGTAATGGGTGGGGGAAGCGGCGTTAATGGCGGTTAACTCATTGCTTTTCCAGGTGGTCCGTGCCAAGGTGTAAATGGCCCGAGGTCAGGGGTCAGGCCCGACTCCCCGTCCCCCCCCCGTCTCTCTGATGTGGCTGTGTTTAACGGCTGTTGAAGTTTAGACACCTCTCAGAGCTTTTCCTGTTCCAGAGAGCAGCTACATTACGTTGTGTCTGAGTCTTCCTGTGGCGGTGGAGCCCTTCGTTGCCTAACTCTGACTGAAGTAAAAAGGCAAATCCAGATCAAACCAAATGGGTGATTTCCACTGCCTTTCAACATTCTGTGTACTATTTCAAATGGCTGATGCAATGTAATTCAAAAGTTCGCTTGATTTGGTTATTTTTGATGTCTAAAATGACTAAGCTTGTTCTTTTTTCCCCCCTCGTTTCAAACATTCAACCCAGCTGCTCCATTTTTGTTCCCCCTTCGTGTTTGTGTGTGTAAGTGTATCAGAGGCAGTGTGAGTGTGTTGGCCTGTGTACCCGTCTGTGTGTAGCTTAAGCCGGCTGAGGGATCACACGCGTGCGGTGGTGTAACATGAATATTCTGCTTTTGGGTCTGGGTCTGCTGTGGTCTCCCTTCGGTATGAGGAGCCGTGTAGTCGGGGAGGGGGGAGTCGGTCGGGGGTACATTCTCTAATGGGCTACCCAGGGACCCAACGCCACTCTCTTGAGACGCATGGGCTCCATACATCCCAGGCCTGCAGCCTTTGTCAAAACACACACTTCCTCAGATATTCCTTTTCAAATCTATTAACCTCAAACTCAAAATCCACACCTAATTAGGCGGAGCAGACGAGCTGACTTCATAGGGAACTGCTGGAGATGTGTGGCGAGAGAAAGTTGTGCTACGGAGTGTGTATAGGGGTGATAAGCATGTTTGCTTATCATTATTTGGTGTGAGTGTGTGTGAAAATGTTCATTTCAATTAGGAGTGATCCCTCAGACAAACTGTGCCCAATTCTGTCGGAAGACTCTTCAGGATTCCTGCTCATCAGGATTACGTCGTCTTTCAGCTCACAGAATTAGCAATCAAAGTAGGACGGAACGAGCGGAGAGTGTTGCGAAAGTTCGAAAATTTGCAGATCCACTACAAAGCTGCCAATATTTTAATAGGACTTTCGACGTGGTGCTGTGTAAAGTCCCGGTTAATTCTGGATTACATATTGGGCGAGATTATAATGTAGACATATCAGATCCTTCACCACATCGCGGAGCTCCCAGAGCGCAAACTGACTTGTGCTAATTGTGTGTTAAACTAAATCGAGACATGTACTGCGTTGTGTACCCGAGCCATTGTCCACTCCGGTGCTTTTACCGTCATTGGCATGCAAGTCGGCGTTTGTGCACGTGTGCGTGCGTGCCCCACCTCTCTCCGTGACCACCACGGGTAGCGGTTGTGTCTCCTGCCCCTTTTAATCAGAGTAGCACAATGGCGCGGCTAAAGCCGCCTTATCTCGACACAATCAGATTAGAGGGGATTGCTGCTCTGCGAAGCAACGCAAAGTAAAGCACCCCACCTCTCGGATCAAGATGATTTGATTAATAATTCACGATCATATTATCCGTTAAGAAGCATAAATTGTTTTATTTTTATTTATTTATTTCCCATTTGTTTCGACATCTCCCTCCCCTTTAGAGTTCCTAAGGCTAAACTCCGATTGAAAGATTATCTTCTCCCACCTGAGCAAGTTCTCTTTCTCCTCCTCCTCCTCCCATCAGTTCGTCTCTCCCACTCGCTCAGCGGCAGCGGGGGCTGGCTGTTAGTTCTGCCGGTGACCAGATGGGGGTGCCATGCCTGCTGCACACAGCCCGGGCCTCCTCCACACCTAATCTCATCAAAATAAACATGCCAGCAGTTGTCAGCCTTTCCAGCAGCGAGAGGCAGGGAGGGAGGGCGCTATAGAAACAGGTCAGGCTAATCATGCATATAATTGCATTTTGACATTTTGAGCTACTGGGACCAGACCTTTGGATATCAGGTTATCCTCGAAGCACTTAAGTGATTAACAAATGAAAATGCAGCTCTGAAACTTAATTAGATATTATGTCTCCTCCATGCCTGCGGGGTGCGGTTTGGAGGGAGCTGGAGTCAGTGGGTTGGCTAAAGGGAGGGCACATCGTGCTCACTTAAATAAGGAAGGTGAACAATGCAGGTTATTGTTGTTTATGTTTGGGTTTTTTTTTTACCTGGAGGTGGACATGCAAAACGTACAGAATGTGATGCATCCACTTTGTGATAATCTGTAAAGATATTAATTTCTCTTGATGGACAATGGACACAATCAGCGGTCAAAATGGACTAAAAAGGTTGCAAACAGAAATGAAGTGGGAGCATCTCATTGTTGGCTTGCTTTACAATACTAGTTCGCTCTGAGGAATAATTACAGTAACAGTCCCTGATGGCACACTGAAGGAAACGAAACATTTATCCATCCTCATCAAAACACTGTGCTCTCTCTCTCTCTCTCTCTCTCTCTCTCTCTCTCTCTGTCTGTCTCTGTCCCTCTCTCTCATTTTTACTCAAAACAAAGATACCTGATCTAATCAAGGATTTGTAGGAACAACAATGAACGCTGACAGCATCAAACAGTAGCACAAATCATGCTTCCAGACATTTGACTGTTGGCTCGAGGTCATTTTATAAAGCTACAAAAAAATCTGAACTTTAAAAGCATGAATATATTTTGACCATTTTTAGCTGTTTGCCACTTAACTAGATTCATGGGCATCTCTGAACACTGGAAGCACAAATTGCCCCCTTTATCTCCCTTCATTGGTCCACAGCACCTCTTCTTCTAAAATTCCTGGAAATACTCCATTCATTTATCTCTTTGTCTTTCAAGGTGGACGACCAGAGACTTTTAGACATGAAACACTTCAGCCAAAGTAGCACAATAAAAGATCAGTCTTGATCTTTGAACAGCGTGATTCATCCCCAAAGTTTAGCACACAAAATCCACTGTAGAAAATCAGGTGCAGACAAATCGTCTGTGCGAACGAATGAAAAATGGTGAGTGATCAAAGTCACTCTGATAAAAGCTGAAGCCTAAATTCCTGATTGTGCAACTTTATGTGGCTGTTTTCAAAATACCAGCCCCAGGTTAAAGATGAAAGTGTGAAATTGAATTCCCGAAGGTTTCATGCACAATCCAGTCACATTTTGAGTCATTTCTTGTTCTCTCAAACAATGATCCCGAGGATCAACCACAAAGGGTCTGATCCAAAGAGAGATTTGCGATCTGTTACACCCACAGTTTCCAGACTTATTATCAATATATTAGGTTAAATAGCATCAAGAGAAAAACAATTTATCATTTGATAAGTTAAGATAATAAAGTTTGTTACGCTGTGTTGTGTTATGCACCCGTATAATATAACTTTAACTTCCAATGGGAAGTAAATTGAAGATGGTTCACAAAAGTGACACCAAAACAATCTTCCTCTTTGTGTGCTGCAGTTGTTAAAAGTTACGCTGGGCTGAGCAGCAGTGATTGAGCTATTAAACAACACTGTATTTAGGTCAGGGTTAATATAGGACAAATATTTAAATCATGTCAGCATGAAGCATCAGTCGCACTGAACGCGAGACGGACATGTGAGCGCCGGAGCTGACAGCCTCCTCCTCCTCCTCCTCCCTCAGAGCTCATCATCAGCACAAAGGCGGTGATGAAGACGTGGACTCCCGACAGACGTCCTGGACCATGTCTGTGCCTCTGCTTCGTGGGACAACGAGAGCCATCAGTCAGAGAGGATGCGGGGGGGGGGGGGGGGGGGGGGGGGGGGGGGGGGG
>JAUESE010000001.1:6857280-6869185 GCA_032274725.1 Malacoctenus triangulatus
GGCGAAGTACGGCTTGTTTGCCGAGAAGCGTTTCAGCTGCTGTCAATCACGCTCCTTCCCTGTCCTGCTGGCAGAGCCCAGCTGTTGGACTACAGGAGAAGTCGGTGTAGCAGCTTTCTGGCAAAGACGCTGCAATAAAGCGCTCAGGAGATTCCCGCAATCACATCAGAGTGAGTGATAATACACTTTTGAGTGGAGGAGTTTTGAAGCCTGTCGATGCGAGCGCTGCTGGCTGGACTGCTGAGTGCTATAAGGAGAGCCCCCGTTCCCTGCTGCCTCTATATCACTTGACAGGTGAAGACAGGGGAGGGGGGGGGGGGGGGGAGAACAGGGTTTGGGGCTCTCCGATGGCGCAGCGCTCCAGCAGCCAATGAGAGTGACTGATGTGGGGCTTATTGACTGGCCTGGTTTGATGGGCACTCAGAGGCCGACACTGCCGCATGCAGCATCCTTCAGCGGCGGACTAAATGGCCGAGCATGATCAAATCCTTCGCTGGCTAACCTCTTTACACCCAGACACTCCTGAGATTACGCTCCAACCTGCCTTCCCCACTCAGCGACCCTCTGGCAGCCGGGAGCAAAGCATTACGCAGATCGATACAATATGCGCCATTTTCATCTCCCCTTCAAAGTGTGACACAGGAGGGACTCCAAAAACAGTAATTCAAAGCCTGTCTACCTGTCCTGGCACAACCTTGACAAGGACCTTACTTTGTGAGTACTGCTCGGCGAGCAGAGATTTACTGTTTATTGCTGTTCAACAAGAGATTATTCAAAGAAAAAAAAGGGATTTGTTTCCATCACGGTGCTTTCAAAGGAAACTAACCTTACCCTTGGAAGCATCATTTGACATTTAGACAGTTGTGACAATGATCAAAAACGAGATCAAATGATTTCATGCTGTGCCTTAAAAGCAGACGCACAAAAAAGGTAAATGTCAAAAATTATGAATTGAATCACCAGCAGTTGGTGCACAAGGTTGATCCTATATCTATTTTAATATAATCATGGACAGGAATGATCAATTACTGTGCAATCCCAGGAAAAAACAAGGGATTAGCTAATCTACAAAACACAAGTACTAACATTAAAACCGGTTTAAGATGAACTGCCATTCGCTGGGAACGCAGCAGCTCTGACTGAGTGAGTAATCAACTATGTCAAAGCAAAAACACTCCCCTTTACAGTCCAAATCAACCAGTAACTCATGAAACACCTCATCAACAGAGAGAAACTCTTGATATTTTGTGTGCGTTTTTGTGTGTTCACTGAAAGTCAGATTTCCAACCCGATTTCCACAAAAATGTTGCACAGAAATACACCCACAAATGAAGTTCAGTTGAAGCCAAACGTGACCACGATACCGTCGCACAGAGAAATAACAAGATGTGTCACTCTGTTCAGAGCATAGGCCCATTTCATTCAGCAATGTTGCCTCACACAATATGGACAACTTTGGCAACCGGGGAGTTTTCACACATGGCCGGGCAAAAAGTGGCCAGCGATTTCAGCCAAGTCGGCAGATTAGTTTCCTGGTTGCCGCCATGTATTGACACCACTGTTGCCTCCATCAGGGACACTGTTGCTAGCTTGTGTTAATGTTTTACAGCGTCCAATGTGAGTCATTCAAAGGGTTTCCACATGCAATTAAAAATCAATCAGGATGAAGTGGAAGCACCACACAGAAAAAATACACAACAACTCAAACACAGTTCATTAATCAAGTGAGCACTTGTACCTTGACACCAAGCTGAAAAGTCTCTTTTTCTTAGTTCAGGTTCCAGGCATACAAAGGACAGTAAAACTTGCAGGAGGACATTTTTTCAGCAAAATGAAACGAACCTAATGAAACATCATTTAGGAAATATGTTCCATGACAATCACAGGATCCCACTTCCTTCTTTGCCAACACAATTCTCTCCGAACACTTTGGAGAACTCCACTCGACTCTCTTAATCATTTCATCTCTGTTCCAAAGTGAAGTAATCCTGCTGAAAATGGACTGGAGAATAGCGAGCGCCTCTCCTTCGACACACTGTAAATTGAGATGAACCTGCTTGAGATGAACTCCTAATCAGCTGCCAGACACCGGCGATATCTCCGATGACTGCTGAAGGGTATTCATTGGAGAGGAGTTTAACATCATTGCGCCTGATTGATTGGGGCTCTCAACTACCGCGGGCTAAGGGGGCTCCTGGGGTTAGCCTGGTCAGACAGAACAAGCTGGGGCCGGAGCGAGAGGGAGACAGAGAAGAAGAAATGGGGAGAGCGAGGGGAGGGGGGGCTCGCCGGTGAAGAGGCGGTCCACAGACTCCTGCGCAGCAGTCTAATAGAGCCTCTCATGGCCAGTCTGTCAGTCATTCAGGTGAAACAAGGTCTAACGGGGTCTTAATGAAGACAGCTTCACACCGAGTCGTCTCGAAAACTGCCCGGCCAAAAAGGAGACACAATTATTATCCGTCCTCCGCACTGTGGAATATTGCCCACTCAAAGTCACTAACAAGAACAGAGGAAGCTCCAACTTCGAGTCGGAGGCCGCCAACAACACGTTGTGTTCATTCACTTTGGAATGAACAGAGTTGAGAAACAGCAGAACACTGTTGCACTGTCGCGCGGTAACTCGGCAGTCTGCAAACCAGATGCTGGAGATAATTACTGCTTCGCTGATGCATGCGGTGCACTGAATTTTACACAAACAGCACCTCAAAAGAAACAATCCACACTTGTTGTGCTGCAACAGGAATCATAAAAAAAAGCCTTGGAAACAAAGATTTAGAGTCATCCCTATTTTGTTTTGCATTGAATGGCTGAGACGGCTTCACCAGCCTAAGAGAACACATGAGGCACATGAAATAGTACCGTTTGCAAACGTATCCCCAATGTTATTAATAATGCACAACCATGACATTGCTTAACTGCATCATTAAATATGCACATGCACATTGGGATATGGAATTTCCATGGATTTATCAAATATTCCCGACTTAATGTTCCAAGAAAAAGGCAGCGACAAGCCAAGAGGGAACGCGGAAGGTGATCGGAAGACAAAAAAGAAAGTAGCTCTGCATTTAAAAGTAATAGATCATCTACCGCACAGGCCAAGTCAAATATAAACACACTGCTGACATCCACCTGGAATCTCTGAACATGTATAAAAGCTGAACGCTGTACTTTCCAAAACCTCAAGTGACACTACAAAGATTTTCAAAAGGCAACAGAGTAAGACAGACGCTGAAAGGTTTTGCAGGGTGAATTAGAAAGACACCGGTTTTTATGTGGGGCTCCCCTGATGCTGTCTGAAACTCATAGTAGAGTCACAAAAAAATCTGGAATGCTTTTTAAGGTTTGTATCGGAACAGCCGAACAGCCCGAGAGCCAATCGTCTCCCCACTGTCCATCCCAGCCCAGTAGCGTTGCCTCAGGACACAGCCTCTGGGTGGCCCCCTAACCAGGCCTCGGCCTGCTGTCTCTATGGTAAGTGCTCTGTCACGGGGCTGCCAGGGGCTACAGCATATGCCACCAAATCCCTGGCGGATGCCCCCCTTGGTAAACAGAGGCCCTGCTAATGGAGGCATGATTCTCTCTGTGTACTATATGCCTGTGTGTCTGTCTGCGCCTCGCGCTGACCTTCAGCTGGTCCACTCCAACTCTTCACCGCCAAATGGCTTCACGGCTGGATGGCGCTGCGCTGCTCGGCTCGCTACATGTGGGGAATCGAGCGAGACAGAGCGGAGGAGAAATGGACGAGAGCGAGTCGGACAGAGACAGACCTCCTTATCTTTCCTTCACGTCAGGGTTCAAAGAGGGACCACCTCCACTCTGCCAATGTGCAACTGAAGACCACAGGTAGGAAATATTCCTAAAAAATATATTCCTCCACATAAACGGAAAAAAAATACATTCCGATGAATAAAATTCTAGAAGTGAGTCATGTCATTTGGAGTTTTAGATTTTGTTCCAACACTGGTCATACAAACAGTGGTGAAGACTGACCACAAATAACTGCTGTGAGAAACAAAAATATGCACGTTAACGTCAAACACCTGTAAATAAATATGGATAAGTTTACAACTAAAACACATCTCCATAGAAACACAGTTTAGACGATCCCCCATTTTCTATATTCAAGTGTTGCAATGGCTGAAGTATGTCCTAGCTAACATTGTGCAAAAAGCAGAACACGTCAATCCAAAAAGGGTGCAAACACAAAAAACCCACAAAAGCCAAAGGAAAAAAAAGAGAAAAAACACACCAACACAAACAGAAAGTTTTGGATAATGAATGACGCCAGCAGACACTCTTTTGGAAAAAGAACCAGGGAACTCAAATAAAAGCACTGAAAGAACATGCAAACTCCCAAAAAACAGGTCCACAATCAAACTTGTACTACAGCAGTAGCCACACACCCCAAGGCTGCTGTGTAAAAGGTGAAACATTGCCTCCACTGATAATCACAGTTACTGCCTTCCTATACTTCATCTTAAAACTCAATTCTCAGATAGAAAGATTCACCAGTTATTCACCAACATGTAAACTGTCCTGTTGCTGACTGGAGCTCGCAACTTTTTCTTTTTTTAACATAGGTGCACTGACTTAGTTAGGACGACATGCCCACGACCAGTCAAGCATTCTCCCCCACCACACAGGAGCCGAAGCCCAATAAAAAGAAAATAAATAGTTTGAGAAGACACTTTGTACTTCTTTACCTCACAATGTCAAGTGCTGCAGAGCGTGTCTGCCGTTATGTGGGCATCTAACACAACGACGGGGCTTTGTAGGTTTGTGTGCGAGTATCAGGGCTCGATAAAGCCATCGTCACTGGACACATATACTGAGGACGCGCAACCCCAGCGCTGCCACAAAGCAATCCCTACAACTACATTATCTTTCCAGTACAAGTCTATAATTAGTTTTCCCCCTTGTTACAAAGTGGGCATGTGTTTCATGGAAGAATGAAAAGAAACAGATTACTTCAAACCTTTCCCCTGTCCTATTTCTCTGAGATAGTTTTATAACAGGCAAAAGATAAGAGGGGAGCTACAGGGAGGAACTTCATAATGTGTCTCGGTATCAGGGAGTACGTGGGGAGTTCAGAGGCAGAGTGGAATGAGGAGCCTGGGGCTCCCGTCTTCAAATCACAGCTTTCCCAAGCTCCGTCTCCGCTTTCACAACTATGAAGATGCTAGAGGGACAGGAATTAGTTTTGACAATGTACATTCATAAATGCTCTCGCTGTGCGGCTGTGTGTGTGTGTGTGTGTGTGTCTGTGTGCACAAGGCAATATTATCACATCAAGACCGACTCATAATGTCATCTCTTGTGGCGTCCGTCCAATTAGTTTACAATGCACTGGACTTCCTTCCTCAGAAGCATGAGGTGTTTTAGGTGTGTGTGGAGGGGGGGGGGCTACGCCGGCATCCATAAAACATAAAGAGGTCACGATAAATTGCGAAGGGAGAGAAGACGAGACGAGACTAATTATCTTTTATCGCCTGACAGCAATATTTTATTCAACTTCAACTCTGCTCCGTTTGTTGGTCAGTGGAGCCTCACTTATTGCGGCGTGGCTCACGTTGATCGCGGACAATACGTGCGCACGTGTCGTGTATTACTGATTCCTTGTTTTTGTGGACTTCCAAAATGTGGCAGTCTTGTTGCCAACTCCACACATATTTGTCCCGATCTTATTTTCTCTGTTCTCCTCAGTTTTCATGGCGTCTTCAGCTCTAATGCGGAGGGGAAAAAAAAGCCAGAAGCCTTGGAAATAAGCCAGTGGGAGGAGGGGGGGAAGGGGGTGGGGGGCAGAAGCCAAACCATAAGAGAAAGAATACCAGAGAAGAAGGGGGAAAAGAAGATTGAAAAATAAATTGAGTGAAAAACCAAAGAACAGAGAGAAGGCCAGGAGAGTGGTGTCCAGGGAGCTCAGAGAGGCTAGTGCCACGCTATTGAGCGCCTGGAAGAACACAGTCTCTGATTTCTTCCACTCGGCTTTTTTTTTCTGTTTTTTTTTTTCCTCCTCTTTCCCCTTTTTCCTTTTCAAAGAGCACTTGAAAGCTCTTCTGCGGTATCGAGCAGGTGGAAGAGTACGCCGAGGCGGACCAGGGGCCGCGAGTGGGCAGGGCCGGGTAAAGCGGCTCCCCCGCTCGCTATCCAGTGCACAGAAGTGGAGGACTCAGAGGTCCAGAGGCCCAGTGGCACAGAGCTCCAGCCAAGCATCTCTGAGGAGCCTTCAGCCGGGCAGAGGTGGAAAGTGAAGGCGCGAGGCCCGGCTACGGAGAATGACGGCGAACCACAAGCGCTGCCAAAAAAGGAAAAAAGGATCCACACACATTGACATGTATTTCAAAAGAAAGTATCGAGACACTTTTTGGCCCCCCCAAAAAAAAACAACTGCAAAACATTTAAGGGCTTCATTCTCAATTGGACCTCGTTATTTATTGACACAAGAGGGGATCCTGTGAAATTATATCAAGCCCCTGAAATCCATTCACTATCCTTCATGACTGAATCGGGTTTAATTTCAACAATATCAACGTCACGTTAAATGGCAACACTGCTATTGGCTTTATCTGTAAACAAACAATACCTCATAATAAGGTAATCCATGCTGCATTGATTGGCGTCCTTAATTTGAGTCATTATGACACTTTAGGTTGTTAAAGAGACCTGCATAAAAGTGCCTCGACTAAGCAGGCAACTGCAGAAGGCAATATTGATGCAATCCAGATTTTTAAAGTTTGCACTTTAATATAATTGATCAAAACAGCAACCAGCCTTTGAACACTCGGTCCTCCGGGAGCAACTTCAAACAGTATCAATTATAGAAATCGGCTCAGAGGAGCAAACTCAATTCCCTATCAATAAAGTATTCAGCGGCAATCGCCGGGAGATTAAGGGGGGGAGAGAAGAGCCAAGTGCACGGCCGCAGGACTGCCTAAATCTACTGCATAGTGAAGGCTCCAGTAAACTAAGTAGCTTCAGATGATCAAACAGGAGGTATTCAAATCAAACGCTGCACGCAGCTACAGTAGCAGCAGCTGCTAATACAGTGCTAACCTTTGGAGAGCTACTTTGAAGCATTGGCTGAACCGGGTGAGCTGAGATGTGTCGCTTCACACGGTGTAAAAGAAAAAAAAAGGTCTGATCACGATGTGTCTTTTCTTTTGTTATGCTGCCACTCACTCTCATTCGTTTACTCTGAGTTTTTGGCTTCAAAACTAGAGGTGAATTCGGAGCGAGGATGGTAGAGATAATGTAAATTCACTCCACTTGTAGTTGCGTTATACTGGCCAGACAGTATCAGTGGTATTTTCTGAAGAAATATCAAACGGGAACATTTTACAAGTCGATATCCTTTCTTGTGCTTCCCCAGAGATCGTTGTCCAGATCTGCACACCAAAACCAGAAGCACAGGCCAAACCTTTATCTCTTTCCAGTTATCACAAAAATAAAAACCTTTGTTTTACAAACTTTTAAAATATAAAAAAAAAATACCCTGGACGGATGGTTAAATCGAGACATAAAAAATGTATGAACACATGGGCAGCAGTAGTTACAGACATGTTCCTTAATTAGGTAAAAACACTGATACTTGTTGAAGGGAACGATTTGATTCCATCTGTTTGCTGCAGTGAAAGAAATGAAAGTAAAAACATCCATTTGATAGATCTTTCATGTAAACCAACATTTAGCTCAGTGCTAGTCTTACAAAAAATCCTTAGCTGTCACTAGCTAGTCATAACTTTCCCATTCAAAACATGCAAAAATGGAAGACACACACGTATGCATCCCGTCATTCACATGCATCTCAGGAAGCCCCGACTCCTCCGCAGCATCAGTGCTTCACTGTATGGATCTATTGACAGAGTCATGCCACATATCAATGACGCCTTCAATCTTTACAGGCCCCTCTCCCCCGAAAGCCTCTGTTGCGACACAATCATTACAAATTGATTGCAAAATAGCTAACAATCATGATTAAATCATTAAATTCTTGTCTACGCTTCAGAGAATGGGGAGAAAATTAACTTCCCACCAACCTCATTTTTTCCCGAACACGAAATAATGATTTTCTGCCAGTCTAATTACAAAGCCAACATCTGATCAAGCCCGCATCCAGAGGGGATTATCACATGCGCCAGTATTAGACCTCATTACCAGCCTGAGTGCAGAATTATTACATCTTGTAATTGGATGGTGAGATTTATATACAGATCAGCCCGGTTTCTGTAAGATTGTAATTACAGGCTTCGTTGGTTAGCTACTTATCACTCAGCGGTGGAGTGCAGGAAAACCAGCACGTGGAGGAGCATTTCATTAACCCCTCACCCTGTCAGAGGGGGGGTGGGGGGGGAGAGAACGCTGTACCTTCCTTGTCTGTTTTAGGGACAACAGCCTCTTCCACATAACGGGTAATTTACCACCCTCCCCTCCTTGGGTGCGTACCTGATCAGAGGAGCGCCTCACTTTCATGAGCTCTTGTTGGAAATTTGTATGAATTAACCATTCACATTTACTCTCGACTGGGCCCCCCCTTTTGTAATGACCCAAGATAAGGATGTGCTCTGTGCAGAGACTTCATAAAACAGCTCACTGCGAAATTAGCAGGGTAGGGTTAACAGGATAAGAGCTTATTACACTTCATCTGGTTCCGGAGTGGTTGAGTGTGTGCGGGGAGGTCTTTGGCATGCACGCTTTCCACTCCCTCCCTGCAAAGAGATGCACGATGGTATCCCTCTGCCTTCTGTGTGGGCAAAGGCTGCTCCAGCTGCCTTTAGCTGCTGTAAATTATTGAGCACACTTTCTCCTCTCTTTTCCTCAAGACGGCCCTTAATTAATGGAGCGGGACGCTTGTTAAACACCTTACTTTCCATGGCACAAATCTGCCAAGTGTGATTAGACAGGCCCAGCATGCTCCAGTTCATCAGCGAGGCAAAAAAAAAAAACCAACCCGGGGAAGATAGAAAGGCTTCCACAGCCATCATCATCATTCCTCATCACAGTGCCGGCAACGGCTGCTCTACTTACAAACAGGTCGCTCACAATAAACCAAAGTAAATCCGCTCTGACAGCGTCAACCTCCAACACCTCTTACACATGAAGCAATAAATTGAAAGCCGGACTTGGCGAATCTTGACACAAATGAAATGAAAAATGACAGTCGGGGACGAAAACGGAAATATGGACGTAGTTGGGTGCGGCTGATGGAACACAACTCATTTGCTGTTTGCCGTCCTGCGACTCAGCAAGAAAAGCCTTGATCCGCGTGTCAGGGTGACACGGGCGGGTGGGCGGCAGCGGTGGGAGTGTGAAAAGAAAGCATCAGCACCTCTTCACAGTTAACACCCATACAACTCCCTTTCTCTCTGCATATCACTGAGCCCTCCCCTGTAACAATCAATACAGGCCTACATTTTATGAGACAAGGAGTTAACTTGTTCAATTATGCCACAGACAGCTCTATTCTTTTGTAACAAGTAATCTGGGTAGTGAAATCAATACTGACAGGCTCACGGCACGCTAGCTAATTTCATATTACCTCCAGCCAATGGCAGAGCAGCTCGTAATGGAGCTGTAGTTCCACTTCATTATAAGAAAGGAGGGGGGAGGGATCAATACTGGCGCAGACGCGCACACGCCCACGTTGACACTCACATTTACACACAAGCAAAAGGTCTGCTTTCGGGCGCGCACACACACAGGAACACAAACATATACGAGCAAAGAGGGCAACGCTGCTGCTCCAGAGCCCCCAAGGGGGCTGCGGGGAGCAGTCTGATGCAGGGCAGATGGGGCGGGTGGAGGATGGGGTCTGGTGTCACAACCCCGCCCAAAATAAAGGACATTTCCGATCTTCTGCAAACATGGCTGCACAAATATAACCAATTTGGCATTTTTCTTTCGACAAACTGTCAGGCAATCATGTGGGAAATACCTCTACTTTTATACTGGGATTTTTGAACAACACACACACAGGCACGCACACAAGCGCACAATTAACACTTGACTTCTTCACAGCAAGGTCATAATCTGATTAAGAGGTTGTCTACTCTCGGGGAGGAAGGAAGAGAGAGACAGAGAGAGCGAGAGAGGAGGGAAGGGAGAAAAAAAATAAGAGAGGATAACCTTCAGATGGTGGATCAAGTCTTTGACCTCTGCAGCTAATTACAAATTAAACTCCATATCTTCTTTTGTGGAAAAAAAAAAAGAAAAAGAAAAACTATCTCCATTCTTTTTTTTCCCATTATTGTTATCACTCTGTAGGATTAGCTGGGGACTAAGGGGATGATGTTGTCTAAGCCGATGTCAACTGTACAATTACTCGACTCATCCATCCCTTTCCAAGAAAAATAAGACACTGTAGATTAAGATAAGCCGTTTTGAGAAAGAAAGGAGACGTAAAGCCTTTGACAATTACCAAGCACACATGGCACAGGGTGACGATTGCTCTTGGTAAACAAACTAAATACTCATTAGACTTAACTCCGACATTCCCCTTTTTTTTCATAACTTCCTATTATGCAATTTGGATTTATTGCGATCATTAATAATCTTTACCAGGTTATGCTACAAACAGCCGTGACAGCGGCATCATTTAGCTTTAGGAAAAGGGCACGCGCTGAACGGCGGAGAGAGAGAGGGGGGCTGCGTGAGAACGCATCTCCAGCGCGTTCGGCGCGAACCCGATTAAATGCATTTTAATCTAAATATCCCTCAATATGCTTTATTGTTCTCCCTTAATTTCCTTGCCACTATTCCATACGGAGACCCAGTTATCAAGTCGACAGGCTTTATGAGCCTGAAAGAATTCTGCAACACTGGGGCCCATCAGTCCTCAGCCATTAGAACAAAACTGGCAATGTCTCAGCAATAGGGGGCACAGGCCTGTAACAAATGCCTGTGCTTTTTTGGAGGGAACACATTAAGGATGCTGCTATTCGCTGGAGATTTCCAGCATTTATTAACAATTAGGCGTACACAGCATTCATCACATGCTAGACTGAGAGCTGGTTTGTAAAGTTTTAATTGTGCGGTTCATTGTTAGATTTTCTGTTCGTGGAACCAGAGTGGATTTTGTGGTCGCCTTTCACAGCGTCGCAGTGACTCACAGATGTTTCAATCACAAGGCTTTTATGGCGTGTTGATCTCCTGCTGCGCTGCTGCATGAACTCCGTCTTCAGCAAATTGGCATTGGGTTTCTTCTGGTTGATTTTGTCACTACAATGTGTGCTTGCCAAAAAAACAACACGAGGGCGCTTGCAGCTCCAAAAACTAAAACAGGGGGATTTTGCGTTAACGTGATGTGAGCACAATGCGTACGGATGCAACAACTTAGTGTCGGGCCTTTTCTCAGTTATGACCTAAACTGACTTCACATTCGAGGAGGTAAGCTGTTGAACGAGGACACATTAGCCGACGTTTACATTGAACGACTGGAGTCCATTTACAACAGTGAGGATGAGCGAAATACAAGAAACAGCTTTGTGTGTCAAAATTACATGAAAGAATTTAACAGCACCGAGTGTAAACTTCAGTGATGTGGCACACCGCCTCTGTGCATGTTCTTCATCATCGTTTACAGAAGTACTCGATGTGTCAGAAGTGTGACACATGAGTGTGACATTTGATATTCTAGCTCTATTTTCCAGTCCAACAAGGAGGGCAGCCTGCATGTCAACGTCCACAGATCTTCTGTCCTCTTCCCCTTCGTTGGTCCCAACCAGAAGCACCTGTGTGCCCCCACCCCCCCGACTGCCTCAGAGAGAAGGCTTTGACCCCCTATACAAACACTGATCTGCCAAAACAGTACAGTAAAGCCACAAACTGATGGACTCACCAGCACTTACAACCTAAAAAACAGAACCCTTCAAAATAAAAGCACCAAGCAGTGTCCTAATTCTGGTCT
>JAUESE010000001.1:6963968-6988065 GCA_032274725.1 Malacoctenus triangulatus
GAGAAGGCGGCTATAATCGAACACTAACAGTGACCAAAAGAAAACCATCAAATGACTCAAACAACAATACAACACTGGTTGCAAACCGATTTCCATTGAGGGTAAAGTTTGGATCCCGTCTGCATTTTTTCCCTTTACACAGATGCTAACAGAACACATGGTCAGTTCTTGACTTGCTTCAGTAATGCATCCCCTTGTGGTCCTGCTGTACTAGCTGGATGATGAACAGGATCATGTTGCCTTTCTTTTTTGATGACATTAGCACAGTCTTTGGAGCCTTCAGAAACTGCAGGGCTTTAAATATACCTTAGCTTTAGCTTAGCTTGCGGTGCTAACATGCTGTTTATTAGTAATGGGGTCCATTTATTGTTTCATTGCTGTAACTCCCAACTTCACTGAACTGTTCTTAAGGAAATATATTTCGTGGTGACACCCGATGGTGGCAGTCAATGAGAAGGGACAGAGTCCCATCATTTTATGGTCATTTGTCTATTAGATTCAGCAGAAATCCCTACGGGATAGCTGTAAAAATGTAGCCGTCTGGATGCGATGAGAGACTGATAAAGCAGGCTGACAGCTTCTCATCGCGTAAAACAAACACAACAGCATGCCAGACACTCCTGAAACGCATTAAAACACTTCAACACGAGTAAACCAACAGTTGTCAATTAATGGAGACATAATGGCTTGAGCCGTCGTCGTTGTTTTTCATGGTGCTGCTGTTCTTCGACTTCAACGCGGCTTTTATGAGTTAGTTTACTGCCTGCACACTTGCATTCCTTCTGGTGAGACTGTAGGAAAATCCAGTCAGCTCTATCGCCGCGTCTGGCACGTTGCCTCTTTCTCCGAGAAACCGCTCGTATACCGAAAAGCTAGTGAGCACAGAGACAGCGTCTAGCCAGAAAGGAGCTGATTAAAGGAGCTGACTACACAAAGAACGTAAGGAAGTGATACAAGGCAGAGGGAGGAGATGTGTAAGTCACAGATCTGTGATCTGTGGTCTGATGATCTTGGACGGTCAGTGGGAGAGTCTGTTACTCTCTGTTACTGACACCATTTCTAAATATTATTTGAGTGAGCAAGACATGACGGTTCATCTTCACTTTGCTTGCTGGTGGGAATCGCAAAGCAGCTCCTCTGCAGGGAGGGAGTGGGGGAGGTGATTTCGCAGTCAGTAAACTCCTTCTAAGACTGTCAACCTCAGTATCCTTGAGACTCGAGGTGGTTATGCAGATTTTTGCCCGTGGCAAGCTCCCAGGGATTTTTCCATTACGGCTCTCCTGACATACACTCAGTACTGTGAGCATCGCATCGCCCCTCTTCCCCACACTGTGAACAAACATGCTTATATAAGCCCGGTCTGTGACCTTCAACAGAGGTACCTCTGTATGCGTTTTCGTTAACATCATTCAGACAGAGTTCGCTGGACTTCGGCTTCAGCAGAGCCTAATTGGATACTAAAATCCACTCGATCCAAACCTGGGGTCTGAGATCCACTTGGAGGGGCACCAGACATCACAGGGGGGCGCCTGCCCAGCGGTTGTCGGAGTTAGAACTACACATCTCAAACAAATGAAAATTTGGATTGGATTTAAGATAATAAACGGAAAAATCTTAACTGTGCTTTCTCCGTTTGTTTCCTCAGATTACAGCTACTTCTTCAAAGGCAGCCACTATTTCAAGCTAGAAGACAGCAGCTTGAAGATTGTCAAACTGGGTGAAATCACAAAGGACTGGCTGGGTTGTTGAGTTTATCTCCGAAACAACTCGCGTCTGGCTAAATCCCACGACGACGGCCCAAAGAGTCCTGAGGACGTCGCCTTAGTATCGCACACGACTTGAGGTCCCCGCGGTGCACACCGTTGTGAGGCTTTCACCCTGACAACTCTGCACGCTTCCGTGGGACACATGTTACTGCAGCCTGTATAACCTTTCTCCAGCTTTGTAAACCTTCGCAGGCTGAACATACGCAACTGGATTTTTGCTTTTTTTTCCCTGTGTGAATTTGACATATTTGCTTTTTTTTTACATTATGTAGCCCCAGATTTATTGTTTTTATGTGTTTGTGTTTTTTCTGAAGAGTCCGACATCAGGTATGTCCACACTGCATTGAACGCAGTGCTATATTGTGCTGTGAGATATTGCCTTTTTATGCAAATTTGAATCTGAAAGGATCTTTTACACCATATGCGGAATTCATGTTGGCTTAGAAATTTTTCTATGTCGAGTGTATGAAGTGCAGTTTTTTTGAAATGTGTCAATTTTGATTAATTTTTCTCATTGTTGTGCAATACATTTGAAAGGAATGAGTTTGCACAATGTGACCGAAAATGGTGCTTTTAGAGATTGCTTTTTTTTTTGCATATAGTCCTGCATATGAACTGTTCTATATAATCTGTTTAACTATGTCTGGTGAGACGGCTTGATGTCTATGTGATGTCAGAGAGTTGTACTCGCAGCCACACAATAGTCTTGATTTAGCACTTTGTATAGGACTTTACATGGGAACTGCTCCACATGGGGACCAAATTATTGCCATGGAAACCCCATGTTGCATGTCCCTTTCCCAATGGTACGGAACAATTCATGGCACAGGTTGCCTCTTAAGGCTGTATACGTTTGCTGCATGATGGAATCATGACAAGGGTACCGCAGTAGTATTGTGTATTGTTATCTTTTTCAAAACTATGTTTTTGTTATTTTTTGTTCCTAACATTATAGTCATTTTGTTGTGTGGTTTTAATGCTTGTGCACTTTGTTACTGTCATCAATAAAGATGGTCAATATAATGGACTTGTCGTCATTTGAATCATGCAATTATTGACTAAGTTACAGTGGGAAGCCTCACGTGCCATGATGGTGAATATGTATTTTGTTTCCCTGCTCCAACACACCTGAATCTAATAACTGCCTTATCATAGTTAACTGCAGTAAACCTGATAAGGAGTCTCTTGTTGCAGTCATGCTGGACTAGGTACACATTAAAACCATGCAGGGTGATGATCTACGAACACAGAAACAGCAACAACTGTCCAAAAAAGCTCACAAGTCATTGTCTGTTAGCAAAAGTTACTTTTGACAGAGAAATCTGATTGGAAAGAGAAATTAGACTCATGCTGATAATAAACACAACTAGTTTAAATGCAGGCAAAAATGTGTTATATCCCAGAATCTACTCCTCCAAAAAAAAGGAAAAAATCTTGTGGCTTAAAAAAACACCACTTTCTATCCAAGAGGTCAGCTTCAGTGTAAAAATGTAAAAATTGCAATTATTTAATCAACTCACTGGCTTGCAAGGCTTTGAAACAAACAAAGTGAATCAAGTGCAGAGTTGGAACTATTCCCTGTTTATAACTATTGACTTGTAACATAAATTACCTTCCAAACTAACTTGGAGATTGCCTAAATAGGTGTGACTGGGGCTCAGCTGGTTGAGTATGTCTTCCAATCTGGAGGTTGGAGGAATAACACTCCTCACACTGACCTCCTGTCTGAGAGAAAGACATTGGATCTCACACTGCTTCCATTTGTGTGCCTGTGTGCCCTGTGTGGCAGCTGTTGTCACTCGTGTGAGCAGAAGCTTGTTTGGTTGGCTTATTTGAAAAGAGGGTCACGAGTCACAGAACGCTCCAAAATCTGTTATTTGTTCCTAAAAGAAGGGGTTTTCAAATCCCACTTCAACTCCTTTCAACTTTGACCCTCCACCACATTAAAATAGTTCCACCTACAAACTTCATTCTGCATTTTGAACAATTCCACCTTTTTTTAGTTTGGTCAGCTTGATCACACTATGTTCCCTTTTATGGAAGTTACCAACATCTTTTTCTTTCCCAAATCTCTGGAGGATTATAATGTTGATACAAGCTGCAGCGTTCCCTATAACTTGCTGTCTTTGTTTCTCGGTGGTCCAATTTGCAGCAGTGGTTGAGTGTGGAAAATGTGAATCTGCACAGTAATACTGTGGGCTTCAAATGAATGCGGGAGTGTTGAAAACGCACACAAACACCCTGAACTGAATAAACTACAACCCCTACCTCAGTATTACACTCAAAATAAGTAACTGGTAAGTACAATGGATTAGTTTTGGCTATGGAGAGTAGCAAATAAAATCCAGGCCTTTATTTTTGAAGGGCAAGAAAAAGAATTTGTTGTGAAGTTGCGCCATCTTGTGGACAATTTTCACACCTTTTTTGAGTGACCTTATTCCTCTCAAATCAGACCCTTTGATTACTGTGGCATTCAGATTTTAGGGTTAACTCGTGCATCCTGATCAATAATGCAGATACAAACCGCGCACAACTCAGTTCAACATTTTCTTATTCAACGCCTTTATTTTAATGTTCGCAATGAATAACCTGAGAGTGTCCATCGGTGTGACTGACAGAGATTACGGACAATAACACAAATTCAGTGGATCCTGCGTGTGCAGTGGTCGACCACTGGCGGGGACGCGGCCCCCGCTGCAGCCACGTTGGAGGCGGAGCTTGAAAGCGTCAGTCCCGCTCCGCTCCGGCGGGTCCGTGTGCCGTGCGCTCGCTCGCTCGCTCGCCCGCCGTTCCGACATCGCCTCAGTCCTGTGAGAGAGAGAGAGGAGGGGAAAAAAAACACACAACCCAAGAGCCGAGCCCCTATTGAGGAAGTGAGATGATAACATAACTGCGCCTCGACAACAACATTTGCCTGCTTCTCCGTTGAATCGAGGGACTCGCGATGCCGCCGCAGCGAGTGTGCGCTCTGCCGAGGCAGCAGTCCCTGCTGCTGCCCGCAGTCATCAACCCCTTCGTCCAAGACACTAAACTGAGCAGAGCTGCACTGATTAAAGTGAGTATGCTGATGCGGTTCGGGTGGCTTTCGGCGGACGTAGTCACGGCTCGGGACAACACGGGCGCAGACGGCGTTTCAGATGTGTCAGATTACACACACACATACACACTCGCAGGCGGCCGCTGTGTTACCAGGGCCTGTAATCTGCTCCAACGGCGCTTCGACAATCGGCTTGTGCAGCCCTGTTATATGCTGCCCAGACAATGAGAGCCATTGTGCGCCGTCTGCAAAGCTGAGCAGCGATGTGGATTTTGAAGTCCCGTGCATATTTCAGATGTTTGCAACGTAAATTGTCAGAGTTGTTGTTGCCCGAGCTGAATGCAGCCCCCCTCACCCACTCCCCTCCTCACCCAACCCCCCCTTGCTCTGGCACAGGCCCATCATTTGTGATTAATCTGCCCCCTGTCCTCCGTGCAGTGCGTCCTGTTGGGGATCATCCTCGTCCCTCTGCGTGCTGTCCTCATATCCCTGGTTCTGATGGTGACATGGCCAGTGTCTCTCATTATAACCTTCAAGCATCCTCTGAAAGGAGCCGTGGAGCCAATGACAGGCTGGAGACGGTAACTATGGATACAAACATCATCCCACTGCAACACAGCTTCCCACGGAGACGCCCACGCCTCTCCTCCACCACATTGCAGTCAGGCACCCTGAGGAGGGCCACTGCTTCCTGGACACCGTACAACCTTTCACAACTGAACGAGACATTACCATATATGGAGTGCATGTCCTGTTCAGCGTTTGACACCATATTTGCGTATTTAAAACCTAATTTCCTTTACACGGTTTACAACTTGATAACAGATAAAGTGACTTTCAATAAAGCCACAAAATCTAAGATTAAAGTAAAGCCACTATTGTGAATTGTGTGGCGGTAGTCAGTCACTCTGTTGTTCAGTCTGTCCTCAGTTCAGTTTAGAGTTTTGCTAGCTAGTTATTTTAGCTAGCAGCACTTTGGTTGAACAGAAACCAGACTACGCGCTCGTTTGTCCCTCAAAGTAGTAAATTATTGGGTTGGAGGTGCTGAGGCTTGAGTTTGTTGCATTTAGGATAGCAGTGATAATAGCTAATGTTAGCGCTAGCGAGCTAATGTTGCCATTATGTTCACTACTCTATAGGCACTTGTCGTTTTGTGCTGCTTTTGCATTCTTGTTCAGTTCAACAAAAATGCTACATGCTAAGCTAACTCCCTATGTGCTTATGTGATAGAAAATTAA
Source organism: Malacoctenus triangulatus (assembly GCA_032274725.1). Lineage (NCBI taxonomy): Eukaryota > Metazoa > Chordata > Actinopteri > Blenniiformes > Labrisomidae > Malacoctenus > Malacoctenus triangulatus. The sequence goes on from JAUESE010000001.1 coordinate 6,970,010, forward strand.
TTTATTGACTTGATGGCATAAATCTGTTCGTTCTTCACCCACAGTAAATGTATCTTTAGTACAATTCATACACATCCTCGTCATGGCATCATGACCCCTGTTTTTCCTGTTTTATGCCGCTTTCACATTTGTGAACCAAAACATTTACATAATTTACATGTAACAAGACACCTGCGTTGTTTTGTATTTTTCTTACCCTTCAGTGTCACAGAAACCTTTTTTTAAGCAAATGCAAAGTTATAACAGAGGAAGAGCTGATTCACGGCCACCTGGTTGGGTGCATGTAAATATAACTAGTAGACACTGATATTTACACCCGAGAATTAAAAATGCAGTTCACTTCTCAAACAGTGATCATGTCTTTGTAATACCAGGAAGACTGAGTTCTGCTGGCTTCATAAAGTGGACAGCCGAACATAGTCGGGCCAGCATATTCTCAAAATAATCGTGCCTGACATGACTTGAAGAATGTGCAGCTGCACACTCTTCTGCTGATTCATGCTTTTCCAGATCGTATCAGCCACAGTAGCATTACTTCAGCTCAGTTCTCAGAGAGGAAACAGTGGTATCAGAGAGCTTAAAAGGAACTGAAAAAGTGACTTGTCTCTTCATACACTGAAGACCATTCTCACACGCCTTATGCCCTAATAGGAATATAAGGAATTCTTTGCTTTTAATCAATTGATTATATGGTAATTAACAAAAACTTTCTATAAAAGTATAAATACAAAACCTTAATAGATTTATAAGCTGTTTTTAACACGATCCACTTATGTATCTGCTTCTGCACTCGTTGTGACCTTTAGACCACAGAGTTTTATATGGTTATGACCAAACATGGTGTGAGAGACCCAAGAGAAATGCTTATCTTGTCAAGTTTGTTTAAAAAGTGCTTTACTGCGCACAGGTGCAGTTTCTCACAGGAGGATTTAGGTTCTAATCTTTTTCAGGGATTTCTTTCCTTGTCAGTGAGTGAGACCACCAAACTCTGTATTTGTAGCACTGTCAGGTAGTTCCCCCTTTTGTGTAGAAGAGTGGTCATAGAGACAGAAGCACTTTACTTTGTTGATTGACCCTTTCTTTCCAATATTTTTGGTGATGTATCAGTTGTTGCTGTCAACAGTAGGCTGATGAGTGACCTGTTTGTTTCTGGCCTGATGTAATTGGCAAAAGGGAGAAATGTAAATGTTAGCCAGGGCCTCTAGTCCATCATATAGCACTGCTCTCTCCCTTTTTTAGACATAGACGTCAATGTTAGCTTACAAGTGGCTGCTCTTTGTCAAAGACTGCATTAGGAATGTGTCTGTCCTTGGACAGAATAGCTTAACCACCTGCTACTGATCTGCATTTCATTGCTTCAGACCTTTGGGCGAGTCAGGCTGAGGGATTTAACGCTTTGAATATTCAAAAAGACTGTATTTCATAAACACACGTTTGAAAAAGTTCCACATTTCCATTCGTTGTTGTCGCGTGACATTTCAGTCCTCACTGGGTTCGTGGAAGTGCGTGACGGTTGTTTGCAATTGAAGGGTTAATGGAGAGTACCAAATGAAATGACGCAACATTTCCTGTTACTAAAACGGCTTTCAATGAGTCACTTTTTTTAAGTACACACTTGTGTCATTGAAACAAAAGTCTGTCAGAGCATGAGATAAGCCTTCATCTGAGATCATTTACGAGGTTGATTGAGAGATTCACACGTTTGCTGAATAAAGTGTTTGTAATGCAGGATAACTGTTCTCTTGTTCAGGTTCATGTGCCGGAACGTGATGGCCGCCCTGGGGAGGGCCTACTACTTCTGCATGGGCTTCAGGGTGGTGGTGAAAGGGAAACAGGTGGGCAGCAATGAGGCCCCCATCCTGGCCGTTGCTCCCCACTCCACTTTCTTCGACGGGATCGTGTGCATCATGGCCGGCCTGCCCTCCACCGTCTCCCGTGTGGAGAACCTGGCCACGCCCATCTTTGGCCGTGAGACTGCTTTACTTCTTTTGTGTTGTCGAATCAAAATGTTAGGACAGATGTGTGCATACTTGACGTTGATGTTTATGTGTTAGTCAGAGTTTCACAGCTTCTCTTGAAGAATGTGGAGGAGATGTGATGGAAAGTCATTATCTGATAAATGAACTCTGGCTTTTTGATCCAGAAGGATCCGCCCAAATATGTTTTTCTGTCATCGTGAGCTGTCTCATACAGCACCAAGGTCGCAGATCGGTCCCGTTGTTTTCTCTTTCGAGTCCTGCTTCCACTTTTTTATAATCACAGAGTACGATGACCAGAGACAGTTGCTGTTATCTGTCCTCTGAGTGTTTGTGCTGATGACTCCTCTGGTCTCTGCAGGGTTTGTGCGCTGTCTCCAGCCAGTGCTGGTGTCCAGGAAGGACCCGGACTCCAGGAAGAACACCATCCAAGAGATTGATAGCAGAGCCAAGTCTGGAGGCCACTGGCCTCAGGTCAGTGTCAAACTCTCCAAACTAAACATTTTGGGTTTTGTTTTGTTTTTTTATGGTCGTTTTCACATTGACACTGTGTTGCTCCACAGGTGCTGATATTCCCGGAGGGAACATGTACGAATCGATCATGTCTCATCACCTTTAAACAAGGTAATATAGAAAAACTGTGAACCACATGTAAGTTGAAGTGTTTTTGAAGAATGAATACAAAGATGAAACATACCAGAAACTAGAAAGAACAAAAAATGGTGCTTATTAGCACATCTTATCAACTCTATTCTAACACTTACAGCACGCCTCATAACTCCACCTCCCTCATATTTACTTTAAATAAGCTGGAATGCCACAGCACAGAGAGCGCCTTCCAAGTTCCACTGTGACCTTCATTCTTTGCTTCATGGGGTTTGAATATTAACTTGGTCTCAAATGGAGCTTTAAAGAACCGATGCAGAGTGAGGAGGCAAAAAATTGTTCTGGTGTTAGTCTGTCATCATCAATATTTTGATGAATTGCTTTTGCTTGTTTGACCTGCGCTACGTTCTACATCCTACCCATAGGTGCATTTATCCCAGGGGTCCCTGTGCAACCTGTGCTGATGAGGTATCCAAACTCTCTGGTGAGTGCTTGCAGCATCAAAACATCTCGTTTGGCCTTCTTATAAAGTTGTTGGTTTGAAAAAAGATGAAAATGGAGAGGCTGAGCTCAAGACAGTCACCCCTCAACACCAACAGCTTTCTTCCAAGCAAGTAAACCCTGAGCACATTTAAATCATAGGTTGTCGTAGTTGTGTATTCGCCACATTTTAGTATTTCTAAAAACAGATTGAGAAGTTTTTCACCAAACTTTCAGTTTGTCTGTATTTTTCCAACAGATAATTGTTCCTTTGTTATTTTTCTTGCAGGATACTGTGACTTGGACATGGCAAGGGTTCAGCTCGTGAGTGTGGTTCATTACTGTTGTTGTGAGAAATGTCTCATGTTCGTCTCATTTGCCCCTTTCACACAAACCATTCTGTTTTGTGGGCTGTAGCCGTCATTCATGGGTCTTCATGTGTCTTCTGTGTTAATGGCATCTAGGCGTGACGGGGGAACGAATTCATCCTCCCTCTTGTAGCTCTCAGGTGGTAGTCTCAGAGGTTTAAGGTGGCAAGCTGGTGTTCTGTGTGAATGGGTGAGCCGAGGTGGCGTGACACACCAGTGATGATCAGCTGATGTTTTACAATCCTGAAAGGAGCATTAGGAGATTTTGAAGTACAAGAGACATCAGAACATTATTTCTTGACCTCAGTTTAGAGAAAAAAATGCATAGCAAGTTGCTCAGTGGGAAGATCGCAAGGTGCAGGAGCTGCTCGCCCTTCGGAGCAGATGAGGAAATCAACAAAAAACACATCATTGGGATCATAAAACGGCTGTTGAAAACTTTAAACCTTTCGGCCCATTTACTCTGAACTGTGTCATTTCTTCTATGACTGGAACTGGCTTGCTCTGTGAAGCTACAATCACTGCCACCTTCGCTGGCCTGCCTGAATCGCTTCTCTGATCGACTGATGAAGGGAATATCGTTCTGCGCGGCGTCACTGTCACTCAAATCTTGTGTATCAAAGGGACTTGTAAATACATGTTCTCCTCATCCAGCCTCTGCCTTCACCTTTTCTTAGCACCTCACGCAACTTCACAACAGCACAAGTATTTGTACAGCAACTCCTTCATATGCTTCTGGATAACCGGCCGTCTTGCCTCTGTTGTTTACAGGAAGACTTTGCTGCTGCTGACCCTGTGCCAGCTCTACACCACAGTGGAGATAGAGGTAACTGTCTGCTTTCAGTCAATATGTACACCTTGATAAAATATCGCGTAACAACTTCTGGATGTTGCACAAGATTTTCACATTTTGCTGACGCGAAGGAACAGAATGTAAACAGTTTGCGCAGTTTATTCGGTGGTTGGTGCAAACCTATGATTGTTGTTTGTTTCTGCCTGGCTGAGGCTGAGATGTGTTATCAGCAGGTGTGGGATTTGGCTCCCAAGCAGAAATTCAGAGTTTACTTTCGGTGACCCTCCCTTCTGACCTCTCCATCGATCCATTCCGTTTCCCAGTTCCTGCCGCCACACATCCCCACCGAGGAGGAGAAGAAAAGCCCGCCTCTGTTTGCCAGCCGAGTGCGAGAATCCATGGCCCGGTACGAGCTCGCAGGCCTGCTTATGCATTGCTTGAGAACACTGGGATGCAAAAGAGAAGCAGACCTTTGTGTTTGTATGAATAGCTCGCATGCTGTGAATTAAATAGGGGCTTTAATGGAGCGTTTGTCACGTGATACAACGGTTAACTTTCCCATGAGGCCAGCTCTTCACACTTCTGCACTGAGTTGCAATCTTTTTTTTTTGTTATCACATTATTGTGGTTTGACTGTGTTTTGGGTAAGTTCCTGTTCTGCACAAACGTGTGCCTCGTCACGTCAAACTTCTTCTTTCAGAGCCTTGGGAGTTCCAGTGACAGACCACACGTACGAAGACTGCCGCCTGATGATATCTGCCGGCGAGCTCACGCTGCCGATGGAGGCCGGCCTGGTTGAGTTCACAAAAATCAGTCGCAAGCTCAAGCAAGTAACCTTCCTGTTGTGGTCACATGTCAGGGAAAGATAAGTTGGATTGACATTTACGAATGTCTGTGAAATCTAAAGATCCTGGTTGTCTTGGGTGCTAATATTTTATTTTAAACAATGATCATCTAAAATTAGCATGTTTTTGACACCACTGAAGTATCCCTGTGAAACAAGGTTCACACTTTGGTCAAAACAGATAGCATACCTCCATGGTTGCTCTTTGTCAATCTTGAATTTGTTTCACTCCCTCCAACTAGTCTGAAGTGGGACAACCTGAGGAAGGAGCTGGAGGGCTTTGCCACCATGGCCAGCTCCTGCAAAGGCGGGCGGATCACCATCGAGGAGTTTGCCAGGTTCCTGAAGCTTCCTGTCAGCCCAATCCTGGAGGAGCTGTTTGCACTGTTTGACAGGGTGAGACTGACCTCTCAGTCACACATCTGCATGCCGATTTGTGTAATTTAATCAGAGCAATATCAACGTTTATGACCAATAAAACATGGAGGTTTGTCTTTCTGACACACCGGCTGATGGTGTTTGTGTTTCCTGGTGGAAGGAGAAGATAACAGCACAAAACAGCCACTTTATCGACCCATAGAAATCTTTCTTATACTAAACAAGGATGCTTTATATTCTACCATCAATGGAAAACTCTCTTTTAATGTCGTATACTGTACCTTCAGTTACCTGCCAGGCAATGAGGAGTACCCCGTGATACTTTCTGACAATGATATTGTGTGTGTGTGATGTGCAAAGCATAACTTCTGTTTCTGAAAAAAAAAAAAGAAGTATTTATGGGGAAATGTAAATTGACACATTAGCCTCACATTAGCATAACATTTAGCATCATTTTCGACTTTAACCTTGTTGTGTCTGCCTGTGTGTAGATGAATGTGCCATTTGTATCTAATGTGTAATTGAAGTCACACTGCTGTATGAGGGAAAAGTAAAAAAAAACAACTACTTGATCACATGCATCCTTGCAGGTACGATAATGCAGAAAAAACGCTGTTAAATTATGAAGCATTCAGTCATTTCCTTGGCCGTAATCTGTGCATCTCATGTATATTTAATGTTTATCTCTTCCTCCTGTACAGAATGGAGACGGCACCATTGATTTCAGAGAATATGTTATTGGGGTGAACATCCTGTGTCGGCCGGCTAACACTGAAGAGGTTCTGCAGTTGGCCTTCCAGGTAGGAGAGAAACCATTTTACCCCCTCACACACACTCCAGTTGGAGTTCACACAGAAACGCTCTGCGTGTTTGAAACGTGTCATTTATGGGAGTATACAGTGTTGCTGTGAAGAGCAAGTGGTCCCCTTGTAAAATGAATGATGAAAACTCGAGGTGCCCAGTGCTGCTTTTCTCGTGGTGGAAAACAGTGCCGCAGAAAAGAACAGAGAGAGAGAGAGAATTGGGATGGATTTGGATAATATCAAGTTAACTATGTGTGTCTGCTATTTGTGAGGTCACATGAGGTCCTGGACGAACTGTTAATGTTTGTGTAACGCATCTGAAATCATGCTTCAATCGTGGTTTTACTCCAACTAATTTATAAACAAACATGATTTCTTGTACAATATTCTCACTTTCCCACCAGTTGTTCACTTGTAAAATAATGTTCTTCATCATACTGCTGATAATCGAGGGGCACATTTGACTTTTCTCACGTTTTGTCTTCTCCCATGCAGCTGTTTGACACTGACGAAGACGAGAAAATCACCCGCGAGGAGTTCACGTCTCTGCTGCGCTCCACTCTGGGCGTGTCGGATCTAAACATGGCCAAACTCTTCAAGGAGATCGATGCTGATGCCTCTGGTTTTATCACCTTCAGTGAGTAGATGCTGCCGCTCCTTGCCAAGCTGCATTTCGTGCTCGAAGGCTGTGTCCACGTTTGTAGCAGCGTCCGGAGCGATGCAGGGTTTTTTAAAAGACACGTCAAAGCATCGCACAAAATTAAAAGGAGATTTGGGAACGAGGCAGGCTCTGCGATTTGATTTGTGTCTGAGCAGAGGGAACATCCGATGTTTTTATCATGTTTGTGAAGAAACAGAACTTATCTATTGGCCAAAAATTGTGGGCTCTTTTCAATAAGGAGATAAGGTTTAAGAGTGTCCTCAGAGTTTGTTGTCATATGAACATTTTGGCAAAAGACGAGACTTGAAACGGTGTCTCAAAGCGAACAAATTTAAATTAAACTGGTTGTGCTTCTTCAGCTACAATGAATATGATAAAACAAAGCTATAACCACACTCGTTTTTGTTTTATGCATGCGCACCGTGTCCTCTCCTCTTCGTTTCTTAAACCTTTGTCCCTGTGAACTTTCAGGTGAATTCCAGGCCTTTGCCACCACCCACCCGGAATACGCCAAGCTCTTCACCAGCTACCTGGAGCTCCAGAGGTACCAGGCCATCCAGGAGGCCAGGCCCGGCGACCTGGAGCTGGCCGGACAGATCTGTCCGGAGGAGGAGCGGGAGGACAGCACCTCCGACAAGAAAGACGACTGAGACCGAGAGGCTGCTGCTGTGAACTTTTTGCCCGAGCGCAACTGAGAGGAACAACCACTAGGCCACCGCCTGCCATCATGTCACATTAGCAGAAATCAAGTCATTGCCACAGCGGAGCCACATTCGGTCCAGCGCTTGCATTTTTTATATATATAGATGGTTTTAGGAGTGCTTCTATTTTCAATTTTAGTGCCTTATAGAGATTTAAACAAAAACTACTCTCCCCAAGTCATTGCACAAAGAATTTGTGACTTTGTACGTCTGTAAAGTTTCATGTGTGCTTCTTTGTTACGTGTCTTATCAGAAAAAAAAAAAAGCTTGTAATTGGAAAAAAATATGTAAAGAAAAAAAATCTCATCAGTGTTTTAAAAAAAAACAACAAACTGTCTGACACCCACAACCTATAGAGTTCAGTAAGAGGTGACGTTTTATAATAAACCCGACTATTTTCTCCAGATATTCGCCACGTTTTCAGCTGTTTCGTGTAACCTCAACTTACCCTTCCTTGGACTGAGATGAAAAAAAAAAAAAAACGGCTTTGTGTATCTTATCCTTCTGTCTTTGTGTGGGGGGGGTTGATTCTGCAAATGAGATGAAAATTGCCAAACCAACACATTTTTAAATATAAGCAAAGAGTCCTTGTGCTTCTGTGATGCAGTATAATTAGTGTAAAATAAGATTTATTATGATTTTTTCTTTTTTTTTTCTTTTTTTCCCCGGTCTGGCAACTCCGAGGTGTTCCGTGTTATCGCTATGTCTACGATGAGCAGAGATGCTGTGCATTACACTTTTTTCCAGCGCTCAGGGACACAGACCTTGTAAGGCGGCTGCATAATTAGCCAGAGGTTTGCTTTGCATGTGTATCTATTTGCATTTCTACTGAAGATTATTGTTGCTGAGACAGCAGCTGTCTGCGCAGCTTTAGGTTTACTAAAGCAAACCAACCACTGAAAATAGGGCAATTTGTGAGCAAAAAGCCAACAGTGCTTCTTCACAACATTATATTCCGGCGGGGTATGCGTTCACATTAACTAGAGGCATTGTTATTTATTTAGCAGGGTGTATTGCAATTATGTGATTCCTTTTTCTTTTTTGTTAACACTGCAAAGTTTGCTTTTTTGAAATAAAACAAGAATACAACACTCGTTCCTAGTTTGCGTTTCATATGGCGCGCCGAGGGAGCCTGTAATGACTTTCTGCAGACTTTGCTTCTAATGAGGCACAAGTGCAGCGAACAGGCTGCGTCTGCCTGCAACCACTGGTTCTCTGAAACAGCCACAAGGTGCCAGCAGTTACCTATTGCACTTCATGAGCGAGCCTAATGGTTCACCATTCAGTTGGCCAGGCATCATTTACTCTCTCGTCAAATAAGCCTGTGCTTAACTTTAATTTTAACTGTACAATTCTAGTTGAAAGGGGATTCAGAGAACATGGTCGTAGAGTGTTTGCAAGTATAGGCGTGAAATACACACGTTGTATAAATACAGCAACTATAGAATTTAGCAGATGTCTACCTATTCTGTTTAGAGTTCAGAAAGATTTTTTCTTGCTGCACAGTTTTCAAATCCAGACAAGCATTGGCTTTGAAAAGCAGCAACAATACAGTGATATTACCTGTGAAGAAGAAAGCTGATGTTCACTTTTAATCAGGACGTTTCACAGAGTCTTGATAGTCTGTGGGAAACAATGGGGAGATGATCTACTGTCTCCATCAACCCTTATCTATCCTGGTTAGTCTGTTCTGGTGGAGATGTCAACCCATCTGCATCCAAGCTAGCAGTTTCCAAGGAGCCTGCAGCATCACTCTGTATGTTTCATGTGTCCAACAAACCACATTCCAGTACTGTCCATTTTCAGGCTCTCTGCAGAGCTCCACGATGACACAGTGATCAGATCCAGGTGTGTTGGAACGGGCAATTGCCTTGATCAAGCAAGACAGTGGCTCTCCAGGACCCCGATTGAACCACTGATGTTAGCAATGACTGTCACTGTTTGGCCCAGAGGTGGCTGCTCCTCCTGAGGGCTGCAGTTGGGCCTGCTTTTGGTGTTTTTCTGCTCCAACACACCTGAATCTAATGAAGGTTAACGAGCGGCTCGTTAGCAGGCCTTTCTGCTGAGCCTCACCATGACACAACAGTTCTTCAGGACCAGGACGGCCACCTCTGTTTTTGGCCTTGGCCCAAAACTGAGGTCCACAGCAGGGTGATGATTAGGTCGTGAGGTGAGTGGTTTGTCTGGTGTTAAATGTTGAGATCTACCCTAACTATTATGGCAAGGCAACATGGTGCTGCTGGGTTAAACATAGGTTGACAAAGGAGTTGTGTACTTGTCACCATGGCTGTTTCCATTGTAATGTATGTACCACACACACACACGCACGCATGCACACAAGCACACACACACGCGCACACACGAGCAGGTGAAGGTGAACATTAATTGCTCGTGGTAACATTTTCAGTATGCGTCTGTTAATGCAATTTATTGTATCATTTCTCAAACTGACAACCAATGTTTTAATGACTTGTCAAAGAAGCAGACAGGTGTTGTTTGTTTTTTTTACATGCTCTCATGCAAGTTCTGTAGTCCTGCTCAATGTCCGATTAACACAAATGATCTCACTGTGCATGTATATGTTACATACCGCGTGGACGACGGCTCACACTCACACAGACACACACAAGAATCCTCTCCGGCTCTATATGCACAGAGGAGGCTGAAATGAATGATGGATCGCGAGTCTCTTCATTAAAAGCCCGCTGTTAGACAAACTGTGATTACCAGCTGCGATTTCCACCTTCAATTTGTTTTAACCTTTTCAAACGTACAAAGGCTCATTTCATTTTAATCAAAATTGATGAGATGGCATGGAATCAATTAAATCACATTGTTGCAGCGCTTACAAACAGAGTGAGTCCTTTTCCCACCAGCTCCTGCCACCCCCCCTCCTCCCCGGCCCTGAGCCTCGCTCCATTCTCCCTCACCCCCCCCCCCCCCTGGATGGCTGTTTGTATATTGCTGTATCCATTTCAGCCCCTGCCCGGGGGTGTGATCCTGTCGCAGTAGATTGTGGGAGATATGTGTTGCTAATCTGATTTTGTCTCCTCAGGACCTGAGTGAGTGAGCAGCCTCTGTTTGTGGGCACAGGATGGACACAGGCCTCACACGGATGGGAAGAAGGTGGGGTGGGGGGATTGGGGCAAGCGGGGGGGGGGGACGGACGGACTCTCTGTGCCAGACTAAAAAGGAAGGAAAGGTCAGAAGCGACAGGCCTCACCAGTAAACTGATGCGACACAACTATGTTCCCCTCTTTAACCGGGTGCCCAGGTTTCTCAGGCCAAGTTGGGATGGGAGCTGCCACGACTTGAAGTCAGAGCCAGCCAGCCATTCGGTTTACAAATGTTTGTACACATGTCTTAAATTCATGCTTTACCTGCACGACCACCACTGAGCAGACAGGTTCTTTTTTTTTTTTTAAGTGGTCGATTGAAGCCTCCATGGGGGCATCGGATGTCCCACCCCATTGGACAAGACAGATGTCTTTCCCCTTATTGAAGATGTTTTCTGCGTGTTTTTGATTGCAACTTAAAGATAAGATATACATGTAATGCAACGTACGAACTGAAGTCCCAAAAGCAGTACAGGTCTTTATTTACACCTAAATGCACTCATGATCCTGTTCGTCAGCTAACTAACCACACTGGAGACCAACATGTTTGAGAGAATAATGAAGGGGATCTGTCCAACATAAAATGAGTGTTTACAACATAAAACACAGAAATTATATGAACCTTTTTGAGAATCATGTTTTAACCCAAAAGCGAGATGAAGAAATAATAATTGTAACAACAAAGTTACACTCTCTTGATCCATCCATGGTGACGATGGAGCAGCTTGTATTTAAATGTGGCTTGACTTCTTGCTGCAGGGATGTTTGAGAAAAATTACATAAGAGGGGAACAAATTGAAGGTATTTTCACTTGATGTTCCTATAGAATAGACTTTCCGGCTGAAAACAACAGGATACCTGGGTGTGTGTCTTCACCCGTGACTTCCTCCTGCATCCGGCATGACGAACATGGATTTTGGCTTCGAGACGGGGAGCACAAGGTGCATAATCGTCAGGTTACAGGGTGGAGGGGATGCAGAAGGCATTAAATGCCTGTAAATCCTGAATATCACATGTTGAACTGAAAGCCGTCACTCCTTAAACCACACCTAAATAAGGTAATATGAGTCATGATCGCAATGCAAGTGCAGGATTTTGTAAGCTATCTACCGAACATTTTAAACCTAAATATGTCTTTTTCATCATGCATGAGTCGGAAGAGATTATTGGCGAACCGTGAGACATAATCTGTGAGAAAACCCTCAATCTTTGGCACTTTGACACATCTCATTAGCATCATTGTTCTCTGTCACGACATGGTTTTAGTCCAGCTGCCGAAAATGAATCAAATTCTGAGGGTAACTTTACTTTTATTGACTCTGGCACGCTGTGGATCTTTTAGCCATTTCCATTGTGATTCGTGCACATTTTTTTTCGCCACCCTTGACTCCTGCGGGTTCAGGCTTTCTCTCGGCGAGCTCTTTGGGGAGTTCCTCCAAACCTCATTGTTACGTTTCCTTATCACGCCAGATGACACCTTGTTGATCTTCTCTCTCCTATTATTCTCTCAGGAAAGTGATTGTTCCCTATTTCCTCTGTGATGGTTTATGGGAACGGCGAAGGTCCCGGCAAGGGCAAGGTTGGATGAACTGTGCGAAACATCAGTCGCCCCCAAACAGCGGTGTCGCCATCGGTATCTGCGGCCTAGGTTTGTTTTCTCGCTCGGTGTTTTGGGTGTTTCACTTCTCTGCGTTTGATTCTTTTCCAGATAGATTTTTTTTTTTTTTGGATGACGGGCAACTACTTTTCCTGTAAGATTTGGGGATGGGTCAGCAAAAGGATGTGGAAAAACACATTTGTCTTTTACTCATCAGCTGAACTTGCCAAATACAGTTTGGACATGTTTATAGTTTCCAAACAAGCTCATCCCTGCTCGCCCCCCTCGAGACAAGGAAAAAACACATTAAATCACCGGGGTCTCTCCTCTTACTTCGAGGAATAAAGTCGAGAAAAATATGATGTTTTACAGGGTTTATGACTGCTAATCACAGTATCTTATGCAACAGTTACATAACAGGTATGTAGGAATGAGCATCATGGAAAATGACCTCCGAAGATGTGAAATTGATCAGATTCCAGCTTTTAATCTGAAAGTTTCTAACCTTGCCAGTCAATCTCTGCCCTTTTTTTTTCCATTGTTTGAGTCGCTCTCACAGTTGAAACAGCAGTCATGTCGATGCTCCCGCTGGCAGGCCTTCCCCTTTTTTGTGCCCCCTAATTAGTATCCACCATTCAGACCTAACTTCTGTGTACCCCTGTTGTGTTACGTAATCACCAGTTGCTTGGGGATTGGAAGGATGGGAATATATTGAAAAGTGAAAGCCTTACATATATGGATGACTGCAAAGATCGACGTATGGATGACTGCAAAGATCGCTATTCTTTGCCTTTCGCTGAAGTTCCCAGATGTTTCGCTGAGAAAAACAGCTCTCTGTCACATATGACTCACTGTGCTATTTTTCTCACCCAATGTATACAGTGTGTGGGGAAAAAAGACTTAACATTGCTGGGGTACTTTCTATCATTCCAAATACTTGGAAAGCTCAGTCGAAGGGAGGCTTAATGACACTCTTCCTTCAGCGAGGCCTGGGGAGATTTATACCCGTGCGCTTTTAATGGGGTACTGAACAAAACAAACCCCACTCAGTCCTAATGCCACGACCTGATTGCCATGTAGTAATGACCTGGTACTTTAAGTCTGGAATTACAAGAATAAGAAGTTTCTTTTGTCTCATTTATGTGGAGTCTTTTTCAAACTGGGAATTTTTTTTGGCCCGGCCCTCGGATGGAGAAATCTGGGAAATCTCAATGCAGTTGTCCTGTAAAACTCTGTTTTCACTGTAAACCTGTGGCCCTTTTCACAACGTAGCCATGTCTGAAAAGTAAATGTAACTGTGTGGTCACAACCATGATGTGTGTGTGTGAGTAGCGTCAGTGTTGGTGGACGGCCCAATGAGAGCACAGCGAGATCAATTGATACAACGTAGGGTTCAACAGCTGATATTTGAGAGGCAAAAACAGAGGCAAAAAATAAAAAGAGAAGCAGAAAGGTACAAAATGTTGGCGGTGACCCCAATCAAATGCTGCAGGTTAGATGCAGACGGTCACATTGCGATCTGCTGAGAGGCTGCGTCCACTTTCATTAGCTTCCCCTCGCAGGTCGGCAGGGGGAGAGCCCGGACCTTCGGAAGGGAGGGAGGGAGGCAGGAGTGGTCTCAAGGTTTGTTCCCAGTCAGAATAGAAGATCAAAGATGAGTGAGGTAAAAGGTGAATGATGATATCATCTTGCCTTGGGTGGTGCCAGACACGTGTACAGGACTGTAACGCCATCAAGGTTAGAGTTGGACCGGCTTGTGGTTCTGCCTGTCTTTATTTCAGTACGTACCAAAACTGTGAGACCTTTGCGAGGATCCATCAAAATGTTTCTACTGCTGTGCATTACAGAAGACAGCAAGTTCTTGACTGTCAGCAGAACACCAGAAAACTCAAAGATGCTCCCTCAATGACACACAATTATGTTATCAAAAGTGCAAGATGTTGGAGCCGTCTCGGTATTCAAATTTACCCGACAATGCAGAAAACAGCTCAAAAGAACAGCAGTGAGTGGAGGGAGGACAACAGTAATAACACCTTATCCTTCCTTGTTACCTGCTCCTCTGCTTTACCATCACTGCAGTTATTCAATCTTCGCAAACAAAATGCCCAAAACCAGCCCTATTAGGGTTTTTTAAAACAAGCACTGCAGAGCAAAGAGGACATTCATTGACTTTAATGGGATGAACTGATCAACCATATCTAATAGAAATCATTGCCCCTGGCGAAAGCTGCCGCAGAATTGGATTACACATGGAACACAATGCTTTTACGGCTTCTTAGAAAACTGTAATTCAATCTGTTTCGTACAGAGAAGAAACAGATAAAGTCCGAATTAAGGCATTACAAAAAGTTTTGCTGTATGTGAAGTACGATAGGAACACGGAGGTAAAGTCACCTTCCGTATATTTCACAGCATGAAACCTGAAGAGAGGTCAGAAAACGATTACTAGATTTTCACTCAGTGTCTTGTATTGTTCATGACATCGGTAGGTTAAATTGTCAAACCCAGATCATTTTTCCTGACAAAAAAAAAATCAGATTTTAGAAATTAATGCTTTGTCATCCAGTCCACTTGAATTAAGCCTGACTGCTGTGTAGTTAAAGAAAGATCCAGGCCACAAGTTTATGGGAACTCACAAAGAAAAAGAAAGTGGCGATCCTGCCATGTCAACATCAAACTGAAGAGAAAGTGAGCAATTATAAAATATCACGTGGAGGAGAGAGAGAGAGAGAGAGAGAGAGAGAGAGAGAGAGAGAGAGAGAGAGAAGCCCCTTCAAGGTTTTTTGTGACCGTCTCCGGCGGAGAAGGCGAGTCTTAAAGTTCCTTCACCATGGGCAGTCTTTCCTCAGATGCATCTGGACGACAGCAGCATCGGGTCATGGAGAGCTGCCCTTAGCCTCACCAAGTACGGACACCCGGCTTTCAATCACAGAGCTGCTTCCAATTGCTTTACTCGCTGGAACGCTGTTTGTAAGTAACCATCTCTGCCTGTGTTCTCACCAGTGACGTTTATGCTGATTGTTTTGTGGTAAAGATTTTTTATTTTCTTGTACTTTTGACCTTCACTCATCTACTTTCCCTTTCTTTCTTCCTTTTTTTGTCAACATTACTAAACTGTTGTTTTCCCACTTGTTGTCTCATTTATCTTACTAACCTGATTTATTCCAAAGTTCAATTCTGTCTCATTATTTTTGTCCAACTTTGCCTGTGGCAGCTGCTGTGGTAAGAGTAGTTCCTTCTGACTCCGTAGTTCTTTCTTTAACCTTTAATTTGATACTCCCTCTCTGAATGTTTTTGAATTCCGCCTCAGCAGTAAACTTTCCTTCCTCAGCTTGCGCGTTTGATGTCGGGATGAATTGTTCCCTTCACGACGCGCTGCGCTGCGCCGCGCGCGGTGACGTACAGAGGATATTCGCTCAGATGCTTCTCTGACCGGACACCTGCTATCGCAGCGCGCCAGATCGCACACAAGGTTATATCCTCATGCTGCGTCTCAATTTGTGGCACACCGCTACTGAGGGCGTCCTCTGTGTGGGGAATGATGAGATCTCTCTCCCCCTCTTAGCCTCACTCTGTCCCCCGCTGTGCGTAACGGCGCTGGAACTTTACGCGCAAGCACCAAACCTCTTTCCCCCCCCAAAAAAAAGTCTTTTCTCTCTCTGTCCTCCTCCGCAGCTCATGTTCACGGAGGCGTCCCTTGCCCTTTCCTCGGAGAAGACCTCTTTATCCGGTTTCTGTCGGCGGGATAGCGGTCCGGGCGCGCCGACTCTGACCACCGGCTCCGCCAGAACCCGCAGGGGGCCGTGAGAGCGTTGCGCCGGCGTCGCGCGTCTCGTGCCCAGCAGACAAGATGAATATCCAGGTTCTGCCGGAACACAAGCTCTCGTCGGTGGCCCCGCTGAACCACTGCGATGTGGAGAAGAGAGAGGTGGAACTGACGCTGGTGAAGGACCAGAATGGCGTCCAGTACACGAGTTCCTCCATCGTTCCGACGCCCGGTCCCCGCGTGGGTCCGCCCGGAGTGCCCTCCGACGTCGACCGAGAAACTTGGGGCAAGAAAATAGACTTTCTCCTGTCTGTCATTGGCTTCGCGGTGGACCTGGCCAATGTTTGGAGATTTCCTTACTTGTGCTACAAAAACGGAGGGGGTGAGTGTGTGTGCTTCTGGTTGATAACTGCGCGTTAAACTCTTGCAGATGTCAACAAACCTACATCAGGGAAGCTTTTAAATGAATAATTTACACAAGAGAATCACAAAAACAGACATGTAGAAACTGGTAGTTTAGAATCACAGCAAATACTCACAATGCCTGGACAGATGCACTTCATTTGAATGTGATCTTGGTGAATTTTGTGTTTTTGTCCGATTGTAGCTGTCGTGATCTCTGTAAACAGTCCCAGGTGTATTGATGAAGGGAAGTACACTGAGCTTTCATGATGAAGGAAATACCTCGACTCTATCAAGGCATGCACAACTGAAGTGTATAATTTGAGGCCGCCAGATAATTCCTGAAAAGTGACAAGCACAAACTGATAAGTGTGTTTATCGGGAAGCAGAAGAACACACAGTGGAAACAAACAGATGAAGATAAAATGTAAACAGGCAATTTTGCATAGGCTGCGGAATAATTGCTTTAGATGAGGCTATAGCCTATACAAAATATTGTTGTTTTTTCCCCAAGTGTTTCAAAGTAAAAACCACAGACAGACAGTTTATATTGTATAAATGTCCTTGTTCCCCTTTGTTTGGCTGTAGCTGAACATAATACCTAATTTCATGAAGTTATGTTAACATTATCTGACAATGTTCCTCAAGTGTTGAGTATATTAACTGTTCCCATCAAAGGCTTTTTGCCTGCACGTGCTCTCAAACGTCTGGTAAAATTGAGCTGCTTTCTTATGCTAAAACTCTATGAGTCTGAATCCAACCTGTTGTCAGAGTCAGAGAACATCAAAGCTGCAGAGTACTGAGAGGAAAAAGAGCTCAGTGGATGTGGCCAAAATCCACAAAGCACGGTGTTGTTGGACCCTCCTGACAACAGAGTGCTCACCAGAAGGTGTGCCCCGTCCTCTGTTTGTCTGCGCATCCATTCACGCCACAAAAATCAACATGTTTTTTCGCGCAGTGTTTTCAGCGATCAGCTCCACCGCTGCTCTGTCAATCATGAAGGCCTACAGCAAGAGGGTTTTTTTGTGTGTGGATGATGTGTCATTAGTGATGGACAGTGTCAAGCGTGGCTCTCTGATGAGAGGTCGTTTCCTTGTTGGTCCGGCACAGTGTGAAAATAGCTGAGAGCCTTCCCACTTGTGTGGTATGACATGTTGTTCCTTGAGGAATGTCAAGCCCCCAAAACAATCCTTTTATACCTTATCTTCCTCTTTGGAAGCTCTGTCTGGCTCTGAGTGCAGTATCAAAAAACCATCTGGCCGTTTGTTTGTTTTTTAATGCAGAAAGACAAACAAGTCCCACAGGGAGGGAATCCTGGAGAACTGTCTATAAGCTCTCGTTTCTTTTTTTTTTCCCAGGTGCCTTTTTGATTCCTTACATTCTTTTCTTGGTCATTGCTGGGATGCCATTGTTCTACATGGAACTTGCCTTGGGCCAGTACAACAGGGAAGGGGCAGCCACCATTTGGAAAATATGCCCCATCTTTAAAGGTAACCACACACACACACACACACACACACACACACACACACACACACACACACACACACACACACACACACACA
>JAUESE010000001.1:7061715-7072720 GCA_032274725.1 Malacoctenus triangulatus
ACACACACACACACACACACACACACACACACACACACACACACACACACACACACACACACACACACACCAAAAGAATTTAGGCGTCATACATTTTTGACTAATAAATACAGACTATTAAAGTGACATGAAATCCTGTATTCTCAAATTAAAATACTACATTATCATTAATAATCACAAATGAATCATCAATACTTACATGATGCCTGTTCAAAAGCTGTTTGCTGTGTGTTGAGCAGCTGTAAGCAAACTGTAGCAACTTTCCGGCTGCTCCACGTTGCACAAGTGTTGAACAGACTCTAAACAACAGTGAAAGCCGCAGAGTGGTGCTGCATTTATGTGACATCGGGAAATATGTAAACAATATGTACTGCAGTTTGGTTGATCCGCGCCAGAATCAAATCTTGCACTTTGGTATTCCAGACGTCGTAAAACAGGCTTCTTTATCGACATTATATCAATTTTAGCGTGACTGTAGATAGTCAGCATTTCGGGTAATGTCTAAAACAAGCCCATTTTCCGAGGGACATTTGAATGCCTCATTGAGACCGGTGGATTTGAAGTTGCCATCTACTGGCCACAAAAACAAACAAACAAAAAACACACAAACAATTAAAGCAATAAGCTTCTGGTTACTGAAATGATAAAATGCAAAGTTTCAGAATGTAAAAATGTACTTTTGCTTCTAAAGACCAGTCAAAAATGGTCAAATTGCAGGACAACATGTAGTCTTGAAAATAGATGATTCATTGATTAATCATAGAAATAAAGGGCTGACCATACTAGTGATGTAAGATGATTCTGATTTGTCAGAAATATAACATGACATAAAAACCCACCTTTGATTTTACTGACTCATAATGTCTGAGATGTTTCCCGGCTGCTCATCACCCCCCCTTCCTGACACAAAGTAAGTGGAAGCTTCCAGGAGCCTTTCAGAGCTTTGCAGATGTTACATTTGTAACCGTCTGCCTATTTTCATATACTAAATACCTCTGAGGGATTCTACCTCTCTCATATGCTCCTTTTGTACCCACTCATCTCACTGGTTTGTTGGCAGATCACCCAGTTGGTTAAGCTGCTTCTTTGAAATTAGTGTCACTTTCTTTCCTGGGCTTTTATTGTCCCTGTCTCAACTTTATTAAGCCGTGTTTCAGCCATCAAACTCCAATTCTCATTAAATCGTACATTGCAACCTGCTCGCCGCCCCTCTTTGGAGCGGTGCTTGTGCACCGTGTGATGTTTGTTATGCGGCAGGTTACTTTCAGCTGCCCAAGAGGTCAGATTAAATCCATTTCAGGCTCCCCTCCACTGGAGCAACACCTGGCAAGATAGCTCTGCTTTTTTGTTGACATCGAGTGTCCCCGGAGAGATTTGTCCACCACTGTAGCCTATCTCCCTGCCTGAACATCGAGGTCCATATCGCACATTACCACCTCTGCATTTACATGCTTTAGGGACTTCAGGGGGGGCGAAAAATGGCCCGCTTAGTGCAAATGTGACCGAGTGCGGAGTTGATGGGGAGCATCAGGGCGCCCCGGATGAATTTCAATTAATTTTAGTGGGAAGATGTGGAGCCTGATCCTGTGGTCCACCCACTGAGATTTGGCCTTGTAGTCTGTAATGAGGAGAGCGATTCGCCTCTGATTGGAGCGCCCCACTGTTTCAATGGAGTAATCACAACTGTGTTGATATTACTCTAGCAATCCTCCCACTGTGCAGAGAGGACCCCCGGCTGACTCTGTTTGAATTCAGATTATCCAAATCATTTAGTCAGATTGCCGACCTTGGTGTGGGATGTGACCGGCGAGAGGTGGAACTCCCTCACGCTACAACTGGGTCTTCACAGTGTGATCGGGAGGCTTGGGTCAAATGTGTATCATTAGCAGAGCTGACTGCTGTATTTGTTTTAATTATTGTGGTGGAAAGGGCGGGTGCAGGGGTGAGCCAACTATTAGTCTATCAAAATTAAATGTATTTTTTTCCCCCGCTAAAACAAAACAGAGGTGACTTTGCCAAACAGCAGCTCAGATGACCAAAGGAGGGAAAAGTACAACTTTATAAGAAATCAAAGCTAATGTAAATCCATCATAGTATCTGCCAGAGCAGATTAATAACCACTAAGAACAGCCTTAAAATCATCAAAGCCATGTAACATGTAATCACTGATACTGAATTGCAGTGTAGAACAAGGTATTGAAAAACAGAAATTGTGGGATGTGAAATTGGTAGTTTTTGTTTTTCCATTGTTAATCTGTTGATCTAAAAAATATTATTTTTAGATAACAATACAGGGAACACAAGAAAATGTTCGAACATAGGTTTATTGATTTAAAATCAAATTGTCCTCGATTTTGCAATTTACAGTCACAGCAGTATTTTTGTGCAGTTTAGAATTCATCCCTTTCAGCTCTCCGACTGGCTTCCGCTCGACAGTCCAGATTTGGCCAAATGATTCCAACAGATACATTCACCTTCTAACTGAAGATACACACAATTTAAGTCAAATCAAGTCCTAAAAGTTGCAACATAAAGAAAAATGTTTTTTTGACGAGTCATTTTCATTAGTGTTTCTAAAGAAAGGCTTTCTTTCAGTTCATTGTGCTTTACTGGGTGGCTAGAAGTTGTTCTCTTCGTAGCATTTTTGAACAACTGTAAAAAGCTAATTTTGGCTTATTTTAGTGTTGCACATACATTTTCCAGTATCTGATTTGATATTATTTTGTTTCCATTCTAGCAAATCAATACATTATCTGTAAATTCTACTGATTTAATGATGAAGGATGTTGACATGATGCAAGTATAAGATTCATCATGTACAGTGGATGTCAACACACTTGCAGGATTTCCAAACTGGTAAAAACAAAAAAAAATGTCTGTTGCATGTCTGTTTTACCAATCATCGGATGACAAAACTGAGCCATAGTGGCTCCCTGCTTGTTGTAAACATGTTCTGGGTGTAAAGCGTCTGCTGCATCAGGCCTGAACACACAACCAATTTGTTGTGATGGAGTTTATCCAGTGCCCCGCCTTTCCCTGGGGGGAGGTAGGAGGAGCACACGGGTCTTTGGGAGTGCGCTTTGTGTCCCCTTACTTCACAAATATTGATCACTGAGCCCCGCTCGTCTTCCTCCTCATCAGTAGACCTTCAGAAAACATACAGCGCAGAGCATGTAACGGAGTGCTTATAGGAGACCTCCTTAGTGCTTCTGGTGCTTTAATCTAATTGAGTCCTCTCATCATCGCCACGCAGAGGAAATGATGATGATTAAATGGTGCGATGTTGTGTGTGAGAAAGAGAGAAGGATTCCAGCGTGCCAGCCCAGAGATTGCCATTAAATGATCCAAAAAATAGCATCGCCCTCGGCTCCCATTCGCTTCTTGTAAACGCTCAGTTATCGTCTTAAAACATGATTATAGATAATAAGTTCGCCAGATAATGGCGGTCTGTTCAGTTAGCGATTAGCTTTGTTGTTCTCACCCTTTAGTGCGCAGGGCAATAAACGTCCGTCAGATATATCAAGGAGAGCACTCTGGAGCAAGATGTTTGGCTTTATCCAGATGACTTTGATTGTATTTGACCACTAGAGGGCAGCAGCAGGCAGTTGGTTTCCTGCGGCTTCCTGAACCAGTCCCTAATGTGAAGCCATGAATGATGAACCAGTGCATAATAGCAAAAACAAGAATTGCATCTGTTTTCAAAACACAATGAAAACATACATAGCTGTTATTAATGGACGTCAGAGAAAACGTCAGATTCCTTTCATTTCTGCAACACAATGATTATGTCAAAACTGTTTAATTTCTATATTAGTAAACCACTTCGACAAAGTGATGCTTTCTTTTATTTTGTTAAAGCGTCTATTATTCGGTGTAAATACAGCGAGCCTGCATTGTCTCGGCTTTTGAAAGACCGCCGAAGACATTTTGGTCTCCAAACTTCCCTGCGCCCTGGATTCTGGCAGCCGCGCCGGCTGTGTTCATTATCTGCTCTTACAGCTTTAACTTCGGCACAGCAATTACATCCTCAGCTGCGCTGATTAATCCAACATGGAGGCATTTCGCAAAATGGTTTTGAAAAGACATTTCCAGACACTTACCAGGGAGTAGCTGTGGCACAGCTTGTGTGTGCAGATAGACCACAGCCAGTCAAATGGCAATAAGACGCTTTCAGTGGCTGCTTAAGTGTTCTCTTAACCTCTAGTGTACACTGTGCGGGAAACAATGGAGTGTTCGCAAAATGATTAATTTAATCTATTTTCCCCCTGACGTATGGCGTAGGTGCCCAATGTCATGTTTGGGTAATGTACGTTTCTCTATTGTTGGACATATTCCCTCTTTGGCCGTTCGTTACTACGTCTCCACTGCTCGCTGCCTAACTGCTTAACCTTCTATTCTCTCCCGGCAATCACACAATCAATCACTGTCCCATTACTTGACAAGGCAGACAAAGAGAGCGTATGAGTGAGAAAAACCTTTTGGCCTGTCTCGACAAGCGAGAGGAATGTCGACTCCAGAGGGCTAACACAGGCAGAAAACATAGGCCCAGTAAATATTCAATTTAAAGGATTCCCAGATAAGGCGAGTTGAAAAATTGAGGCAGCACCCATTCTTCTAGATAAGAGAAGACGGAGCCATCTGGAGGCTGGGAGATAGCGAACTCCCACGCCATCCCGGAGACCTCACTCTCATCTGCTGCAGCGGCGAGGAAGGGGGAAAAATAGAGTGCCAGCACTTTCATTATGTTAACTTCAAAATGAATTCATTCGCATTCGCCGCGCGCGGTTATTGGCTTTGGTAAACAGAAGGTTACCGTTGTGTCGGCCATAACAGAGAGTCGTGATCAGTCGGTATTAATGCGCCTTGTTGTCCTTTTTCATTTGCAGTATCGAGAAGAGATTTTCACAAGTATTGAACGAGCACCTGGTTGTGTTTTGTCTGGAATATTCTTTGGTATCATTCGTTCTACTGATATATGCATCATCAACACAGCAAAAAAACACAGGCATTATTCCACTGAAGCCCTGCAAAATATGCACTGAGAGAGTTATAGGATCCATGCACGACCCTGACGGTCGTCCCAACGTCTGGCCTTTGTTACTTATTACCCATCTGGAGGTTTTTGTAACGTCATTGGTGAAGAAATACCCCTCCATCCCTTTTATTTCTCTCCCAAAGAAACAGCAAACTGTTGAAACATGTTATCCACTCCGTGTAAATACACAGCAGGCACGAGCGCGGCCACAACTCCACACACAGCATGTGTGTGTGTGTGTGACGGCTCGGCCTGAAGTTCTGCCGAATCCACCTTGATTGCATCTTTGAAAGCCAACATTACTGGCAACCAGGCGCACAGCGAGTGAATAACCTTGTCCACATTCCTTTAATGCACTTTGTTGACTCCTCCGCTGTGCTATTTCTTGCCAGCCACATTGGATTTAGCTCTGGGATAATGCGTTTGTCAGTATGTTTTATCTGTTCTCTCACTCAGGTACGCCATCGCCGTTATCCCTAATTACCCCCTCTGCATCTCACACTTGGCCCAGAATTCCTAATGCTCGATAGCAGATGCAGGTCGATCGGAATTTTACTTACAGCGGCATTATCTTTTTGACCCGCATCGCACACTCGCTGTCCCATAGGCTCTCAGGCGAAAGCTGTTAACTCTGTGATAACAACGACCCCAAGTGATAACCTTCCAGCAGTCTCGAGGACACACAGTTTGCTACATATGTGCTGTATTGCCGTCGCAGCGTTTCTTATTCAACCTTGGATGCTCGGCTGTGCTCTGATTCATTTAATGGGATCGGGACTGGGGTTAATCACTGTGTCTGCTATAGACTAATAAAGTAGTGACTGACCACTACGTGAAATATGAGGATTTTCCCTTTTTATTTTTTGAGTGATATTTCTCAGGAGTAGCTGTCGCCTGAGTCCACTCGCCTTTTTGTCCGTGTTGAATTTGTCTCTTTAATTAGAAGTCACTTTGAGAGGTCAACATTTGCAAGCGTAGATTTCCATTAAGATCAACACAAAAACACTTCAGACAAAGTCCCCCTCTTTTCATTTTTCTTCTTTATTATTTGCAGAACATTGAATAAATGAAAAAAGTTGTTGACAATTCAAATAGGATTTGATCCTGTCGGTCTTTTTTTTTTAGGGCTGCTTTGAGAGAACTGTTTTCCCCATTAATAAAAACTCAACGCATTTGCACCCATACTCTTATTTTCCGGCACTCTGCATCCAGCGCCGGGTTGAATTCTGATCCAATTGCCATACATGTCTGCAGCCTTCAGTTAAGCCTCAGTAATTACTCACAGCCACCTCTTTTGCAACTAAAATGCTATCTAAAACGGTGTGAAAACGCAGGGAGGCAATGCATTAAAAAATGGCAACATGGGATGGAAAAAAACAGAAAGAAATCTACAGCCATTTCATTTGTTATGTCTGTCAAGTACAAGTGCACAGTTTTACTTTGAAAACTTGGCAGCTTTCAGACCACATTTCTCCTGCACATTATTCAGAGGAGGAGGAATATAGAGGACGCCTGAGCAGGCCTATAGGCTGAGATGGGAAGCCATGTAGCGCGTTGCCTTGGTTTCATATTTTTCTTTTTTGCAGGGACACAGTGTATAGTGTGCAGCTCTGTCAAGCCTAGTTTTTAATCCCCCCCCCCTCCCTCTCTGCTGTGTTGTGTGATGTTATATTGTTATCTTAATGATAATCTGTGCCTGTATTTCTGCCCCAGGCGCCTCTGTCAGACCGGTCTGGTTTAGGAGCTGTGTCTTATCAACAGCTTTGTCATTAAATCAGCTTTTTCTACAGACAAATTTCACTGCAGTTCCTCTTATCAAAATATCAGCACTCTGTGATTTTCTGTTCAATCAGAGCCTGGCAAATTCAATGAAGTGTGAGTAAGAAAGATGAAATACAAAAGAAAGTTTCTGTCAGACAAAAAAAAAAACAACATTTATTCAATTTTTGTTTTTTTTCTCAGTAAAACTGGTGTGCTTTGCATTTGTCATGTCATCAATGGCTTCAAGCTGCATTTATTTTGTCTCATTGGATTTGCCTTGTATGTGTTGAAAGGCGATGTATAAAAGCATGGAGAGAGAGAGAGAGAGAGAGAGGGAGAGAGGGAGAGAGAGAGAGAGAGAGAGAGAGAGAGAGAGAGAGAGAGAGAGAGAGAGAGAGAGAGAGAGAGAGAGAGAGAGGAGATGATTGTAACATGTTGCTGATAAACGATTCTGTCCACAGGTTGTAGATAGTTTCGTGAAAGCAGGGATCAGGAGCTTGTGCAATTCATGGCTTTTTGTCAGTGTGAAATAAGATGCAAATCAGTTCAAGATCTCATGGCACGGTCGCACGCACCGCCAGAGTTTGGCGCATGTGAGAGACCACCCTCAGATGTAATGAGAAATCCGTCCCGCGAACGGACAGCCGGCGAGCTTTCTGGTCCCCCTTCCCCTCACTCGAACTGACCCCCCCCACCCCCCCCGCAGGCTGGAATTGGTGGGTTCTTCTGAGAAAGCACTGTTCTGTCTGAGTGAGCGTTCTGATTGTCTCAGCATTGTGCTTGTGTGGAGCGCAGCGCCAAACGAAACTCCTCTGATTCAACCCTCTCCACTGTGGCGCTCCGGCCGGTCAGTGGGGGGGCAGCACCGAGACACCTTCCCCCAGACACACCTTCTTGCACTGGGGAAAGCCGCTGTAGGGCAGGGGTCCGAGGGGTCCGAGGGGTCCGAGGGGTCTCTTGCACGCCGTCTGCGGGGCCGGCTCGCCGCCCTCTCTCTCCTCCCACAACGCACTGAGCGCCTGTGGCGGCTGGTAGCCTGGCTCCCGGGGGTCCAGAGGGTCTTTGGAAAGGAGGATGCTGATGGAGGGAACAGTCCTGTGCACCGTCATCTCGGACCCCCCGCCTCCTTCGCTGCTCTCCCACACCTCTTTCACCACCTTGTAGCGCAGCTTGGTCAGCTGGTGCAAACAGCCCACCTTGCGCTTCATGATCTCGGCGCAGGTGATGGTCTTGGTGACCGCGCGGCCTGACCCGGAGAAGACCACCTGCCTGAGCCCCCCTCCACCACCACCGCTGCCGCTCACTCCACCTCCCCCGCTCACACCCTTCTCTCCCTGCATCCTCGCCATGGCAAATCCCATTAGGTTGCGGATTTTGCTTCCCTCCTTCACGCGCATCTCCAGCACCCCCGAGGCAAGTCCGGGGAAGGGACACGGGCTGTCCTCCTCAGTCCGGCACACTTTTTTGAAGCCCTCCTGTCCCAGCTTGAGCGCAGGGGGAGGGACGCCGGGCGCCGCCGGCGTCCCCGCCGCTTTCAACGGGCTGCAAACGCTGTTGACCGCGGCCGGCTGAACGGCGCCGCCGAACGCTTGACCCTGGTAGACGGGACACGTGGCCGGGACGGCCCCGTTGACCAGCTGGACGGGTTTGGTGACCTCCAGCCCCGGGTGGGGCCTGACGGCGTCCCTGCTCAGGAACTGGCTCTGGCCGCTGATCACGCCGCACCCCGTGAACATTTCGGCGGTCCTCTGCGCTCCACTTTCAGTTAGTCCAGGCGCACGCGCTTCCCATGTGAAACACAGGGCAGCGCCGTTCTCCTATGCATGTCCCACTTCTCTCCCCCCCTCCAGTCAACAGCTGCAAAGTTTCAAGACTTCATCTGAGAAATATTAGCCGCTCACCAAGAGCACTATCAACAAAGTCTTTAACGCTCGCCTCTCCGAAAGAGCTGGAGACACAAGATAAACGCCTGGCTGGTGATTTGAAAGCACAGACGGGACCTTTAAAGATGTTCCTTAAAGAGCATCTCAATTTCATCCCATGAATGAGTGTTTGGAAAGTGTTCTGGTGACAGATAAAAAAAAAAAAATACAAAGCTAAATGATCCACTTTTCTTCTTGTGTATGCATTTCATGCGCTGCTTTTATCCCTAACAGCTGCAAAAGATTCGGAGCACTTTGTTGATTCTTCTTTAGCAAAACTTTTTCTAAAGAGAAGCGAGAAACTTAAAATGATGACTCCACCTTTTTCTTCTCAGCGGTCCCGTCCAGCGATGTTGATCTCGATCTGACGTCGCCGTCAACTCAAAAAACTGCCTTCTTGGCTTGACCAGCAGTCAAGTTCCACCTCCTGTTTTGGACCTCTGGATGTTTTACTCCAGCCTAGGTGGATGTGTGTCTCCTCTCCTTGTGCCCATGCAGGGGGGGGGGTCCTTGCAGCCGGGGGCCGGGGTGGGGTGGGGGGGGTGCTGCTGGTGGGTCTGCGCCGTCCCTGGAGTTCTGTCTTGTCTTCAGTGATGCTCTGGGAAGTCTGTTCTGCTCCCCACAAAGAGACATAAGGGACAGGAGCTGCCTCACAAATGCTCACAGGAGGAGTGTCTGCGTGGTTGAGGGGGAGCATGAGGGAAAGGGGAGACAGCCCTCTTAAAGGCGCAGGTCTTTTCATCTTTTAGACGAACACCCTCCCCTCCACGACTGAAGCCTGGCATCTGAGGAGGGGGGGAAAAAAAGAGAAGCGGCCGGGCTGCCGTGTCCCTTTAAAACCTAGAATGCAGATCCCCGGCAACTTTGTCAATCTCTGTAGAGGACGTTCCGGTGTTCAATGTACATGACTGATTAAACCTGAGTTCTGAAATAGAGACTCAGTCAACCTTTAAAAATGCATTTTCAGCTCCGAAACAATGAATTAAATTAGCTCCGTTATAATTGAAAACATCCTTCAAAGAGCCACTGAAAGTCAGCAGCATTAAATTGCACTGTACTTAGCCTTTATCCTATTAGATCTTTGTGACCATTACGATTTACATAATGCAGCATTAATAGCTTCATTGTTGAGGCAATCAAGTGTCGCTGTAGGAATGGCTGTCTCTTAACGCATGGATCGTTATATTGTTACAGGCCTGGAGAGCCCTTGTGATCAAGGACACAAGGACCACAAAAAGCACGGAGGCATGACTTCCGCGTCCAACGCTAACGGTGGCCGTCTTCATCGGTGCAGGTGAGGAGAGGTGGGGGGGGGGGGGCTGACAGGCACGCGGGTGGGGTGTAATAAGCCCGCCTAAATGGGCTTTCTGTCACCAGCGGAGGGCGCTGGCTGGCTTCCCCCCCCCACACCTCCTCTTTCAGCGCTGAGTCAGGCCCAGACAGCTGTAGCATCGCCCTGCTCAGCCCAGTCTCCCGGTCGACAGGTGGATTTGTTTTTGTGCGTGACTGACAGATGGGAGAATAGGTAAAGACAGCCCACTGAGGCTGAACCTATGAGGCCAAAAGAGAGTGAGGGAGGGAGGCAGACAAGTCCTAACGACTCTCGGCTCTGTATATCCCACCGTGCGCGATGGTACACCGGCAGTACAAACTCACTGTGGCTCGCGCGCCTTCTTACCATGAGGCTAATTCACACTGGCATGTGTATTATATTGGCTCCCTATGGTAATCAAGGAAAAAATAAGAAAACCCCCCCATCACCCCCTAAATCCAGCCACTGCTGCGAGGAAGCCTTTTTATTAGCAAATATGAATGTAAATCCTCACTGAAGGATCATTACAATGGTTGGATCCCATGATTGATCCGCCAGTTGGTTTTTTTTGTTTGCTTTTTTTTTTGTTTTTGTTTAATTCGTATGTATAAGGTGAGTGAGCTATTTATCTCTGGAGGCTTTCCAGACACCGCGGGTGACACGGTAACAAATGTCTTTCTTTTTCTTTGCCTTTTTTTTCCCCCTTGCGTGCGCGCGTGTGTGTGTGTGCGTGTGCCGAAAAGAAGATGGGAGCAAGGGAAGACAGAGGGAGGAGGGAGGTTCTGTAGCGTTCGCCACCAAAGTGATCATTCTGTTGTTTGGAAGAAATTACCCTCATCAGTCATACCGAGATGCACAGCTGCCTAAGGGGATCTGGTAATGTTACTGCATAATAAACTGTGACTGTGTGTGTGTGTGTGTGTGTGTGTGTGTGTGTGTGTGTGTGTGTGTGTGTGTGTGTGTGTGTGTGTGTGT
>JAUESE010000001.1:7072820-7090128 GCA_032274725.1 Malacoctenus triangulatus
TGTGTGTGTGTGTGTGTGTGTGTGTGTGTGTGTCTGCACACGTGTGCATGTTCTGCGACGCCGAGGGAAGGCGAGGAAAGAAACGCAAGAGGGCACGGAAAGAAGTCTGATTTAACCACAGAGAGGTTAAAATTGATGATAAAAGCAGCCCTGTAATCATCCCTCCTTACTACATGATGTTGGCACATCATTTATTGCTTCTCAGTTTAGCTTTGGGAACCTGTTTGCTGGCGGGAACGTGATAGATTAAGCAATTCAGCCCCTGAGTAAAAATGGGAGCTTTTGAGTCAAGTGTCTGCAAACACGCAACATTCTCTTTCTTTCTTTTTTCTTCTTTTTTTGGTCTCCATCAAAGACCGAACTATTCTCTGGATGGATAAATAAAACTATCAGAGCTTTGCAGAAGTGCCGAGTATTGACCTTTTTGAGCGGAGCCCTTTTCTTTTAAGTGGCTTCATTTAATGATGGGGAGAGGCGGCGCTCACGCTTGGTCACTCACTCCTTCACATCTCCTCCACACAACCGGCCTCGGCCCCAGCAGCTCCGTGAGCACTTACTCTTCACTTTATCTGACCTTGGCTTGGATCTGTGACAGTCCTGGACTTCTCTCCCACCCCACCCACCCCCACCCCCCCACCCCCGTCGCCCATTTCTCCGTCTGGGTTCATCGGCCACCTCCTGCTTTCTTTTTCTGCCCTCTCCAATTGAAGTAAAGAAAAACTATTTATTCCCTTGGGACTGTGACAAATGGAGGGGGGGCCTTGCGTCTGGCGCTCACCCCATCTTTGGTCAGGTGTCAGGGATGGGTTTTTTTGACGGTAGCGAGAGTCGCGGGGGCCCCTCCTTTTTTTTTTGTGTCGTGCGCTGCGGCACTGCGGAGGTCTCGTTGTTGTGCTGTTGTCGGGGGTGGGGGGGTGGGGGGGTCTCGCACATAAGCGCGGTGCCTCACTGTGACAGCCGGTCGCTCACTTTACGTTAACCGCAAGTGTTTTCACGGTCATCAACCAATGGTGGCCTGGAGGCTGTCATTTCACTCTGTGTGCAGCTCGCCCGCGGCTTGGTTCTGCCCCACAAACTCACAGCCGGCCCTGTGGTGGTGGTGGTGGTGGGAACACACACCACCGCACACACACACACACACAAATGCATATGTACGCACTCGGAGACGCGCACACGCAGCCACATGCACAGAAAAAAACCTATATGCTCAGCATAAGGCAGGCTGTTGAAGCAATTACAGAAACATGGCAGAACACGATGAAGCAGGCCCCACTATCAGAAGGGAAATAGAGTGAGCAGAGGAAAAATGATGACGCCATTAATAACGGGGAGGCTCAGAGGCTCGTGAGAAGGTTGGGAGGGGTGGATGACCCTCTACTGTGATTTCCCTGTGACAGCACTTTGAAGTGCAAATGGTTGTGTTTGTATTAGCTTTTTGGATGTTTAAATGGACATGTTTTTGTGTCAGCAGCGGGGGAAAAAAAAGAGAAAGGAACAGTGGTGGAATACAGCAAATGAAGCGTGAAGCCGCGCTTTCCCTGTCACTCACGCATCTATTATCTCAGCAAACGACGAGGGGCCGCGGCTCGTCTGTCCTCACGTTCCTCACTCCGCATCTCCGTCCCGGTGTTCTTCCCACGTTCTCTTCGTCTCCTCCAGCCGCTGATCCCCTCTTGGCACTGCAATGCAGATGTGTCTCGCACAGCGGTGGGAAACTTCCCATTGAAGACGCTTGTGAAGGGGGAACATGAGAGGCGAGCAGGGACGGCATGAAAGGCGCCAGTCAAAGGTAGAGCGGTTCAGAGGGACGGTGGCGGCGACGCATCAAAAACGACCTGAAATGATAAAAAAAAAAAAAAAAAATGGAAGTTTGAAAAAAATAAAAAAACCCAAGCAGCGTAATGAGAAACTGGTGACATATGGTGCACGAAAGCAAACATGGGAACTTGTGATTTATGAGGCCTGTCAGTGAAAATCGTGTCTTTAGCTTCATCAGCTGAACGGCGTCACAAAGCCATGACACTGCCTCACTAATGTTTTGATGCTTTTGACACACTGGTGATATGAAAGGGTGTATACGCGCGCGTGTGTGTGTTTTGTACTTTAAGATTTAATTGAAATGGGCGGAGCTGCACCCTGTTGCTCTGTGCTTTTAGGCATATTGTTGCACACAGTTTGATTAACAGCACTGTCTCTAATTTAAATTGGCAGCAGCCGTTGGAAATAGCATTTTTTTGTTTGGTGCCTCTGTTTTGTCTGGCCTCGGGGTAAAAGTTAATGGACTTCATAGAAAAGTGTTGATCAATTATATCACAAATTAATTGGCCGTGTTGAAACAAACGCGGACGGGAAATGAGTGCCTCAAAGGAAGTCTTCACTTCTTCTGGAGATTTCAATTTGGGCTCCTAATGTCTCCTACTGTACATTTATAGAGGCTCTATTAGACATGCCGCGGTGAGGATGGCTTCTGAATGGTAAACATCAGCACCACCAACAGCAGCCGCATTAATGAAGTCGGCTCTTTGCTTCTCTTATGTGACATCAAACCTCAATGAGGTGTTCTCATCACATTTGTCAAACACAGTTTCAGTTCAGAGACCACAGCAGTAAAACGATGACTTTATAAACTAGAAATAACAACAAGTTATGAGGACTGCAGAATGTTAGCAAAACAGGAAACATGCTATTTTTGTTGAGTGTTGCAAAAAATATGAAAAAAACTTGCGATATGTCAATAAATAGCCTGTTACACCATGTTAATATCTTTCTGTTTCTGACTCTGCAGTTTCTTCTTGTTGTTTTTCTGTCAATAAACTCTCTCTTACATTTTGGAACCATCCATCATTCCCGCATAAGATGGGAATAGTTCAAGAAAGTCTCCCTCATTCAAAAGGAAATGCATAATTCAGTGAATAGAAACAATAATGTATACAGGCTACAAAGTGTTGTTTGGTAAAACTTCTTTGCAGGACAAATTTATGATAAAAAATCTGTTTGGAAAGGTTGAAAAACACACATGGCTCTAATGTACTCTGTACAGGCGCATGCTTGTTTACCCGTTTAGTCCAAACCGGTGACTCAGATTTTTCCATGTAACTGTTAATGTGAAGTGAACGTCGTGTTTTGCTGGTCGATTTAAAATTCAAGTAGCAGCACCTCAAGTTTAAGCCTCCAAAGGATTGCATAGATAGGCTGATAAATGACTTGTGAAAACAGTCCCAACGCTCCTTATTCAGCCATATGTGGTACATTTATTATCACTTTACATAAACCGCTTTTTCATTCAAAAACTCGGGCAGTTGGATCTTGTAAGCGATACATTTATTAAACAAGGTTCGTGATAAAGGGAACTGTTGATGGCTTTTATTGCAGTATTCTCTGCAAAGCCACTGCAGCTGTGCACTGTGGAAGTGAAGTAATCACAGATAGCCATAACACGGCTTGGCTGGCGTGTCCAACACATGTAAACTTCTTCTTAGTGTTTTATTATTTATCCTGTGCACCTTCAGTTTTTGTTGTACGTTAATGAGAACCATGTTTGCATGAATCTCACACAAAGGAAAGTGGGTTTTTGACCCTCTTTCAGGGTCTGCCTTCTGTCCTTGGAACCTGTCCAATCAAATCAAACTAAAAAAATGCATTCATCGTGGATTTTTGCAAAGTAACTGAAGGTTTCAACCACAACAGTGAGATGCATGAAGTAAAAGCCAACTAAACACAGAAGTAGGTAAGCTTTTCAAGATGGATGGAACCATTTCACGAGCCATCAGACTTCACCATCAGTCTGTGAGGGAGAGATGAGGGAATATGATGATCCACGACTTGTAACGGACATGATAACAGAGGACAGTATAAAGGGCTGTGGGTGGGGTCTTTGACAAAAAAATACAAAAAAAACTCAACGAGAATTTGCCAAGAAATATGAGAAAGTTCAGGGAAGCTTTCCATCACTCAGGCAATGTGCCTCTGCCTGAGTGATGGAAAGCCATGTTTTAGAAATAAACCAGCCAGTGCCCATGATCCAAACACTTCTACTCCGTCAGTGGAACATGGAGTGGAGCTCGTTTCTTCGACTTGCCATTCGGTGCTGACTCCCTTGTCGGTACTGTAGACAAATAGCTGCAGTTGTAAGATGGTTTCAGAAGTGTGACATAGACACTATCCAGTTTTGCGGACATCTCTTGAACGCACGCTGACCCAAATAAATTCTTCAGAGATTTACACCTGCATGTCAATGGGTTTTAGATCAAATGGCGTCATCGCATCGGAGAAGAATGGATAAAATATCGGATGTTTTCTGTTGCATCATCTTCAAATCGGTGCCACACAACGATGTGCGTGCGAGTTGTGTTCACTTCTGTCTTGCAATATGCTGCTCAGATGTTTGTTAACACATATTGTGTCTCCTTCAAGGGTCTAATTTGCAACGGGCAAGTTGTTTATCTTGAAGACACATTTCTTGGTGCAGGTAAAACTCTGGTTCACTCTAAGAATTCAGTTCATTGTATTGTTTAGAGAGATGCGTCTGTCTTTAAGCAAGCATTCACACCTTCCAGTTCGCAGCGTGGGAGATTACCTCAGCTCAGTTCAACCAGTTTATCGACCAATTTATTTTCTCCTCCTTCGGGTCCCAAACCAGCCTTTTAGCAACACTGGCAGTGGCTCAGTGGTCCCTGTACAACAGGACGAGACAACATAGGCTGTGGCTTCTTGTTCTCCCTCGCCTCTCATAACACACCTTCCTGTCACTGGGTTTCCAGATGGCCACGCTCCTTTGTATCCCACAGTTCGTAGCTCTAAACTTCCGGGCGCACATATTTGCATCAGGTCACATCAGAAACCACAGAGGGTAAGAAGAACACGAACACTCCTCAGCATGTTTCCTTGGAAATATGCAAATGGGTGTTTATCCCATAGAAGGTGAGAGGTTTTCAGTCGCAAGGGTACAGATCCAACTTGTGCTGTAGGAAATGTACAATGGTGACTGTAGCTCTCTGGGCGAATGACCTCAGCAGACTTTGGATCAGGTTTCTGCGCAGTTAAGAATCACAGCGGTGAACTTTAAGGGATCCGCGCAGAGGTCCACACACGATTTTATTCTGTATTTAATTGCATCTGAGAGCAATCACTCTCTGCCCTACAAATCCTTAGTAAAGCTGCGCTTTACAATAGAGCCATAATTGCAGGAGTTTAATTGCCTGCCAATGCGCGGCTCCCACTGCCTGCTTGCATTGAAGAGCCCAATAATTAGAAACAGGGAGAAATTAGGTGGCAATTTTGTCTTGGCAATTATCATAATGCAAAAGAAGTGCCATTAGTATTGTTAGCCCCACAGTACATAATCCTTTGACACTGTCAAGTCCCTCTCTTAGCTGCTGGGTACAACAACTCTTGATTTCCCTGTAGCCTTTTGCACTCCCTCCGTCACTACTTTAGTCATCAGCGATCCGGCCGAGCTGCCGCACTCACCGTCAAAACCAGCAGATTGAGCACACCCGTGCCCAAAGTGCAGGGAGGATTAGAAGCTACAGAATTAGCACTCTGTTTCCTTTAAAGGTATATAAATTGGGTGTTAATCCTCTTCCACCATGTCAACCATGAAATTGTGTTTGATATAACAGAAAAATTAAAGCAGTTGACAGATACTGTATTTGTTCCACATGAGCGTTTCATTTTTGTTTCACTGAATTTTTCCCAACGATAATAAGCTTTATAATAAACTGAGGACTGTGGACCTGCTAGTTGTGGCTTATAGGCACTGACAAGTAATTATTACAGGGAGACAGTTTGGGCTGGAAAAATCGTCGCAGCTCGGATGGATTTGAAGAACATAAGTGCCTCCTACAGCATGTTTAACATGCAGAGGTGTACAAAGTTTGAGGGCTTATTACATTGCCGACAAATAGAGGTGTTATTTTTTGCCTCTTACTTTTTTCTCAAAACTCAGATGTCTTCTTCCTTTGACTTTATATCCATTTTTTCCACCACAAATCTTTGCTATGTTTGAAGAAAAATTCACAAGAGTCACTTTTTTCCAAAAAGTAAACATGTCCTCTTGTTCCCAAACCAGACAGTTGAGAAGAGTTTTCACTGTCACCTGTTAAAGGAGCCAGAGATTTTCTGAGCTCAGTGAACAACTTGTCCTGTGCTGTTCACAGAAGCACAAGATATATGAGGAAAACTTGCAATGTATGTACAGAAAAGGCAAACGGATGACCTTAGAAATACCATGTACCCACTAGTAATTTTAGATTTGCACAGTTGTAGGTAGTGATGCAGTTATTGCATTGTGTGAATGATGTACATTATATACATCTTTACCTTTTGTTCTGTAACATATACAAACAACAAAACACAAAATCATTAAAATCCCAGACGATGCCTCCAAAATGTACTTTGCTCATCTATACAGTCACAAACTTCAAACTACAAATGAAAAATGCTTTGCTGAATACAAATGTGACTTACTTTACAGGCCTCATTTTGCAGTTTTGTCACCACAGAACACGTAAGTATTCTGATTGAGATTGATTAGTGCGCAGGACTTAACACCATTTAGGTTGGAGGCAGCGGATTGCAACGATCTGACACAAAAGCGGGAGGCGTGCAGGCAGGATTCGTCATCCTAATCAAATATACAACGGCGGCAGACAATCCAAACATTTCCATTTCATTTTTGTTTCATTCAGCCAGCTAAATCATATTACACCGCGTCTTCGGTTACAAGGTGGCTTTTCCACAGATGATTACTTGTTTATTAGCAGCTTGCTCGCAAAAGTGTTGTTTTCAGATATTTATCTTTGCGTGATAAAGGACTCTGAGGCTGGCAGGAAATGGAAATGCGGCGGGAATGACATGTCATAAAGGTGTAGCTGTTCAGTAATTGAACTCATCTCTGGCAGCGCTGTGGATTATATTCACTCAGCTATTAAGTATCCAGTGCCACCCACTCCATGCAGTCTATATTTTGGCTCTTTTTCTTTTTTTTTATGTTTTTTATGCAAATGCCACAAAAGCAAATGCTGACTATAATGCACTGGCAACCCACGGGCGAGGTTGACTTCACATACATCGACTCAGTGTCCAAACAGCGTCGATATTCTCACACAACCGATTATATGACAGCAGGCAGGTGTTATTATTGATATCATGCGGCTTGTCATTACTTCTCTATTCAGCTGTTGGCTTGGACGTCTCAATGACACGTCGATGCAGGGCCGTTCAGATTGCCATAATGTGATGCTTAAAATATCTGGTTTTCATCCGATCGGGCTGGTCATCAGCGAACCCTGAGTGATCCCGTCTCTGTGATTTGTTGGACGGCAGCAGATATTTAGCCCCATTTACAACCCCGTATGACTAGCACGCAAGGGGGAGGGGGGGGTGTCGCAGACTACAGTAGCGTGCAGCCGGACCACACAGCTGTGGAGAAGGTTTATTTGAAAGACTGTGGGTAAAAGCAGTCGCTAAGTGGGGGGAATACTTTGCTGTTAACCTGTGGAGAGTGTATGTATAATGCAGGTGATCATGTGCGTGTGATTTGCTTTTTACTTGTTTACTACGGCAGGAATACTGTGATGGAACTGTGGCACATGTGACGGCCACTCATGACTCGCGTGGGCCATCTCACCACCGCCTCTTCAGTTTTGCAACCCTTTGTGTTTTTTTCTATGCTCACAAAGCCATCATTCACTTCTGCAGCTTCTGCTCAGCTACAACGCTACATGTTGCAAGCCACTCGATCGGATCCCGGTTAAACCCTGCTCTCCTGAGATCTGCTTCTTTCATGTCATGAATCCTATAAATGAAGGTATGTTATTGTCTCCCATTCCTCCACACTGACCTGGCCCGTCAGCTGTCACTTTCCAGTTGTCACTGAGTACCACCTGTGACACCATGTGACCTCTCTCCTCCAATAGCACAGCTCACTGTGCAGGTGATCAGCCTATCATCTCTGGGCTCCCCCCTTTTGGATATGACTTGTTTCCTTCTGCTAGTTTCTGCTCAGAATGACACACCCGCCCCTCCGACTCCAGTTCTCCTGCAGCCCAATGTGGACACATGGCAGTGATCTCCTGCCATCAGCACCAGTGTCTGGTCTCAGGGGGGAATCCTCGGCCGAGCCAAAGCTGCGCTCCTAAAGCTCCCCCCAAGCCCGAGTGCCAAATGTTGTCAAAGCACCCCGCTCAACTGTCATAATTCACATTGTTCTTGTGGTGAGCTCTGTCTCCCCTGATTGAAATTGAGATTTAACGCAACTGTGCATAATGTGTGGTAGTTTCCTGAGAACTGCCGCATGTATCATGACTGTATATAGGTGGTCCTCAACATTAGCACATAACAAAATACATATTTGATGTCAATATATAGATTTTATCTTGTAATGTGCACTGTGCTGATATTTGTATTCACATATTTCTGCTAAAGTTAGTTTCAGGTGTTACTGGTGCATGGGAAAAAAATTGCAACTGTGTCAAACAGGGATTAAAATGAGTCATTTTCCAAAATAAAACATTGCAAACTCAGAAAGTGAAAAAAATTTGAATAAAGTTTTTTTTTCTTTCTATCCTTACTTTGCCACTTCATGCCAGATGATCTCAGCCTGGCTGTTGTAGGCTTCAGCTGAACATCACTCGTGCAGCTTGTTGTCATTATGAACCTGGTGCCTCAGGTCAGCCACATGTAAAAGAGTATCGAGCCCAGAGATGTACGACAAGTCTCGAACACAGTTTTGCTGAATCTTTTATCATAAACAGCTTGAAGCAGGACACACAGCAGGATGATGCGAGTGAGTTATAAGAGTCTGGTTCCCAATCGAAAAGTTATTTGTTGCCTGTTTTAAGATTGCAAATAGGATACAGCTTTGTGGATGAAATTATGTAAACAAATGTTTTAATAAGAAAAGTATTTTCATACACCAAACTTGACTTTTTCTTTAATGCCAACCTAAATTCCTCACTAACCTCGGGGACGCGGTGAGACACAAATGAGGGAACGTGCATGGCCTGTTTGTGGAGCACGCTAACTGTGCTATATGAGGCAGTTTAGTCGCAGGGTGTTATCTCTGCGCGGAAAACAAGTGGTGCTAATACACGCCTGAATAATGAAGAGAAAATGACTTTGGGAATCAGGAA
Organism: Malacoctenus triangulatus; assembly: GCA_032274725.1. Classification (NCBI taxonomy): domain Eukaryota; kingdom Metazoa; phylum Chordata; class Actinopteri; order Blenniiformes; family Labrisomidae; genus Malacoctenus; species Malacoctenus triangulatus. The sequence goes on from JAUESE010000001.1 coordinate 7,081,955, forward strand.
GTCCTTCACCATTAATGTTGAACAACTCTCAGTGGCTCCCAAGCAATCAAGCAATGGGATTTACAAAAGATTTTTAATTTGAATGCATTATCCAAACTCCTTGCAGACCAAAAGGCGGGCAATTGCTCCGACAAAAAGATATGCACTGATAAGTTTGAAGGTCAACAAGCTGCTGCAGTGGAGATATCCGCAGCTGGTCTGTACCACCGGCACTCAGTCACAGTGAAACACACACACGCACACACGACCGACATGCACATCAGAGGGTGACCAGGTGGCATAAACACTATCAAACACTAAAACCGAGTGTACAATTAGCCTTTTTCGCTCCTCATCAAAGTTTACGATCAGTGAAACGCTTCTGTTTCATCACACATTTGAAACTCGTATTGAGCACAGCTTACAATTTCGAAATGCCATAAAGGAGAGGAGCTAATGAGGCCCTATGCAGGGAATAAAAAAGAGGGGGGGGGGGGGGGATTAATGAACAACACGGTTTGAAGAGACGCGGCAGTCCTCACCCAAACCCTTTAGCGTGTATGCATATACTAGGTGAGAATATTCGGAGGCTTTCACACGTTGCCACAGTATTGAATGGTCTGTGCTGCGCTTGGAGGAGCATTCTGCTGATGGAATCAAAACCCCTTTCACAGATTCAAATGAGGTGCACTCAGCTGTGATTGGTATTGGAAAAGCATTTGTCGGAACAGAGGCTCACAGAAGGCTTCTTAAATACAAGGCAATCACAGTGTCTAACGCAGAGACGAGGCGAGAGGTGTGCCCGGACTGCAGAGTGGAAAACAGGACAAAGGATTATGATGGTAATAAGCAGTAAACCAAAACAAAGTCATCCCCTGATCCCTCATTCTCTCTCTCCCTCCACCGCAGTTCCCCCTCTACCTCTCTCACCCTTAAATCCTCCAACACTCTCTCTCACTCCTTCCCTCCCTCTTCCCGCGTCGCACTCACCACATATTGACAGGGACCATTTTTTTTTCCCTCCACTGTGCCTGAGCTACAATTTAAAACTCATTTCTCATTATTTGCGGTGAATCCTTACATACACAATTTCTAATCTGTCGAGGCCATGATGGCTGCTGGCAGGAGCCGAGGCTCTTTATGCAGATGCCCGGCTCTACACCTATACGCAATGTCAACTCTTACACACCCGGCTGGCCTTATTTTATTACAGGCGTCAGCAAATCTGCATGCCGTCAACTGTGAACCTTTGTGCTAATGTATTTTTTTCCCTCAGTTTAGCTGAGCTTGTGATGTTCAGACTTTTTTTCTTTTTTTTTTCTTTTTTTACATCTCAGTGATAATGTGCGAGTACAGATCAAAAACTATTTCCAGCTCACAGGCTTCAAGAGATACTGTCATGTGACGGACCAGCTATGTGGAAGCTGCAGGCAGAGGACACAAAGGATAAAGTCGAGGTGGATGAGCCCCGTGTGCCTGGGATGGAAGCGGGGTTTACAAACCTCTAATTTGGCCTCTTTAATGAAAGGTTGTCAGGGCTGCATGGTATCCAAAAGTGACTCTCCTCCTACTTTTTTTTCCCAACTATTTTTGACAGATACTGGAAGGTAGCGTGTGTCTAAAAAAACATGGGAGAGAGTAAGAGAGAGAGGAGGAGGAGGAGGAGGGGGGGGAGTTGATGGTAGAAGCCATTATTATGCCTGCAACAACAAGGGCTGGCACCAGAGAAAGGAGAAGAAAAGAGGGGTGAAGATTGTGTCTGGAATTGTCCAAGTGTGGCGGTGGTGGTCCTCAGTCACTTTATCAGTGCCAGAGCAGCGCGTTTTTTTTTTTTTTCTCTCTCCCATCTATCTGCCCAGCGACTACTCTTTCGCCCTCTTGGAGCAGGAAAACACTCGCTCTCTTCAACATGGATGGTTCAACACAATCACAGACGCAACCACCCGCCCCACCCCCCCCCAACCCCCGTCCCCGTCCCCGCCCGTCGGCCCCCATCCTGCTCACGCTATCTCTTCACTCAACATCGCTCTTTGTCTAAATGCTTTTTTTTTTCCTCCCCTTTTCCATCGCTCAATCCCATCATATTTGTAGAAGTGCAGAGTACTGAAAAATTGCTACACTTCACCTCCTCTGCACATTCTATTTCTATCTGTTCACTTAACATCAGGGTGGGGTGTAAATGCCACATCATGTCTGGTTTCTTGGAGGACTTTTTTTTTGAAGATTTGGAGGTGCAGCTACACAAAAAATAAGACTTTGCGATGCGATCTCAAGATGGAAATGTAAGAAATTTGTATAAACAAACATGTTGAACACATTCCTGACCCCTATATTGAAGGAAATGTGCAGTCATCTCTTTGGAAAGAAACATCAGTTCATGCATCCATGAGCCAGGTACCAGTTGAAAGTATGAGACACACCTTTTCATCGCTGCTATGCTTGAAAACAGCTGATCGGTGCTTTCAATTTATATGTTTGTTTACTATCTGTTCAGTTCAAGTCCCTTGAACTCATACAGTTGATGCCAAACAGTTCTGATCATTCACTTCTGTTCCTCCTGCTAAACACAAACACATGCAGCCTCACTTCTTCTACTTTAATAGCAAATAGCAGAAACCTCGTATAACTCATGGTTTGGGAATGTTTTACTTTGTTTCTCAACTATTTATAGGTTTGTTTCCGGCATAACTTAATCTCGCAGTTATGTCTTACATTAATATTTCAGGTTCAGGTAGCCGGGTGCCTTGCTTTTATGAGCAAAGATTTATAAAGTAATAAAAGTTTTTGTTTTGTACAGACTGATCTATTCAAGCACCGACTCAAAGCAACAGCAGTGAAGGAAATCGGGACAGTGAGAAGCAACAGCGTAACAAATAAACTGTGGCCGTGTGGCAGCTCACTTGTCTGAAGTCGACAAAAGTACAAAGTGCCTGTCTCCGTGTTTTGATCATTTAAGTCGCAAAAGGCAGTAAATAATAAAGTTATCGCCGCAACATACGAGAATGCATACCGCTCCACTCTGGAGGCGATCATAAAAGTCCTGCTGTTGATGCTGCGAGCGGTTAATAACATGGAAAAAAAAGCCTGAAACATTCAGCTGGAAGTCCAAAATGCATCTTTACCAAGTGATAACAAATACATGTTAAAGGTTTAAATGATTATTGTAGTAGTATACATGATTCCCAGTTACACTGGCCTGAGACCTGCTGTGCATTAGTCAATAAATTGTTTTGTCCCTGTTAAGAGGGCAGTGAGTTCTCACTTTAAGACACTGTGTGCATGATGTAAGTCCATAATGTTTTTCAAAAAGATGCAGAGAAAAACACCTGCTGGACTGCTGTGAAGTAGAGTGTCGAATAACTTCACAATGCCAATTACCACACAATGAAAGTTGGACTTGTTGACAGCTCAGCAAGACTTTAGAAATGTATGAAGGTGTCAAAACAGTGGCAGAACTCCCTCCATTATGCACACTGATGGAGATCTGCTGCAAGGTTACTCTTTGTCTGAAGCCTCCTACCTTTCGGTTCAGTTCAAGCGTGTTGGTCTGTGCTATGTTCAACTGAGATGCACCTAGTGTGAAAACACACCCAGACTGGCTTTTCTTCAGGGGGCACATCAGCATGTGGAGCAGCTCCATTCACAGTTCCACGAATGGATCGCGCAAAATCAGCAATCACACAAGGGCTCGTTTCAATCAATCAAAGTTGACAACTGTGAACGCACCCTCGGGGTGCGGGGGTGGGGGGGGGGTGGGGGGGGACTGATGGGTGTGAGAGTCCATTTGCTATTTGAATAACATAAGTGCCTGATGCCACAATGGCGGGTGTGAAAACGTGTGCGGTGCAATACGCAGGAAAGTTCTGGAGCCCCTTCCCGCAGACATCATGGGGTAGGCAGGACACACACACACACACACACACACACACACACCCTCCCTCCAGGGTTTTGCCAGATAACCTGGTGAGAAGCACAGGGAGAACATGTAAACTACAAAAGGCATCAGTGTTGGAGGGACACGTTCCACCACTCCACCACTGGACGAATCGCACAAGTCTATCATTGAAAAGCATCTTGCAGCTGAATTCTCAGTTTCCTTCACTGGGACTTCATTGATTAGTTATCTCACTTATAAATAAGCAAACCCCCTGCAGGAGTGTTAGCTTTGGCTGTGATTTATTTCAAATCCATGACGACATTAATAATGACGACCGGCTCGATCTGAAGCAACATCTGGTTTGTGCTCTCAGGGACAATCGTTTGTCTTCCACCATGACGGTCCCCCAAAACCCACCTCCAGGCCCTGTGTGGTCTGTCTGACCCAGAAGCTTAATGGCGTGCGGCACGGGAGTGACAGCAGTTCAGATAGATTGTTCCCAAAACACAGAATTTACACACAAAAAAAAATTTTAAAAAAACAAAACAAATTGAACATTGTGCAACACTATTGTCCTGAAATGAAGTCAGACTCCCAGAAGAGTTTGGACACGTGGCCTAGATTTTCAAACAGTATTCAAGTTTAATCAAGATTTTTTTTTTGTCATGAAATGTCACAAAACACACCATTAAAAAACTTAAATACATGGGAGTTATGTCTATATGAAAATGACTAGCTAATTTTTAATTCAATGTTCGTGTTTACAGGATTTACTCACCAACTCAGAGATCTTTTCTGTCGATTTCAACAAAGAAAAAGTGTGCCAGAAGTAAAAAACTACCAAAATGTTGCACCAACACATCGAGGGAACTTCGAAAAGAGATGATAAAAAAAGCAGCGACAGAGGATGAGATGTTGCTTTGTCTGCGCCTGCTGAACACTAAAAGTGCAGAGACAGAAAAAGTGACTTTGTGGTTGTCATCACAAGAGCGGTGAGGTCAAAACTCCAGTAAAAGATAGGTCAGCTCACAGAACGGGCAGCCGCACTCACGCTGAGGGAGATGGGGGCCAGGAGATAGCTGGGCCGAGCGGGGGTGGGGGTGTTGGTGGGGGGGTCGTTTTCAGAGATAGCGGTGGTCACACACGCCGATCGGTGCATTCAGTCAGAGAGTACAGATAGTCTCAGTCAAGTCGGTAATAAACGAGGTGGTGGAATGCATTCATACAGGACGGTAGAATATTTAGTCCTTCATCAGAACGAGTCACAACAAAAATCCTCACGGGACAATTTAGGAAAACAAAATGGAACAAAATTCGATAAACCTTTGATTTTATTTGAAAGTCACATTTTTCCTCAAGGACACCCTCACTGCATCTTTACATTGTGTATGCATGTGGTGTAGAGGAGGTTTCTCCCCTGCTGTGTTTTTCCTTTCTATTTATAATATTCCAGAGGGATTGTCTTGGATTCAGGACAAGCAGGACACTTGGCTCTGTCGTAAATGTCCCTTTAAAAAAAACAACAAAAAACCCATTTCCTTATTTTTTCCATTGTGCTTTAGATTCTTTATTAAATCCTTTTCTCTACTGTGTCACTCCTGGAGGCTGGGATAGATTTGATCCTTATTTTGGTGTCATCTCCTCAACTTTTTCTACATGACCCACTTTTTTAGGCCAAATGGACGAGACCCCGTTAGACAGTTATCTCATCTGATTAAAGAGTGGGTGCCCTATTTCTGTAGGCTTCTTCCCAGAGTTTATTCTCACAGTTTTGTACCGACGCATTTGCAGAAACAAACCACTGGAAGCCCACCGCGGTGATATCGTGCCCTTTTACAGCTTCTGCAGCTGTCACAGAAATCTTTTTCATTGGGAGCTGGAAGTCTGATCAGTTTGTCAGCGCTGCATCGTGATTGTAGCGTTTCTCTCGGTGCTTTTAGGAAGATGGTCACTGTGACACTGATCAGTGGCACTGGGACTTTTTTATATACACCTCCTGATTCTTGCTGCAGCTGTACTTCCACTGATTTCTAGTGGTTACTGATTTTCCTCAGATATTTTTTCGTCTTTGTCAAGTTGGATTGTTGTTCTTCTTTTTCAGTCCATCTTGTAACTTTCCCCTGTGAATTTAGAACAGATAAATCGAGACGCACCATGCATATATTAGAAAGCGATTGTTGTCAGAGGTTCTAGTATGACCACATTCATGCAGCTGAGTTTTTTTTTTAAGAATTACATTATGTTTTCACATCTTGTCAAAAATTTTGGGTTGGATATTTTTACATTCTATATACTCAGAATCTATGAGTTGAATTGTTATTGTTTTAAAAACAATTTTTACATACGATCTGTATAGATGAGTTTGTTTTTTTCTATATATTCTTGCACTGAATATTTATACTGTGTTTTCCGCACTATCAGGCGAACTTAAAAGCCTTTAATTTTGTCAAAAACCAACAGTGTGCCTTATAATCCGGTGCGCCTTGTTTATGGATCAATATTGGTCACTTATGGCGACCTTAGTAAGGGGGCATTGCCAAAGTAGCAGTGGTTTTATTCTGTGCGTCTTATAAACCGGTGCGCCCTGCAAATGAAAACAAATTTTTAAAATAGGCCATTTATTGAAGGTGCGCCTTATAATCCAGTGTGCCTAATAGTGCAGCAAACATGGTACTACTTTTCCTTATTTGGATTTGGGGAAACATAAAATAATCTGTCATCTTCAGGCGATTTATTGACACGTCAGTTCTCACCTGTGTTTCTTGTTTCTTCTTTGACTCAGAACAGTCAGAAATCGGCAGAAACGATCACGGTATGATCACTGGTTATAGTCGCACGCAGTCGCACGACCTTCCTAAATGGCATTTTTGGTCCTTGTGCGGATTAACTAAAGCTGAAACGTAACAAAAAAAAAAAAGAACCTTTGCAGGCTTCATGCCCATCAGACTGGCTGCTGGCGGCTGCCTCCATATTGAGCCACCTTAAATAAATGCTATTGATCTTATCATCTCAATTTACCCCAGAGAAAGAGATTATTCCTCTTTCTCAAAGCGCAACACTGTCATTCAGCCTAAAATAGGTGAATTTTGCTGGGTTTTTACTCTTCAGTTTTCGAATGTTCCGGGAAACTTGACAGCCACAGAATCAGCCATACATATTCCTTTTCACATTTTGTGTGAAATTAGATTAATAGACCAATTTGTTGGTGGCTAAAATTGCTTGATGGATCATTATCAACCACTCTCGCCTCCTAAATCCCCCCCCCAAAACAAACCCCAAATGATCCATCATCAGTAACCTCTCAGAGGTTAATATCCTTGTGAATTTTTTTTGCTACCATAGTATTGATGTCAACATAGAAGTCGTTCACATGTACGTGTTGTGTTCCAGAGCACAGACTAAGAAATATCGCAGCTCCGTCTTCAAACATCTGGTCAGCAAACAGTAACGAGTTTGTCACTGTTACCGTGAGCGACACACCAAAACAAACCGAACAGAGAATGCGATGAGCTCGAGTGGATAATTGATCCGGTTGAAATTACTGATGGATTTCTGCAGAACTGGCGCCTGGAAATCCATCGTGCTGCAGTTTGTCTATTGGGAATCATAGAGGTATGTAATACAGTGAAATGGGCGCCGAACACAGTGTTAATAATCTATTTACACTTCAGTCCCCTTCCCATTGATTTCCATTCATAGCACACGCCGCCTGCAAGCACCGACTCCCCGAAGGACTTCACTTAGTTTCAGAAGCAGCACAGACAGTTTCAGATGAATGAAACCAAACTCTGAGTTTTCTTGTAAACAAACTTTTTTTTTTTAATTTAAATCCGTAAATTTAGTTTAAATCATTGATCAGTTCTCTGCTTGTTTGCTCAGTTCCATTGTGCACATTGCATTGTGTGCCTCGGTAAGTGTGTGTGAATGCGTCGCATAATGTCTTTATTTGCTGGTTCGTACATGGGGACCAAACGTTTTTCTGTTTTTCTTATGTAGAAAGTATCTGAGAAGGAAAACCAACTTATTTTTGTTGACTAGTTCAGACTAATGGCGATAGTGTCGAGGAAAACACACAAATAAAAATGTGTCCAATCAGAAACTTGCTGAATCGCAGTATACTTTCTGGGTTTGTTTGGGTTTTTTGTGCAGAAGATTTGTAAAACCTTCGGGGCTATTTCAATTACAAAAAAGTGTCCCTGCGGCAACTTGAACAGGAAGACTTGGACCTCGATTTACAGTCTTATTAAAGGTTTTGTTAATCCAGGAAACTCTTCAGCACAGCACCCAAGGGTGATCAGGGTATTCACCTGGCACATTT
>JAUESE010000001.1:7092058-7105385 GCA_032274725.1 Malacoctenus triangulatus
TGTGTGTGTGTGTGTGTGTGTGTGTGTGTGTGTGTGTGTGTGTGTGTGTGTGTGTGTGTGTGTGTGTGTGTCCGTTTTTTCTGCTTTTATCCAAGTTTGAGTGGTATATCCATAAGGTTCCTCTCCTACTTTCGCTTCAGGTCTTCGGTGTGAGGTTTGGATCGTGCTGAGACAGTCGAACTTTAGGCTTAGTGAATTTGGCTCGCCAATCAAACATAAATGCGTTGAGCCAGTTCATTCGAGGGTATGCGCTGGTCCTCACGTTGACGTTCCTCCTGCATATTTGGATGAAAATGATTTGATATGCTCCAGTTTCCTCCCACAATCCAGCGGCGTGCCAGTGAAGCGAAGTGGAACTCTAAATTGGCTGTAGGTGTGAATCGAAGCATTTGTCTTCGCGAGATAAACCAGTGACCTGTCCAACGGTGCCTGGTGCATGCTGGGACAAGGACCGACATCCCCCCCCCCCCACCCCCCGCCCAGCTTGAGATAAGCGAGCTCGCAGAATGGATGGAGGTATAATTTTATGGGTGTGTGTTTCTTCACGTGAGGTGCAGGGAGACTGCAACAAAACGGCCCCCCAACAGACCTCCTTTGTGTCAATATTAACTAGATGGGTTGAAACTGCTGCCCTTTTTAAGCGTGGCCAACAATTCCCTCTTTCAGTCCAGTCCAGACGACATTTTGATTGGTTGTGTGAAGATTAAAGCTTCGCACTCTGCCAGGGAGAGCAGTATAATTGATATTTCAGCTCTGGGCAAACTTGCACTCGCAGGCCAGTGGCTGTTTCAGCAGAAAATTAATGTTAGCACAGCTTGGCGGCAGAACGGTCGGCATGTTTCAGGAAATATACTCCGAGTCGGGTCTCTCTGGTCCACTGGTTTCTGCTGCAACTCTGTGTGTAAAATGAACATCCTGGGTGGGAGGGGGGGAATGGCTTGTGCCTTTATGCGTACGCACATAAACACACGGAAAAAGCGTTTTACTGCAAATTAAAGATCTGTGCTAATAGTAACAAAGCCTACAGAGATGAGATTCTGTGCTAATGTCACTTGTTTTTATTTATTTATTTTTGCCGATCCAACTGAAACAGTCTAAAAAGATCCTTTAACGACACTCACTTTTGCCCTTTCTGCCAAATGTTGCCGTGCATTTTAAGATGTCAAGGACACTCCAGCAAAGGATGCAACGAGAGTCTAACTAGGATTTGATCAGTTGTGGCGCCTCTTGGCAATATCAAGTCGCCCGACGACGAGGGGGCATCTCTTGTCTACTTCATTAGCACGTGTCACATCCAGCCACTCTGAAGAACATAAAAATCGACCTAGCATGAAACAACGGTGGAGTCATCGTTCCGATAGCACCCTCATGGTGCACTTGTCCTGAATGGGCCATTTAAGTGGACACAGGGGATTAGGCAGATGATGGCAGCCGAGGTCCTCGTATTGGTGCAGTGTGACTCGGACCACATTAACACGACATTAGTCTCATTTCCATTCCGACGGCGTGCCGCTTCCACACGACGGCGGGGAGAGAGAGAGAGAGAGGGGGAGAGAGAGAGAGAGGGGGAGAGAGAGAGAGAGGGAGCGCGACCAGAATCATTGTGACCCTCACGCTCCAGCCTTTCATTTCCTCTCGCCATTCAAGCCTTCCTTATCTCTCGCTCTCTCTTCCTCCCTCTGTTCTCCTCTCTTTTTAAATCTTGCCCTTTCCCGGTGTTCCCCCTTCTCCCCCGGTCCTTGCCCCGGCACACCCTGCTCCCCCCCCCCCCCACCTACCCACCCACCCACCCTCGGTTCCCTCCTTTCTCTGTCTTTCCTTCGTGTTCCACATCAGCGGCTGGGTGAAGCCTCTCCCCGTCACGCTTGGCCGCCTTCCCCTTAATTACCATGTATTCTTCTTTAGCTAATAAAAAACGCTGATGAAACCGATTACATGGCAGCGGGGCTTTGTTCGGAGTTGGATTTAGCCGCGAATACAGAGTAACAGGAGAATAGAGGAAGAGAGGGACACTGGGAAAAAAAAAAGGAGGAGGAGATAAAAGAGGAGAGGCTGTAGAGGAGAGAACACTAGAGACAAAAGGGTTGAGTGTGATGGGAAGTGAAGGATGAGAGGAAAGGACGAGATGGAACGAGGGACAGAAAGAGGAATAGCAACGGTAGGGGGGGGAGAGAGAAAAAAATAGAAGCGGTTTGGGCAGTAACCCGTTTGTTGTCTTTGTTGTTGTTTGGGTCAGAGATGCTTTAGGCCCTGAGGGAACTTCCTCATCTTATCACAGTGAGCAGACGGCTGGCACATCTTTCTCATTACTACCCTCTCAGTTATAGATTACTCCTGCCTTACTCCTCTCCCCAGCCACAGGCGCTCTCTGTTACAGTCTACAGAGCCTCGCTTGCACCAAACGCAGTTTGAACTCCTGAATATAGACTTTTTGCCTTTTCATTTCCCCTCCGTGAGAATTAAGTCACCCTCTCTGTGTCCATGTAATTGTGGCTTCAACTGAAACCAACAGTGACTCGGAGGAGAAAATGAATTAAGGCTCCTTGCCTGATTGAAAAGCCTTCTGAGAGGAGCCGAGACGCTGCTTCACGATACACTTTTTCACTTTGCTTCATATTGTTTTTTTTGCCTCGCTCAGCAGGATGGAGTGCTGTCGCTTGTGTAGTTGCGCGTTTGCCTTTCGACACACAAAACCGCTGCAGAAATGTGTTGCCTGTCGCAGTCGAGATGCAAAAAAAAAAAAAAACTTGATAAATGTGATGTGTGATGAGTGCAAAATATCTTTCTTGTATGGGGCGGATTCGGCTCCAGTCACAGATTGGAGAAAGTGAGAGATGTTGCTGCTCCACTTTTTCCTTCACGTTGAGAAAATATATTTGAAATATCAAGGACACGAATGCTGCCATCTTGAGTTGGTGGTCTGATCGGAAGAGACCGAGTCGTGTTGCAGTGGTTTTAAAGGTCCTCCTGTCCACTTAATTGACCCTGGTCCCTTTCTCACTTAGAGCAGCTGTAAATAACAACATCATATCTGGTTCTATTGGTTCAATGAATTATTAAACACATATGAGAGCTAAAATGTATCAAGGTAATCACTGTATTAAAAAATCTTTTCACAATATCAGATTCTCACACGATGATTTTTAGTGGTCACAATAACAACATTAGTAAAAACCTTTGATCACTAAATATCAATGCCAAACTGAACTATAACTATTTATAATGTGTTTTTTATTGGCAGATGGATTGCATGATTCAGATTCTACACCTACATGCAGAAACGTTCTGTGAAGTTTGACAAGTTCTAATCATTGAATTTGAAGAGTTGATAGAGTTGGGTTCAGTTTGCTCCTGTTGTGACTCGTCCCACCTGGAAACACAGCACAAGGCCTCAGTCACTGCGGTCGATGTGCCCAAAGCCTTCTGCTTCATGAGGTCAATACAATACTGAGCTTGACAACAACCCTCAAGCAGTCTAGTGTGTGCAAATGTCTGAGATGACAATTCCCTCAAAATTATTTGGTTTAATTGAATATAGAATAAAATAGGAATGTGATATTATCCATTTATCGAAAACTTTTTTAAACAAGCTCCAGGAAACACAAAGCAATCATGTCCCCTTTATTTATTAGCTTTAAAAAATGTACATTTGTTTCTTTGTGTATTTAAAAAAAAGTGTATTTAATTTCCTTTCGGCACAAAACTCTTCATGCACTCCGGATGAACTCAATTTGTAACTTGATTTACATTCATTGTGTAACAATGTTTCCCAGAAACACACATTTTGTGAATGTGTCTCTAGAAGTTTCAGTTCTTGTGCTAACATGGCGCGGTCAGGATTTACGGCGGTTACCACAACCAGCCGCTAGCAGGCTATAAAGATGTTTTGACCTCTCTTTATGGGAGCTGTCACATGGCCGATTGTTTATACAGTCGCTGGTTACAGTCGTCAACCCCGCTGTTAGACAAAAGGTTAGCACCAAAACAGAGTTGTAAAAAAAAAAAAAAAAAAACACTGTATGGTGAACATGTAGGGTGACCTTTCATAATTGTAGGGTATAAGTACAATTTGGTGTGCTTGCGTGCAAGGACGACAGCTTGGATATTCCCAATCAACAAGTTAAAGCATAAACCGAGACCTTTGGACCCACTGCGAGTGCAATTTTCCGTGTGAATATCGAGGCTCATTAGCAACAGAGGGGTGGTAAACAGCAGCCGGGGAAGCACACAGATGCTTAGGAACAAGCTGTGCCCATTACTGGTTCGCTGTCCTATTCGGTGACCCCTTTTCAATAAATACGGAAGCCCTGTGAGGCATCCTCTACATTTACATGTTAATGTTTGCAATTTGTAAACATAAATTGAAAATGTCAGAAGCTCAATAGCTAAATGGAGATAAGTAAACACATTATTGAAGCGCTGTGGCCACTTAAAGTCGGACACCCGCTCCATACAAAGGCTGGAAATTGTTCGAAGGAGAGGAGGGATGAGGAGGAGGTGAGAGGAGGAGGAAGAAGACAAAGAGGGATAAGAAAGCGAAAAAGAGGGCAGTGGCGCTTTAATTCGCACAGCACGTACTTGCCGAGGGGGTGAGACGATTAGGTTTGTGATGAGAGGCAGCAGTGTGACGGAGAGGGCATGGGGGGTGTCAGGATGAGCGAGGATGAGGGAGATGAGAAAGAGAGAAGTATTATCTCGCTGTGCCTGTAGAACCCCACACGTGCACGTGCACCAATACACATTTATGAGCAATATCTGATACCAACTTGTGTACTTACACCGACCGGCAACGTAGTTACACCCTCCGAGTTGAGCCCAAATTGTGCACACATCATGCTCACGCTGTCTGCCGCCTTCCGTCTCCTCTCTTTCACACACCGTCAGTGGGGGAGAGGAGTCAATGCGGTTGGCACCTGGTTCCCCTCGCTGCACACACATTCATCACTCAGTCGCAGGCCTGACAGGACCCTCTGCCCCACAGGCCACGGGTCCACACATACACACCCGGCGCGCACACACACACACACACGAGCGCACGCGATTGTCGAAACCGCACGCACACGCGACTGAGGTGCAATGAAGAGACACCAGCAGCGCCATCGAGCAGTGAGACTGCCCACAGGCCACACGAGTTTTTAAACATACGTGTGTGTGTGTGTGTGTGTGTTCTGTTGGTGAAGTACAGTCGCATTATCGCCCCGGTTCGAGTATAGAATATTTTTACTAACCCTCCCCAGGTTGAAAGATTATCTGAAATTTGTAGTCAAGTGCAGTTACTGTTTAGTCAGAGTGCAAAGTACTCTTCTCATAAACAAACTTGTTTTTTGTAACTTTCCAAAAAATTGCTTCATCAATTGCAGGTTTTTTGTTAGATTTCATTCTTTCACCCAAACAGTATGGAAAGTAATGAAAGGGTGTGAAACAGCCATTTTTTTGGTATTCTTCCTTGAAAACAATAATTGCCAATCATAAGACAAATTAAAAAAGTGAGCTTCCCTAGTGGTGAGTTACTCTTCAACAAGTGCATTAAATTGCATAGTGAAAAAAGTGCTTAAGAATGAGGGCACATCACATACTTCACAAGTTATTCACAGTAATTTCTGTATTTGTAATTGTCGATTTTTCTACAGAATTTTGTTGTGAAAAGTGAAGCGATTTTCAACCTTTGCTGTGAATATTTTGGTTCGTGTTTTAGAGGGATGGACGGTAATATTCTCCCACATGAGACAGCGACCACCTGCAGTTTATCCACCCAGCAAACCGCAACCTCGTTTTGCTTCACAAACAGCATCATCGCAGCGTGCAGTCTCCTCATGTTACTGTTACCATTTACTGGACGTGTGTGTGTGCCTGTCGTGAAGAGACATTAGTTATGTTGGAGTCAGACAGTGAAATAATAGTTGTTTTTTTTTGGTATTCTTCCACCAAAAATGTGATTCTGAACTGAATTAAAATTCACAAAATAGGACCAAAGTAGCAAAAGCGGCAAGAACCCTGTTTTATTTTAATCTCCTCATCTACCTCCCGGCTGGAAACAGGAATGAATCTCCAGTGAAATGTTTATCTAACCCTTTAATTTTAATGAAACGATGCATGGTCTAGTTTCAGAAATCGAGAATGTTCAAGCCAAAGCGCCCACAGCTGACACAAAAAGTGTTTTTTTTTTTTTTTTTTTTTTTACCCCTTTAATCATGTAAGCGATTCCTGCGGTTTTAAACAGCATCTCGTGGATTATAAGTGGCTGACCAGGAAGCGAGCCTGCCTGCACTTAGGCAGTAATTAAAAGTCCCATTATGATGTGGAAACCTAGTAGGTGGTAGTTGATAGTGGTTTAAATGTGATTGTGTTTAGACCACTTTAAGCGAGCCACAAAACTCTCCTTCACAGATCATCTAAATGGCTCAACGTGTATTGTCAAACACAAGCATTTGTGCTCATTGAAAGGTGCAGCCGTGCAATGCTTGGTAGCGCTGCTGCTCGTGGCTGTAGTGACACTGCTTACAGTGTAATCTATACAGGTTGGACCCATGATTAATAGCTAACAGTTAAATAGTTATAGAGGCTATATGTCAAAAAAAACATGGCTCTCTTTACAATATTCTTAAAAGCAATTTATGATGTTTTACTCTCGAACCCCTCCCTCACAATGCACGCCCTGGTATAATTCCAGTGATGTGTGTTGAAGTACAGTACTAAACAGTACGGAAAAAAAAACAATGGTAGTGACCTGGGACTGAGCCACAACAGAAGTGGATTGTCTTTATTATTCTCCACCAAACGCGGCGATTGTGTACAAAAGTGGCTGCAGACACTCGGCAGTCATCATGGGAGGCAAATGTCATCGCACAACAGAGGAAAGACAAGCTGTTATTACTCTGAGGGATGAAAGATTGTCTTGCAGAGGAAAACTGTCAAAGAAAACAATATCTGAGAGCTCAGAGGCTCACGCCATCAAAAGGCGCGCAGGAAAAAGTGAGAACTTCTCCAAAGACAAAACCTGGAGCTGTTAAACACATACTCGTATTTATCAAAGGCATTCTTTAGAAACCTCCAAAGACAAATACGATTAATTATCAGTTGCAATATAATGGCAACTCACCTAATGAGGGGTTAATTAACCTCATGGACGCACAAAGTTGGATTACTTCGTGTCGCTGTCTCTCTCAGGTTCATGTGCTGTTTTGTGGAATGGGTGTTGGACAATCAATCAATTTTGGGGCGCTGGTGTGATTTCCATACAGACCAAATGCAAGTGAAGCAGGAGTGTTTATTTTTCAGACAGAGAAGAACATCAAGGATCATTTTGAGGACCTGTGTTTTTTTCATCCGACTGCAACATTAGGTTCTTTTAGACCTGGATACTATAGCTACTGAGAGATGGACCAATTGACACTTAAAATGAATGCAAAGGATGCACAGAGGGCTCTAACCATATCTGTTATTGCTCTTATCGTGTTCTTTTTGCTGTGTATTCTTTCATCTTTCCATCACAACCAGCATTAGTTCTGCAGCAGTTTCAGCTATAGTATCTCATCTGTTGGATCGGTCCACACGGGTCAGGCTTCTCTCGCCACGAGCATCAGTGGACTTCGGCAGCCTGTGACCCCGTTGCCGGTTCACTGCTTTTTCGGACCGCATTTGATAGCTGCTGACCACTGCAGACTTTGAACACCGTTGAACAGAGCTGCAGTTTCAGAGATGCGCTGATCCAATGGCCAAGCCATCACAATTTGCTCCATGTCAAATGCACTCAAAGCCCTAAACCTTTAACTCAATCCACTTCTGACACAGCAACTATGAGAACAAATCTCGGACTTGGTTTCCTGGAGAATCCTCTCTCTTAAAGGTGCAACAAGAAAGAAGTAGTCAGGGTTATTGACGCCAGTGGTCAGGCTTCATGATGAGAAGGTCGATTTGATTTGTGTATTTTCCTTAAGTGAGTACTTTATGTTCTTCAAGAACAAGCTTGAAAACCTTTGAGTACATGTGTTTTTTTCCCTTTTGGTGAAAATCTTTGATATTAGCAGGTACGTAAAACACAAACACCAAATACTAACTGCTTCCGAGTTAGTGTTTTAGTGTTCTTTATCATTAATGTGAATTTGTTCATAAATTTGAGTCAATCCGAGTATCAGTATACATGCAGTCTGTTTATGTGGCAACATGAACATGCAAACACAACTGTATCAGGTTGCTAATTATAAGAATCAATCGTGGACAACTGATGATTTTAAATCTTTGTTCTGTTTTGTTAACAAAGTTGTGTCAAATAAATTAAACTCAAATTTGAAATACAGAATTAGTTTGTCTTATATGAGCTGTAACTTAAGGTCCTGAAGGTTGCCTGATTACTGCATTGAAAGTACAAACAGCTTAATCCAGTAAGTAATTAGGTTGAACAATGCTAGCCAAGTTGTAATGTGGTTTTCACTAAAAGCCATTGTATAACTTTATAAGTGAACAACCATTAACTCAGTTTATCTCACAATCATTATCCCCACCAAGTCAAATAAGTTGTTTTTTTTTTAACAGCGAGTGAAGTTACTTGATTACAAAAAGGCTCTAATTACAGCTTTCCTTTCTTTATTTTTGATTTTTTTTCTTTTACAAATGTAGTTTTTGATTGTATATCTTCAATGGAAGGTTGAGTCATCTTGCATTGCCAGACAGCAGTCTGTCTGAAGTTGTGTTTGAGTAAGTGACATTTCGCCATGGTTACACAAGCGCCAAGCGACGTGTGGTGCAACACTTCCTGTCGTTGCTTCACCGAATGTTCCAGTTACCTTTCACCATCTAACCGGAGCTAATGACATGCGAGCGAACTCAAATCCACGTTTTCCGGTGAACCAGAGTTCATTTGTTTGGTCCTCTCCAGAATTCAGATCAATTTTTACTGATGAAATGGACCATACGAGGAAATGAACTCCAGTTCATTTAGAGCAGACCAAACAGCTCCGGACGGACTGCGTCCAAATATTTAAAAAAAAAACAAAAACGTGTCAGCGCAGATAAACACAGCATGATGTTCTAATGTCAGTAACCCCAACAAATTGCAGTTTGATTTGCACTCTTGGGTCCAATTAACCTTAAGTCCTCAGCGTGTTTACATCTTCACTCATGTGGCTTGTAGCTGTCTAGTTTTCCATAAAATACATGTTGTGCATATTCAATGTTTTCACTTCAGCTTACTCTGGTTGTTTCTAATGTAAAGGATTCTTTTATTAAAGTCTAACTCCAAAGCCCTGAAAGATAAAACAATAGGGATCAAAAAGACAGCACTGAATTCTTCCTAAAAATGTCATTGCAACTTGGTGCAACCAAGCATTCAGTTGTCCTTATATTAACCTCTATTGCAGCAGGTGTCAACACAGCAAGTCGTCGCACTCCAGAGTGAAATTCGCAGATTTCTGACATTTCGGAGCATGAAATCTCATCAGCTGATCTTTAACCTCCAGCCCTTTTGCTCTTTTCACACCACGTGAATCCACACGGGGGGCCGGCACACATATCTCTTTACAGATGGCTGAATCAAGGGGAAATACTGTAGTGAGTGACATTAAGAATGTGATTTTTTTTCCGAATAAACAACTTTGTAATTTTAAAACAGCATTTAAAAGAAAGTGTTTAGCGCATCAAATCCAAATAATGGGCTCTATGATTCCATTACAAATGGGGGTTATCAGATGCAAAAAAGATTGAAATAGAAGTAAACCATCATAATTTACAGAACATAAATAATCTGAATTGGAAAACCATGTCTATTTATACCATTTATCACCTGTGCAGGTAGCTTTTTTTTGTGTTTTTCATGTTTTTTGGAGTCATGGCACTTTTTTTTAACCATGAAATGATCCATTAAAGTAGGGTTTAGGCATTTTTTGGGATTACCACCAAGGCCTCATCTCTTCCCCTGGCCTGGCTTTCGTCCATTCAGCCGTTCCTTTGGTGAAAACTCCCTGTTTAACTGATTAATTGTCACCACCCGGTGTGGAACCAATACTTCTTAGCGACCTGGAAATTACACATTTTCTAATCAATGCGGCGGAAAACCGGGAGAACCAGCGAACTCCAAGTTGAAAACACAGCAAAAATTACATGCTGTAACAGTGTGTTTCCATCAGGGGGAAACGCTCTGAAAGTGTGTGTCACCCTCATGATGTAGTATTAGCACAAGGCAAATTTGTCTCCTTGCATGATGCATCGGGCCGTTTGGGTAAAATTCTATACATGTACGAGGAAGCTTCACCTAAGGAAGTCTGTGTGTGTGTCTCTGAGTGTGCTCATTTGAATGTGAGTTCTCGTGTGCGGATTGCCGTGCTAATGGACGTTCCACTACATTTGGTCTGACGCCAATGGGCCCAATTGCTTAGCATGCCTGCAGGACATTAATTGATGGCCGGGTTACGCTTCCTAATAAGTGTCATAAATAACGGTTTAGCAGGACGAGGGGGAAAATCTCAAATGCATTAACCACTGCGTTGACATCTTAATGGAGATTCAACTGAGATGTGATCAAGTGGAATCCATCAAGTAGAAATCCATTAATGCGGAGCCGAACCTTCAACTGTGTGTGTGGGGGGGGTGAGTAAAAAAAAAAACCCTGCGACAGCGATGACGGCGATGGGACAGACCAGCTTTACTGCTGCTCATGTGTCACTCGTAGCTTTAATGGACAGCCTTGTCAACATCCTCATCCCCACTCACACATGGCCCTCCACCAACACAGCTGTTGAAGATCTGTCAAAGCTCCGTGTCAGAGAGACACACACACACGCACGCACGCACACACGCGCACACACACGCACACGCACACACACACCTCCCAAAGTCACTGATGGAGCCAGTAAAAACCACGGGCCGTGCTCTGGCAGCATCATTGATTTTATCCCCGAATTATTGTTGAGGACGCACCACGCCTTGCATACCAATGGCAGGCCTCTCACAGGCAGACAGGCAGGAGGGTCAAATTAGCCCCAGATTGCCACAGTTTTCACCGGGGAATGGAAGTTGGAGAAGCACGTGCTGGCAGCTTTGTTCGGTGATTAGTTGACAAGCATATATGCACACAAACACACACGCATGCAGGCGCACGCACATATGATAGATTCCTAAAAAATACACCCACACACAGTTTGCCAGTTTTACCTCCATATTGGATATGCAGCCAGGAAGCTCATCAGTGCAAATGCAGGTTTAGCCAACTGGGGGTCTTTTTTTCTGTGTAAGCGAGCCTCCAGTGAATGGGATGAAAAAAAAAAACCTCTGAGCTCCCACGTTCCTGTAAGTGAGAGTCTGCAAACATGTAAGAATTAGTCCCATGCTGCGGCTTCATTACAGAGAAGTGTGTGTGTTTAAGAGTATATGTGGGTGAGAGTCAGCGTATACATTGATGAATAGAGGTGTCTTTGTTGAATGGGATTTTTGATGTATGCAAATGTGTGTATAGCATGTGGATATGAAAGCCTCTATTATCTTGGTCCTATTATTCATGTTCACTCGAACACATTTTTCTGCCCTTTTCTTCCCCCTCCAATATTTAATCCAAAGCTGGTTTTCTACATATTGCACTTTGTAGATGACTGAAAACTGTGACAGAAACTTTCCTCATCTTTTATTTTGGTGCATGTTTTCAGTCACTTCGGGATGAGTGAAAGTTCGGTCACAACAACAATGGCTGTCCTGTCAGTCACTTGTTTTTTCTGCTCCCACAGGAGTGGCACCAACCTCTGCTGAAACCTCCTCACAAAAAGGTTGGGTTTTTTTTGGTCGAGCTTTCAATGGTACCGTTTTGTTGTTTTCTTTCAATAAAATCAACACAATTTGGTATTTTGTTTTCTCTCCACTCAGCTGTCAGCATCGTTTAGGCTTCTACTTGTTGCTGCAGCAGGCAGAGTTCAAATTTATACACAGAAGGTGGAAATAAGGAGAGTTTCACTTTCATATTTTCACTTTATTGAAATCACATATAAAAAGGTGATTTTCAGAGCACTGGCACTTTTACCTCGGCGAAGAAATATTTGATCACCCCTGCTGCCAGTCTCTGATTGAAAACAAATGTTCAATTGTGTAGCATAAGAAGTGTCATGCTCAGCTCTTCCAGCAGAGCGGCGGCTGTGGTCTATCATTAGCCTACATACCGTCTTGACAGGTGCTTTTGTTAAAGGAATTCCCTCAAGTATATCAGCGAGGGTTCTCTGAAGTTTCCATTGTGAATGTGCCAGTGTTTTTAGAGGTAAGTAGGCCTGCTGCAGTGACAGCAACTTTGCGTGCGCGCGTGTGCAAGCCAGCGAGTGTGCACGGTGTTTGGTGTGTGTGTGGGAGCGTGTGTATGTGTATGGAAATGTCTGTCGGGGCCTGTGGGGTGACAGTTCTGCTCTCGGCAAGTAGGTAATTAGCATGCATTATTCAAATGAAAGACGGAGGGAATTAGGGTGGGGACCTGTCCACCTGGTTGTCAGCACCGGAGCCCGTCTCGTTCAGCGCCACTTACTCCACACATTTAGAACATCAGAGCGTGTCTCTTGTCATTGTATTAGCCTCTTTCCCCGAGCGTGGTGATAATGCACTTTTTGCGGGGGTCCCGTCACAGGGCAAGATGTGATCGAAGCGAGCCGAAGTCAAAGACGTTTAAGCCCGCGAGTGGGACAGAAACACCGCCGTTGGACGTTTGGATTCAAGGCGATGGCGTGCCGGTTTTATTTGTGCAGAAAAATTAAAGGTCTGAGAAAGTGCTTCACCGAACTGCAAAGGTCACGACGGGAAAGACTTTTCAAATATAGAAAACTGGAAACAGCCTTAAATCATTTAAAGGGGAATTAGGATGACGGCTTAGAAGTCCAATTTTAAAGGTGGCTTCTACATGGATAAAAACGAAACTTTTCCCTGAATTCAAAATGAAGCTGAGACGCATAAATTCAACATTTAATCCATCTTCCAATTCCTTATAATCACACCGAAATAAATCTTTGTGCTGCTAATATTTGTTTGCCCTGTCTGTGCTTGAGTGGTGTGAATTCCTCTCTTTGGTAATGTATGAGGCTGCGGTTTGCGCTGTTGTTGGATTACCATACATTGCGAGGTGCTCCTGGTATTGTGTCGACCCGCTGTACTCACTCACTGAGCCTTTGTGTTGTTGGCTTACTCAGAGCTCAGTGGCAGCAGAGAAGCAGGAAGCAGAATTCGAAATGCTTTCTGACAAGGCAGCAAAAGCAACACGGCGATATTTCAGACCAATTACGGACTTTCGCGCGCGGCTCCAGTGTGTGTGTGTGTGTGTGTGTGTGTGTGTGTGTGTGTGTGTGTGTGTGTGTGTGTGTGTGTGTGTGTG
>JAUESE010000001.1:7116460-7139052 GCA_032274725.1 Malacoctenus triangulatus
TGTGTGTGTGTGTGTGTGTGTGTGTGTGTGTGTGTGTGTGTGTGTGTGTGTGTGTGTGTGTGTGTGTGAGAGAGAGCCTTGGAGGTCAGGAGAACGTTTCGAAACAGCAGAGAAGTTGCAGGTCTCCCCCACTGATGGGGGAGAAATGAGCAGCCTTTGTTCATTAGTATGAAGCACAGGACGTGTAACAGAGTATGACAGCAAATAGAAATCTGGAATCATCGACACAAACACGATTTTCATTTCAAAGAATCACCAAGTTTGCGGTTGCATGTTTTTGAACCCCGGCCGTGTTATTCTGTGTACACGGATGAAAGCAACACTCCCTCCATTACTGATTAAAGGCTGCTTCGCTCCCACCGGGGCCGCACGCTGCTTTGGGTTCATTCAATCTCGGCCTTGATTACTCGATTGGACTCATTGATTGAAGGGGAACTTTAATGACCTATTATCTCAAGTGTTAATCAGGTGTTGACAGACAGCTCTCGGTGGGACGGGGCAGGGCCGAGGGCCAGAGCGGCCGGAACCAGCCGGACTCCCGCCGCTCCGACGAGTCAAGGGTTGAGCGGCGCACGCCGCGCAGACGCGCCGCCCGACAACTCCCCCTCCGGAGCGCAGTCTGTGCACTGCAGTGACATCATCTTCACTTTGCCCTCGTCGACCGTGACTCAGATGTTTTTCGGTGCCTTTTTTTTTCTTTTTTTAAAAAAAAAAAAACGTGTTCATTCTCACCCACTTTATCTTCCTTTGTTACAGTTTTACCACCTGGTGAATTACCCTGAAAGGAGAGAAAGAGGACTTGAGGCATTAAAACAGAGACCTCTGCCTGCACTCAGGTCTTCTCTTTCTAATTTGTATTTATGGAATATATTCAGTCGGCGAAACTGCGTAAATTCGCACGGACTCTGGTCACCTTGTGTAACATCAGTCATCAGAAAGGCCAGAGGTTTCAATAGAAATAAGGTCTCCCCCATTAAAATGAACGACTAATTGAAGTTTGCAGTGTAATTACTGTCTGTCTGCGCATGATGCTCTTGTATTCAGATTCGTCTGCAGTCGCGTAAACTGGCTTCATCAAGGTTGAAATGTTATTTTATCGGGCGGCACATAAAGGCACTTTTAATGAGGAACCTTTCTTGCTTCTTTGTCTTTGTTGCTTCTTCTCAACGCTGAGCTGCAGAAGATTAGGCTTGAACTTTACATACACAGTCATGTGCATAATAAGCATCCGCTCTGCTTTTTCCTCCCCCCCCTTATACATATTTGGATTATAAAAGCTGATGACAAACACAGCGAGCTCAGAGTAATCTCCAAAGACTCCAAATGTTATCGTTGTTGGTCTGAAGAAAAAAATAAACAACATTGCACAAATGTAACCTGCCTGCAGTAGAGTTTGAGAAAAAAAAAAAGCCTTTGCTGTCCGATGCAACTGTTAGTCAGTTCAAACCACAGTATCTGGAGGTCTCTCTGTGTGCTCTGCCGGGGCAAATGGCACCCCCGGCCTTTTGCTCTGCAGACCCGGAGAACCTCGAAGACCTCCTGGGCTTGACATGGTGACACCACACATTTCAATTGCAAATAGAGCAGCAGAGTCTAAATGTCAGAGGTTTAGATGAAACAGACTCAACCTGCTGCTCTCTGACCACTTTTTATCCACTTCCAACAATTGCAGCAAATGAAGAGCTCTGTATTAAAATCCTTTTAATTCTAAGTGTGATAACAGTCAACATGAATTCAATGCTCCTACAATTTTTTTAATACATTTAAAATGGAGAAGAATTATATTTTGCGGGATTTTTTTTTTGGGGGGGGGGGCAATATTACTGTAAATATTAGGTTCAGTTTGTAAGAGGATCAAATATTTCATAGTTCAGACATGTGAAAACAATGCATCTGTAAGTGTATGACTTGCACTTGAAATATCTTTTTGTGAAATGATAGTTTGTGGTGTGAGTTTGTTCAATCAGTTGAGTCTCTATTGAGGCGGTGAAGACAGAAATCCCTCCAGCTGACAGTAATCTGCAGCATTAATCCAATTTCTAACCTAAACTCAGCCTGCAAGATGCTATTTCCTGCCTGCGGGTGTCTGTTAGGTTCTTCTGTCAGTTGTTTTGAAGCATCTTGGCCGATTCACTTCCTGCTGTCCAGGTCTAACGCCGCTGTTGTCTGCGTGTTCAGGTCCCACCTGTGTTCGCCCCCTCCTGTATCTCTGACTGAAATCTCCTTTGGCCCCCCCCCCCCCCCCCCTTTCCTGCTCCCCCCTCACGTCTCCCACTGCATCCCTGCCTTTAATTATCTCCCTTTTCAATCCCGGCATCCTCAACTCTCATCAATGCTTCTTAATTTCCATCGATACCGCTGCAGCCTAAGCTCTCCACACCTGTCCAGTCACCATGGCAACCTCACCTCTGACAACAAAGAGCTCTGTAAGACACGGCGTGCTGTATTCCCCTTGATTAGATATTGATTAAGCTTTTGTAATACATAATGGGATCAGAGGGATTGTGCAGCTTTGCTTACCCAGGTCTTCTTCACACTTTCATTTAGTTATAAGCTTTTGTTATTTAAGAATCTGCATGTTAAGAGGGATGGAATCGAAATTTGCCACCCTTTGTCGCAGCCATTCACGGGCTCCTGCCGGGACTTGTAGGTGCACAAAGCGCATTCTTCCCACGCGCATTGTGAGGCAGAAGTGGTGGGAGACGAAGCACCAGTCAGAAATTTCAAAAGCACTGTTGGCGGCAGCGGCGCACGCGGGTTACCACGCGGCATAACTTATGTTGGGTGTTTGTAGCATGTTTCCCATTAAAAGAAACATGCTAATAAGGCCCAGCGGAGTGTGCGAGTGTCCCTAATGGATGCTATGATGGATCAATGGACGATAAAAGTCAAATGCTAAATGCACGGTAAGTGACAAGAGATAAGTCAATATGGTAAATATTTGTGTAGGACACAGTTAAGAAGTTGAAAGGCCATTACTCACAATTACCTACAGACAAGCCGTTCCTTGGCATAATGAGGCGCATGGCGTGAATTTAAAGCTTTAGAAAGTAATGGTCTGGAGTGCTTTTCTGTCAATTACATATTAGTGTCGGCTGCGGAACAATCTGGAGGACTTGACAGCAATTGGTTATCAAAAACACATTAAATTGGTATCTTTAATTAGGTGTCCCGCGGGATCGAAAACAGAAAAAATAACCCGACGACTTTTGATAATTATACACACAAATTCTGTTTTTTCCTTTTTAAATTTACCTGCCAAATCCATTTTGAGGTACGGCTTGTGATAAAAACTGACTCGAAGAGAAACGTTTCGAGGGGTCTCTCTTGTGCAAAACGAGCTTTTACAAACTCCAAAACCCAGCTCGCCAATTCACATGCTGCCCCCCCCCCCACACCCCACACCCACCCCCGTTCTCACACACACACACACAAAGTGTCTGTTGATGTGAATGATGTGATTGCAAAATCCTCGGGACACTCGCTTTGAGACTGTGGAAAGATTGAGTCTGATCTCTTGAACACAGATTCCTTTTCCTCGTGCGCTGCCGCGTTGCCTGCTGCAGTATCTGAGCTTCCTAAGACCTCCCCCATCTCAATCAGCGTCGACAATAAAGTAAACACGCTCGTCGGGATCCAGCCAGACAGGAGGAAGGTTGTGCAATCGCCGAATTTACACTGAAGATTTAGGAGGATACACGGCTGAGACAAGAGCAAAAAAAGCGATGTTTTTTTTTTTTCTTCCCCTCCCTTTTTCCTCACACGCTGTGAGAGAGAGGAGGGAGTCAGAATTGAGGATAAACCCGGCAACTGCAAAGAACCATGTTTGGAGCAATCTGACCTTTTTTTTCTTTACAACTCAAACACGGATAAAGACAACAAAATGTAATAACTTTCCCTTATCCAATCCATACTTCATGATTATCCCTCACTCCAAAACATTGGAAAAAATGGAACTGTCAAAAGAGTCTTGTTGTTCCATTTTCTTTCCCTTGGCCCCCCTCCTGGAGACAAACAAACAAACCCCTGTTAGCACATTTCATCAGCTTTAGGGGTTACAGAACAGATTGAGTATCGACAACGGTGGCTGTCGAGGCTTATGGCTCAAAGGCAACAGTAGAGAAAAATCTCAGGGGTAGGAGATGCAATCGAAAGGACCAAAATAATTCAGCAGGACTCACTCGAGGAACAATCCAGTTTGTCATGTGGAATCATGGAGTGTCTGCCGCACAATGAGAGAGGGTCCCCAGAGACCTCTGCTCGGGGAGTCAACATGTGAGCAGCCCAGAGTTAGTGCCCCGACCGGCCACTCTTTGCCTTTTTATCACCTGCAAATTTAGCAACCATAAATCTGTTTCCACACCAGTGCCCGCTACGCGGACGCACCTCAGAGGCCCATAAACAAGAAATGATGCTCGGTGTCTTGGGATGGTTTGGTCATTGATGTTCCCTCGGGTGTTGTGCTCTATTCTGGGAACAATTACTGTCACAGAGTTTTGACGCTTTTCTTTCCTTTTTTTCCCCCCACACCGTGATCGACAGTTGTGACTGCTGGAAATTGTTGAACCATGTTGATCTGCAATGAAATAAGAAAAATGATGTCACCCCCCCTGCTCACAGGGGGAGGGGTTCTGGTTAGTTGTTTATATTGTTTGGTACTTTTCCTCCAGCTGTAATAGGTTCTGAGGCATGTGGCGACTGCTGGTGGCTGAGGGTTAATGAGGGAGGAGGAGGAGGAGGAGAAGGAGGAGGAAGAGGCTGGTCGCAGGCTTCAATGTGACCCGTCCGTCTTTACTATAAAGTCTGTGTCAATATTGCGTGGCGTGAGTAAAACCTGATTAATCGATGGGCCGCCTGCTTCTTATTCACAGGCGATAACCAGCGTTGCACCTGGTTTTGTTTCTACTGTAACACCTCGACAGCACCAGCGCTGGATATCCATTTCCCTTTAATCAATTCACAATTTATTTCCCTCCCTCTTCCAATCTCCCTTCCATTTATTATGCATTATTCGCCCTTTTTAAACGATTTTCTTCTAACCGTCTCATCTAATTTGGTATTCGGATATGGCTAGCGCTGTTAGCTCAATTAATACGATGACATGTCTTAAATGCATTCCCCTCCACAATCCAAGTGACAAAGGGGACAGCGGCCACTTTGTGCAAACCAGCCTCGTACACGGACACCAGGATGGATCCGAAACCTTTCGGGGGTGGGGGTGGGGGGGTGAGGGGGGGTATTTATTCAGGCTCTGTGAACAGATAAAAAGGACAAAAGTAGGCTCAATCTTCTACAGGACTGTGCTTTATTTTAGTCTAAGCAGAATATAATGAACTAGAGAACTACAGAGTTCAGGAGCACTATGGGAGATATCATCCCGAATCAGGGAAACGGACCCGAGCCAACGCTAATTCAAATTACATCTCTGTTTCAAACAAAAAAAAAAGAAAGGAAACAGTAATTCAGTTTGTTCAAGTCAAACAATAGAAGGAGTGATATATTCTACCGGTTGCGAATTGCAAAAGCTAAAACGTGGTGAAAGGAGTTGGCGAGATGAATGGGAGACGGCGAGGTGAAGCTGGGAATGCGGCGGCGGTGCATGAAACCAAAGATCCACGGTGCAAAAACGATCGACACTTTTAAAGGCTCTCATTTGAATGCTTGATTGAAGCAAACTGCTCAGACAGCTGAGTTTGTTTACATTTTGGTCCTTGTAACCAATGGAAAATGGGAGGCGGGCGACCGCGGCCTCGCTCGCGCCGGAGCGGGCTCGAGGCGAGTCGTGACTCCGACAAAGAGTGTTTGCTTTCCACGAGCATTTTGGCATCCCCAGAGTACAGCGTGTCCCACCACTGTTCACAGGTAGTACTGTCAGAGAGAACAGGCTGGGTTTAAGGCAGAATTCCCTCCTCACGTTAACGAAAAAACCAACCTGACCGGAGTAGAGCGACGCGCAGCTACCGACTCGTTGGCACTAAAGTGGATGGAGTCACACGGCGACGCGACACTGTGGAAGGAAACGTGGACGGTTACAGAGAAGGAGCAAAATCACAGACATGTCAGTGATTATCATTAACGCTCTGAAGAGTGGACCCAGCAAATAAACAGACGGTGACAGAAAGATAAGAGCATTACAGGGATGCAACCATTGTCAGTGATGAGATATGACAGCAGAGGTCCCAGACCGATCTGATGGCAAAGTTAGATTTTTTTTTTGTCTTTTTTTCCCTTTTTTTTCAAAACAACAAAAGGCCTCAAAATAAGATTTGTTTTTTTTTTTAACATGCAGTGCAGATCTAAATCATTCATCTTTTTTTTTTTTTCATTGAACCACATAACCAGTACCATCAATCACCCTTTGACATTGTAAGTTGTTAATTCTTGTATTGATTTCAAAAAGAGCAGGAATCCCTTTGAACTTGGCCGTCCATGAGAGATTTCACACAGGGAAAAGTGCAGCCAAAAAAACAAACAAAACAAAAAGACACACAATCAAAGTATCTCCAAATAAACCTCATGACGATGGGTCTGTCCCAGCTTCAGCCGATAGAAACCAAACAAAGCAGAGGAAATAAAGCGGCATTCACCAACATGAGTATAAAATCCCACTTTTGAACGTCAGTGCGTCACTGTACAAGAAATAAAATCCTTTTATCTTCTGCTTTTTTTTTCCATAAATTATTTCATCTTTTCTTAGTTTCACTGAAATATATTAACTATTCTTCTCATTTTTTTTTCTCTCAACGTTGTGCGCCCTCGAAGGAATGTTTAACAGAATTGAAAAATAAGCTTTATTGTATGTACAGGTGTGATGCAGGGGTGTGTTCAGGAGAGCAGGGGGGGGCGGATTGGATCAAGCAGGCAGGTGGGTGTTGGGCAGGGGTGGGGGTGGGGTGGGGGGTTTCTGCTGGGTATCGGGAATAATTGCCCTCTTGTTTTGTCCCCTTCCTCCTGTCTCAGCCTCACCTGGATGTGTGACTCCCAAATGGTTTTATGTACACGTTGAACAAACTGTTACCTGGAGTTTCATTTTTTTTGTGTAAAACGAGCGTCATTGAATGCAGCGAAACCTTTCACCTCCCAAGAGTTTGGAAGAAGTGTTGTTGGTGGCTGATGCTTTTCTCTCTTTCTCTCTCACTTTTTTTTTTGTTTTGTTTTTTTTTTTTTAACGCATATTGTCAAGTGGCGAGCATGCAGATGGATGAACTCTACTGTCACTGTCGTATCTGTTCATCAGCCCCCAATTGGACTAATCCAATTACTGCGAGGCGATCTTTCTTCTGTCAGAAAAAATCATGACATGTCGGCGTACACAGAATCTTAATTAACGGATCACTCGGCGGCCGTGGCTTAGGTTTGACACCAAGTCAAATACTGGCTAAGCCCCGGTCCGACGCTTAGGGTTGTAGGATGCATGTTCACAGCCCAGGCCTAAGGGGCTTAAAAGGACTAAAACTCCCCTAAATCCCTGCACTGCTGTGGATACATTTTATAGTGACATCATTGTCCCACAGAGTCGGGCTCCTCCACACGAGTCGCTGTACAACCCTCCTCTGTTTTCATATTTTATAGGCTATTTACATTAAGGAATAAAAAAAGTCTCGGTGGTGTTGTTGAAGATAATCACGCGGCCCCCGGTGAGCCGCTGTGCGTTGTTGGGTGGACAATGGCATCTTTTTTTTTTTAATCGTCTGCGTTCCCCCCTTCAGAATTGGGGCGAAGGGAACCACAAATTGAACGCGAGCGTGATGTGGATGTTTGGTCAGCCCTTCTCTGCACTCCCCGCCGTGGGACGCGACGGCGCAGCTCGGCCCCCTCTCTCCAGGATCAGGGTTAAGGCAAGGCTCTGAACCTCTCCACCAATCATGACATCATAGTGCCTGATGCCCTGAGTATTGGGAGTGATTTTGTGGAGTTTCAGTTTCAGCCCACAGCAACCCCGCCACCCCTGCACCCTTATCCCGACTCTTATAACCACCCCCCCCTACTTTTTTTTTTCCCCCCTTTTCCGATACCAAGCGCCATTTCCACCGCAGAACCCTTTTTCTGCACTAAAGTGAGGTGACAGAGAAGCTTCCCTCCCAAAGCAGCTATTAAATGAGAGGCATTAATTTCTTCCCTCCTGTCCAACAGGTTCCTTTAATTATCTCTCCACTTTCAGTCAATTACATTTCACTTCCTTTCCTTGACAATCACTGCTATTTTAGGGTGAGTGGTATGCACCCAGGGGGTTGGAGATTCATGCTCTAGCGGTCCTCTTCTCCGTCCTGTCATTGGCTGGGACCCTCTAAGGACGCGCGCTCGTCTCGGAGACGGGAGCTCGTGAGCGGCGGCGTCGCGGCAATTCGAGGGAATGGGTATACTTTGTATATGCCCTCCCAATTTCTGAGTGGGTACACGCATCGCTGGCTAAGGAGCGAGGGTAAATGTTCGTTTGAAAAGGGAGTGACTGCGGTTGAGCAAACCTTTCAGTTCAGCCCCGAATGTGAGCTGCTAAATCAGAGCATTACAGTGCGGCGTAAATCTGGAGCTTTATGCTTTTGGGGTTTTATGTCAGGGCCTCATATTTTTCTTTTTTCTTCTCCTATTTATAGCCTGTTGAGTGAAAAATTGTGTTCCAACAATTATTTAGTTCCAGACTAAGTCCTTCGGGCCAAACTGCCACGTTACATCAATTCTTGGTAAATCTGAGGAGGAATATTAAATCACAGTTTGGCAACAGCTTGTTGGGTGCCTGCTGGGTTGACATTTGTTAGTGCTTTTAGAGGTGAAACGTTGCCTGAGCAGGCTGAAGCTAAGGTCAGATCAGACGGAGGCTGTGGTAAACAAACGGGTAATGAGGAGATCTCAGACACAAACTTTTTTTTTTGTTGGGTTCCAGTTTCTGAAGTTCCAGCGCCTGTTTTCACAGCTATTTCTGCTCTTAATCCACGTCACTTCGGCGACATTCATTCCGGGGTGTAAAAGTAATAAGAGCACCCTTTTTTGGAAGTGTTGAAGTGCTGATTTTTCTCGTTGCCTAATTTAGCCCTGGTATATGCTACATAAACGCTGCACCAGCTACCCAAGTTTGGATTGGGTTGGAGTTTTTTTTTTTTTTTTTGGCTCGCTTAGGGCTTCACCTTCCATTAGTAGTCGCATCAAAGACAGCATCTGGGACGAAACAGAGAAGATCAATGATGTAGACATGCATCGGTTCAGAAGGTGTCGTACAGATGGCGGAGACAAGCGCAGGAATATGTGACTTGCTCACGGAACATAACATTTGCCATTGATCGGCTCAGCTCGGGGGGTTTGGAGAGAGTTAACATTGAGCACGGATGGCGTGCAAGTGCATGGCTTCGTTTTGACTCGGTTATTTCTCCGACGGCTCCACCGCATGTCGAATCGAGGGCAGAAGGAGGACTGCTCCACTGCAGGTTTAAAAAGCTGGGAGGAACAACTGTGCTTCACGTAGACTCTCCTATATAGCGTTCAACGTCACTGTGCTTTGGAGGTGTCCCAGCAGGGATAAGAGCAGGAAGTGGGTGGGGGGTGGGTGGTGGGAGAAGTTATTTGGTTTAGGAAATAAAATAAAAAAAGGCGTGGTGACCCTGGCAGTTGACAGCTGAGATGCAATTTTGTCGCTGAAATAAAGATTTCGAAATGACTTGCTGCCTCGCAGCAGCTGCTCGAACAGAATTGAGCATTTCCAGCAAAACGGTCGGTTTCGACCCAGTTTTAAGCAACTGTGGCGGCAACATTTGTCATGCCCTCCCCCCACCCAAAAAGAAATAAAATAAAATAAAAGCGAGAAGATAAAACCATCCTGCCTACCTTCAGTTTTTGGTAATACCTATCTACTCTGCACATATGAACACCTCGTTGTGAGATGGAAGTGTTTTTTTTTCCCTCGCATCCTCCGTCGCCTCTTTGGGTAAATTCGGTGGTGTTATTGGTGCCAGGTCAGCTGTCAGCAGCCCTGCCAGGGAGTAGGCACAAACATAATTCTCTCTAATCTTCCTTCTGTCATCCATGTGCATGCAGGGGGACCATCTCTCCCGTCATTCGGTCCAAGTGATTATCCCGGTGATTTTTCACTTGGTTGCTGCTAATGTATAGAGGCTGATGATTACAGTGTGATTAGAGGGAAAGGTGAAATAGCATGTCTAATATGGTGCAGGAGATAATTGAAGGGTAGTGAGCGCAGACATTAGGCCCAGGTTTGGAAAACGCGGCTCCGTGGGGACATGCCGCTGAACAGTTGTGCTGGGGCTCGGAAAGGCATGGCTGCTCTGAGGGCAGGAGTGGGGGGGTGTAGGGGGGGATGGGGGTGTGTGGGGGTGGGGGCAGGTGGGGTAGCGAGGTGGCACACGGCATGCAGATATCGCAGACTCAAATCAAGACCTTTGAGCTCATTTGAATGACAAAAGGCGGCACGTCAAGAGGAAACTCTGGGATCTGCTGGCGCGTCTCAGCGGTCCCTCTCCCGTCAGTGAGTCACAACGGATCTGCTCGGCTCCAGGAGAGAAGGAGGAAGGAGGCTGTCTGGTTGGACAGGTGCCTGAAGTACAAAAACAGCGGTCCCAATTAACCCTTTAATCCGGCATAAAGCGCAGATCTTTAGGAGTTAGTCACCAGAAGGTTGATTGCCGCTTCTAATTTTAACCAGCAGAATCATCGGGCGCCAATCGAGACGCATCGATTTGGAGGATCTCAGTGTGATGAGTTGTTGACTTCCTCTTCCTCCCTCCCTCCCTCGCTCTCTCCCTCCTCCTTGCGCGGCCCTGCCTCTTACTGCCAGCTGTTAGTGCTCAGAGGGGGCTGGTGTACGGATGTGAGCTGGTGTTCGGCACGGAAAAAAAATCGTGAAGTGCTCGTAGCGACTGAAAAAGCATCGCTCCTCCCCTTAGACTTACTCCAAACATATTGATCCCTTCTTTTTTTCCCCTTTTTTTTGGGAGGTGGGGGTGGGGGGGGGGGTGGGGTTGCTGCTTCTGGAGCTGTAAAACAGTCAAAACAAAAGCTACGGGACTCTAAATCAAAATGTGACAGTGTTTGGGTGCGTTACTCTGTTTTGTGTTGAGCTACAGGCGAGCTGAGTGATGGCAAAGAGAGGCTGTTAGAGTGGAATCAGAGACAGTGGTTGCTTGTTGTTTTGTTTTTTTTTTTCCCTCCACAGGCTCCGTGTATAATATATGAAGAAAGCAGGTCAGGGAAACATGTTAACAGAGGCATTTACATTATACTTGACGGAGCTAAATGAGCTCTAAAAGCCTGCACTCTGTTGCCAGCAAATGCAGTAAATTGAATTTGTCTTCACGGAAAGGTTTGTTGTTATCTGCCAAAAGACCCGATGAAAATGTTCCCAGTTTTTCGCAGCGGGCTGCAGCTCTGGTGGACATCCTTGGCGTGTCACTCACACGAGTCCTGGTGCAGCATTTGTGTTTTTTGTTTTTTTTCTAAGGGGTTTCTGACACCACGAGGGTCCGATTTGTTGCTAAACTTGAGTTCAATCTGCTGGCAGTTTGAGTAGCTGTCACACTCCTCCTCCCTGCTTCCCTTTCCCCCACCCCCCACATGGCCGTCCATTTGTTCATCTCCCCCCTCACAACCATCTCCCTTGAAACAATCGGTGGCTTCATAATTCACACTTCATGTTGCAATAGAAAAAGGGAAAGAAAAGGAAAAGGTAAAACAGAAGACACCCCTTTGTCCATTTTACTTGGTCTTTACAGTGGATTGTCGCTTGAACACAAAGGCTAGCGATAAGCCTCAAACATCTGCACCCTGTCCAGCACAGACATCAGTGAAAGTTCAGTCTTTTTTTTTCTCTCATCCCACCCGTCACCCTCTTTTTTTTTCTTCTTCTTCTTTTTCTTCCTCTTCTTCTTGCCGAACAGTCTGTTCATAGCTGTCAGAGAGTGCGGAAACTTATACATCATGATGAGCGAGATATCCAGTGGCTTAAACCTTTTAACACGCAAGAGACTTAATGGGGAAGATAAAACTGTTTTCCTTCCCCCGCCCCCTTCTTCTTTTGCCCCCCCAACCCCCCCGTTTTCATTACGACTTCAAGTATTTTTTTTTTTTTAAACAACAGCAAAAGTTAGCAAATCTACTTTTTTCTAGTCTACTTTACTATGATACAACCTGGAGCTAAATCAGCATCCAGAGCAAAAGATCAGCCCCTAGACTACGATTCCATGTCTTCTTCTTCGTCTTCTTCTTCTTCTTCTTTTTTTGATACATTATTTCCATTTTCTTTTAATCGTACTTACAGTAGGCCACTGGATATTGATTTAATGATTCTTTTTTTTTGACTACGAGTAAGTTGTAATACTTGCAGCTACAAGGTATGAGTTTTTAAATATATATTTATATATTTATATATTTATATTCTTTTAAAAAGCGTTTAGTCCTTTGGTCCCTATTTCCTAAGGAATGATGCATGTAAATTATCCTGGATTCTCCTCTTCTCTCCTCTTCTTCTTCTTCTTCTTCTTCTTCTTCTTCTTGTTTTCTTTTTCGATCCAGAGCTTGCCCTGTCACAGAGCACAACACCTGTGTAGGCACAAAAACCAAAATGGCAGCAGGCTGGTGTGTGTGTTGGTGTGTATTTGTGTATGTGTGTGCACTCACGTGTGAGTTTGCTTCAGTACTTGTGTTGGCATTTGCACGTATTTATACATGTACAAAGTACGTTCTTTTTTTTCTTCGTTTTTTTTCCTTTTTTGTGTGTGTTGCTTCTTTTCATGTGTATGTTTGGTTTGTTTTTCCGTGATTGTGTGTTTATCTATATCCTGTGTCAGTATGCATGCTTTGAGCATAATGAGTCTATAAAGGTTTTTTTTTGTTTTTTTTCCCCCGTCATGTCTAAAAAACAGCAGCAAAAAGTTGGTCTCTGCAAAAAATCTTCTTCCACAGACGCCAAAGCAAAAACAGGGAAAAAAGAGGCATTTGCGAAGAAAAAAAGGAAGTAAAAAATAAATAAACCAAGAAAAAAATAAAGACAAAACAACTCTGGGATCCTTCGCTCAGTCACCCAATCTTCCAGCGGCTTTCCAGGAGGATCAAGGGACCACCCTTCCTTCATGATATGTAGCAGAGCAAGAAGTCTTTGTACTTTTACTGCACTTGTGGAAATAAGGTGTTGTGGCCCTTCATCCTGTGACAGAGAGAGAGAGAGAGAGAGAGAGAGAAAGAGAGAGAGAGGTGGAAAGAAAGAAAGGGACGGGAGGGAGAGGAAGGAGAGTGGATTCAGTCAGGCTGTGGCAAACATGCTCGGGGTTGCTGGCTCCTGGTTATCACACAGACTGACAGGCACAGCCAACAGCATGAGAAACAGACGGGGAAGAGAAGAAAAAAAGGAGGAGTGTGTCAATCACGACCAGAAATAAGTGGGCTGGAGGTGGGGCGGGAGATTTGTGTTTTAACCATATGGAACAGACATCTACACTGTGACAGCGCTAATCCATGGAAGGCCTAATTTAAACTGACTACATCTCCGCGTATGAGCGGAGAGAAAAAAAGGAGAGAAATGTTGCCTGAGATGTTGCTGTCATTCATCTTTTTTTTTTTTTTGTCAAGTCATTACAAACAAACGGCACACAAACATGAAAGAAACAAGAAAACAAGACACGTGTGCATGTGTGCGTGCGCGTGTGCGCGCGCAGTGAAACAGTGTAATAATTACAATGACAGCAGGGAGAAAAGAACTGAATAAAAAAAAATGTACGTATTTCAAGAAAAAAAAAGCCTCTAATTAGGGCCCAATGAAAATCCAATCGAGCATTCCCCCCTTGGCTTTTGTGTTGACTTGATGTGCCGCACTGTTACCAAACGTGTCCGTGCTGTCGAGCTTTGGAAATGAAAGATCTAGTTTACAGCCTATCATCCCTAATATGTGGTGAGCTATGATGTGGGTGAAGAAAGGCTATGAAATCACAGCAAATCACTCTCCGGGAGTGAACATGAAAGGGTCCTGAGTTTGTGATGGGAACACGTGCCCAGACGCTCTTTGTTCTACCTTTTTCGCCGTCCCTGTAAATGAGCTTGTTATCACCTCGTAATAGATCTGTTTTCTTTAGATGCTGGGGAGGGGCGGTGTGTGTGTGTGTGTGTCTGAGGGGGGGGGGGGGAGAGGGGCACGGACTCAAACTTATTTTTCTTATGTGTGCCAAAAGCGAGCCCCGGCCATTAGCGACATAAAGCGCTAACGGTCCTGATTACAGATGCCCCCCCTTTCAGAAGCCACTAACGATTCTGCCCAAACACAGTGGCTTCAAAATTGAACTTCTTTTTTTCCTCCCCTTTCTTCCCCTCCCCGTGTAAACAGCTCCTTTGAAAACATCACCACTACATTATTTCCCAACTTTGTCAGATAATAAAGAATTCATTTTTTTCACCCCTCCACACAAGCTTTTTGTCCTCCCTCCTGCAGCCTCCTTTCACTCTACCACCTACTTAGATGGCTCCATGAAAGACACCTGGCAGTTAAGAGGTAACGTTGATGCCAGGAAAAAAAACAACAAAACAAAACAAAAAAAAACCTTTATCCCTCCTGGACTTGCCCGGCTAGACGCCCCCCCTGAGTTCACTGAATAGACCACGGGAGGGAGAGTCACCTGCAGGGCATCTGAGAGAATGAGCAGAAGTAGCTCAATATAAAACGACTAACTCTTATCAGCTTTGGCCCGGAGGTCTGAGCAACAAACTCCCTCGCTAAGGAAAGGACCCTTTTTTTTCTTTCCAATGTGAATCTGATTGTCACCCTTTCTCTCGACGGACTGAGCAGCAATAATGAGAAGACGTCCAAGCTTTGAGCCCCGTCAACACAGCGACGGGATTCAGGGAGGCTTTTGTTTTTCATCGGTAGGTTGAGGGTCACAAAGTGGAAAAAAAACACGATCTCACTGAGTAGATTTTCAACTCTTAATTATCCTGAAAAGTAATCATTTCCCTTGTTATCTCAAGGTCTATCTGCCTGAATTCAATTTTCACTTGTTTCAATAGCAGGTTGTTTATTTTTTTTTCCAAGTACAAAGCAGCTTGTTCAAGCTCTTTAGGGCTTGAAATACACAAGAACCACCTGACAAATGAAACAAGTGAAAATTCAGACTTGACAAAAGACAAATCGACCTTGAAATAAGCAGGGGAAAAAAACTCAGTTGATTATGTCTTTTTTCAGGTGTGAAAGGCTAGTTTGGACTTGAAACAAGCAGGGTCTGCTATGTTTAAAAAGTGTAGAGACACTGAAACAAGACAAAACACTGTGAGGTTGCTTCATGCGTGCATGTTCTTCTGCACACATGCACTTACTCTCATTGACATTTTTTTAACTGCGCTACTTCTTCTTCTTCTTGTCTTTGCTTTTACCTGCTGAGTGTTGCACCACCTACAGGCCTGGAATACTGCATGTATGTATTGTATTATATGTTGGTGCTGTGCTGCTTTCACAGGAAACTTTTGGAAAATGAATTTGTTTTTGTCTCGTGTCGACAAGGTCTTTAATTTTTCATTTTTTTTGGTGCAATCCTAAAAAAAAAAAATAAATAAAAGTATCGAACAACACAGACAACAGGCTTGTCATACTCTGTATTCGTGTTTTTCGCGGTGCAACCTGCACCCCGCTCGCTCGCACATGCCAGTGTGCTGTACGTCTGCTCGCTGGACAGAGTTTTGGCCGTGCGAGTGACGCGCGGTGCCTGCAGCTCCTCGATCACGGTGTAATTGGTTTGCACCTTCATAAATAAATAAATGGGAAGTGATTCTCATGTTAGGCAAACAAAACAATCTCGCAAAAGTACTCCCTGTGCAGATGGAATCCACGGAGAAGTGGAGTGTCAACATTTGCCTGTGCTCGCCGCGAGAACGGTGGAGATTTAATTGGCTACACAAACATCGGGTCATCTTGGCCATCTCTCAACTAAACAGCTGTCGATTGGAAGGAGAAAAAGGTCCTTTCTCGCAAAGACGGAGACTTTTTTTTTTTAAATGAGGAAGGGAAATAAAAAAACACTCAAAGTTTGCTGGGAGAGAGAGAAAAAAAAAGCGCTGTTGATGTGGATGTGGAGGAAATAGAGAAATAGTCAAATAAAAAAACAGAACATCCAGACACATGAACCCCACAAGAGAAAGTAAAACATCACAAGGGCACACGGTACAATAGCACAAAGGGTTAAAGGCCACTTCCAGTTATAACCAACCAACCAGTCAGCACGTCATTTACAGGTACCAGCCAAGGAAGGCATTGATTACTGCACTCCACAAACTGCCAATATACAATATATATAAATATATATATATGGATATATATAAAAAAAGGAGGGCAGAATATATATATAGAGAGATAGAGTTAAGAGATATCAACCAACGCCACGTCATGCAACGCAGTCACAGTCCCACCACATGACGTCATCCAAAAGAAAATGACACCATGGGTTCAACTTACAGCTGTGGGAACTTGGCCCCATGACAGGTGTTTGAGAGGGGGGGATGTGGCTATAGCGGAGAAAGGCCACCTCACACTGTGATTTGGCCGTGTCAGGTTGCCAGGTTGGTGGGGGGTTGCAAAAGAAGGAGAGACACAGTGGGATTTCTCTTTGCCTCAAGTCAGAATTCAAAAAGCACCCGCTCCCATGTTTGTTCCACACTCTCACTTATTCTGCCTGACAAATCAAATGAGGTTATTATGGTTATTACCATAAAACTGACAAAAAGGAAATGACAAGTGAAACACAAATAACAGAACAAATAATCTTGAGCACAGCACAAGGAGGGGAAAAAAGCAAGGGTTTTTTTGTGCCTCAGAGTGGTGGTGAAATCTTCTCAGACTGACAACATTTGCAGGTTAAAAGGTTGAATTGATGTTTTTTATATTCACAAAGATAACCCTTATGGCAGAAATGCATATTTCAAAAACTTGTCCTGTCTACAGTAATTGGATTTGCCTTGCAACGTTAGCGACGAGGGTGGCACAGGTACAGTGAGCGCCTCAGCTTTTCTCTCCCTCTCATTTTATTTTCTTCTTTTTTTTTTGCATTAAGTTTATCTTTAAGACACAGGACGCAATTTTAGAGTCGGAAGGCTCCTGAGACCAGCAGAGGAGAATGCTGTCTGATCGTGTTTTTAATTCAACTTCAAAGCGAAAGTGTCGGAGTTAGAGGAAGAAAAAAAAAAAAGGCGTCTGAAGTCATCTACATAATGAAGCTTTTACCTATAAGGAGCACAGACGAGGAAGGGGAAAAGGAAAGAAAAAAATCATCATTCAAGTTCCATCAAAGTTTGTCATCAAAATAACAGTTTAGTGGAAATTCAAAACATGAAATAGTCCAGTTCTGTTTGCTTTCAGCCTCTTGCTCGAGAAACAAACGAATTATCTGCTGTTGAACATGTTTAAGTATTCATATAGGTGCAATGTATGGAGAGTAAACAAGCAGATGCTTCTGAGATCCTGGGTGACTTACAGGGATCTATAATTGTGGAGCTGTGATACAGAACTGGCAGCAGAAACCCTGTTGGTGTTGGTGTTTTTTTTCCCCCTGAATGTTTTCATGGATCGGTCTTGGTTTTGGTCCATTGGTTTTCCCTTAACTCAACAACACAGGTGCTGTAACAACTGAACAAAAAAAAAACAACACAGAGATGGATTGAACTGGACGGAGGAGGACGTGGAAAAAAAAGCAACAAAAAAACCCAACAAAACAAAGCACAAAGCACGACGCCAACCCGTGCGCCCGTGGGCACACAGACATGAAACGCACGCGCGCGAATGCACGCACGCACACGCGCGCACGCACGGCTCCTGATTAAGTGACACAATGTTATTGTGGGAGACGTCTTCACTCGGAGGCATTCTGAGTGTATCTCAATGGCTGCCCTGTCATTCAGTGCTGTTGCAGGATATTTTCCATTTGTCCCTCATTGATGTGCTAAATCAAATTCACCCCCCCCCCCTTCGCCCCCCTCCCCCTTCCCTCCTCAACACCCCCCCTCACTCTTCTTAGTGTGTCTGCTTTGAAAGCCTCTCCTCAATTAGCAGGCCATCGCTCTATTCAAATGCTATCAGGGAACTGATAAAGGGAGCATCTATCACTGGGATTGCACAGCACCTTCCATTAACGTCGTCCTGCGGCTTTTAAAGAGTCAAATCTAAAACAAACAAATGGTTTTAGCGCGCTCTTATTTATGGGGGAGCCGAGTCCGGGCTTATGTTATTGTAATGAAAAGTTGTCCAGCCAGTTGGGTGTGGAGAGGCTGCACTTATACTATTTTTTGCACTGGCAGCTGCGTTTGTAACAGATGGGCGATGATTATTTGAATAAAGTGTGACACTGTGAAATTAGTCTATTGAGGGATGGGGCTACTTTAAGCGCACTCTTTTTTTATTGTTTAGCACGAGAGCCGCCGCCGCCTCTTCACGGAGCAAAGCACTGTTGACTAATGAAGGTATCCACAGGCACTCATATATCACCACAAATTGGGTCGAAAAAGGTGAACTCTATTTTAAGTTTTTCAAGATTTTTTTTTATTTTTTTAAAGGACTCATTCAAGCTTTTGGGAATTTTTTTTTAGCATTCTAACATTGAGTGTGCTTCGCCATCAGGAGAGCCTGATCTTGTGATGGATGACATTTCATATCAGTCAAAAGTAATTTGTTTGTCTAGTGGAAAGTGTAAGTTTGTTGAATCTCAAGAAAATGACTCACAGAACAGTTTCCTTTTCACTCGTGTTTCACTCTGAATCGAGCGCAAGGCGTCAGTGAGTCAGTAGGCAGTCAGAGCTTGACAGATGGGGGCAGGCAGGTAAATGTGTGCCGGGACCTCCGGGGTGCGTTTGAATCTAAGGACTTTTTTTTTTTTTTTTTAAAAGCATTAACGCCACGATATCCCAAGCCAACGATTACCGCTGGCGGAGCGCCGCGAGTGCTCAGCACATCAGCAACGTCTTGAAACGAGCAGAGGAGGGAACCCCTGAACTGCTTCAAACTAGACCAGATTGTTAGCACTGACATTAGATAAAGGTTCTTAAACTGATGGCGACTCTCGGTTTGGAGTTCTAACTTAATCAGAACGTTCCCAAACTGCAGTGAGGGACCTGCAGAGGACGCAGGGAGCACGGTGCTTTCACTGCTCTGACACCGTCA
Source organism: Malacoctenus triangulatus (assembly GCA_032274725.1). Classification (NCBI taxonomy): domain Eukaryota; kingdom Metazoa; phylum Chordata; class Actinopteri; order Blenniiformes; family Labrisomidae; genus Malacoctenus; species Malacoctenus triangulatus. The sequence continues at coordinate 7,135,587 of JAUESE010000001.1, forward strand.
CATTTTAGATTTGTCAAAGGAAACCAAACAAGGGATACTTTCTTGAATCTGGAGCAGACATATATAACCGCCCAGTGCTTTTATTCTGAAAGTGACTGGTTTAATGTGTTGGTGAGAGTCGCTGGATCCACATAACAGTGAAGCCAGAAGTAGGACAGGCAGACTGTCGCCTTTCCTGAAGGAAGGATACATAAAACGGTGTAACGTTTAAGTTCCTCGGTTTATAGTGAAGTTGTGGAAACTTAAGGTAGCATGATTTATTTTGATTCTCCTTTAATCAATATATCAAATCTACTATCCTCCGATCTCAGGTCACCCACAGACCAAACAAGAACAACAATCGTCCGTGGTGAGTCACAACTTCCCTTACAGTCCCAGAACAGTTGCAAGACAGTCCTTTTGCCCCCAGTTATAAACCCGCTGACATATTGACACTCCACCTGCTTTTTATGCCGCGTTTCTTCGAAAATCAGTGAAACTTGAAGTTTTCGCCTATATTTCCGCCTCAGTCGCTGCGAAAAAGAAGAACTGGTTAATTTTAGATTCTCGTTTCTTTCTGTTCCTGCAGTTTTACAGAATCACTGAACTCCGAGCAAAGCTGGAGGAAGCAGCAAAATAGGACGTGTTGGTTGCTGCCAGATTTAGACGAATTAAAATGTGCTCATATAGACATCTCCTGTGTCTGCTGAAGCTTTAAGTTAAGGGGAGAGTGCCTCTCTCTGTCTCTCTCTTTCTATCTACAGGTTTATTTGTGTAGATAGATAATACAAGAATAGATGTTCTGAGGTGCATTTCATTATTCAAATGACTCGCTAACAAAGAATCACACATTAACGTGCAATATAACTATTTTAAGGTGAGACTGGGTTTGTCTGGCTTTACTTTAAACAGCCAGCGGCACTGAGTTGAGTCGGTTCACTTTTCTGCTACAGCGACAAACCAGTGCAGTGAAGAAGTGCTTGAGCTTCGCTTGATTCATGTGAATGTGCGTCTCCCTGGTCAGTTTGTCAAGAGGCACCTCAGTCTATCGATAACAAAAGTCCAGCCATGATCTAGAGCCGGTTGTCCTCTGCGTGAAGTCGACCTCAGCCGACATCGCAACAAAGTGACCTGAGTCCATTAAAACTGCGGAGTCTGATGCTGAGCTATTTTAGGAGAGAAATGATCGCTATTTGTTTTTTTTCAGGATTTGTAGCTTAACAACCCTGCATCGATTTCCCCCACGTTACACCCAGTAGACGGGTAATTATGCACAGCAGGCTATTGATGATGTCATCAATTTTCTCCCCAGCTTCCTGCAGGTAGGAATGAGACAAACCTCAGAAGAAACACTCTCTTGGGGGGGAACAGAGCGACCTGACATAAACCTGCACAGGATGTTTGTGCCAAAAGGGGCCTGAGTCATCTGGAGACTTGTTGGCCGTTGGGACATTCAACAGCGAGTGTTCAGCAGCAAGACAAATCCTGTCGGGCTCCAGCGGTTTATATGAAGGGGATGCAGCGTCTACTGATCGCTGATTGAACGTGATGTCCACAAGAGTAATGGTCCTCCACTGATGTGCACTTTGTTTTTTACACCATCCTTCTGGGAGAGCGACTCGGTGCAAATGAAGTTTGGATTTCCCAAGTTTTAGTGCTTGAATTTAACTCGTCCATCTTGCTTTTTGGATTCTTTTTTTAAATGAAAAATATTATTTTGTAAAAGTTCAAGACATCACTAAAGAGTTATGAGCACGTGGTGAAATGTACAGACGTCATTTTAGCTGCACTCAGCACTTTAAAACTAAGCGCTTGTTGTATTTTGTGTCATTTTTGGTTTCCTCACTTCACACAAATTGTCTCCCTGTCACATTTATTAGCCAACTGTTTTAAATGATCGAAGGAGTGATGGGCGTAAACACAACAAATTGAGTCTAATCACGACTTGTTTCTCAATTCTTTGATCGCATTTCCTTAAGACACCTTTTTTCCACATGTCTACCTTTTTATTGTGATAAAACATTATTCATTGAAAACCCAGTTTAGATTGCATTTTAGGGACGCGGGTCTACCGCATCACTGCAGCTACATTGTTTATTCATGAGCAAATTTTCGAACTGAGACACTGGAAAATGAGGAGCAGCTCAAATCAAATATATTAACACAAAATTTGAGGGGAAAAAAAATTGAAACCCGTCAAACAACGGTCAGGTAGCAAGGTAATTTGACTTAAATCTCAAAAGTAGTTTTCTAAAATAAGGTTGTTTTAGGAGATATTCTGACTTGAGAAAAGGAATATAATATTTAGTGGGACCTGTATTTTTTGTAGTGTAGACAGACAAACGGACCGGGTTGAATCATACAGTACGGCTGAAAACTGTACCTGGGTATGGACAGCAGACGAGTCAGTAAGGTCGGTTGGCATCCTTTGGCCGCTTTAGCTGCACCTTCAGCCTCTTCATGCCTATCTGAAAGCCATTCATGGCCTGGATAGCGGCTTGAGCACTGGACGGGTTATCAAAACTCACAAAGCCTGAGAGAGGAAGCGGGATGGGGAGAGAAAAATACAGGAGAAAGAGACAGAAGAAAGGGAAGAGAGAGTGGGAGAGAGAGAGAGAGAGAGAGAGAGAGAGAGAGAGAGAGGACGAAGAGAAAGGGAGAGGGGAATGTAATGGGGGAATAGGCAGGCGGGATGAAAGAAGAGGGAGAGAGAGAGAGAGAGAGAGGGAGAAATACCCCTTTTAACTCACAACAATGACACAACAATGGCTCTTTGTTTTCTCTTTTCAGCAGATTAATTGAAAATCACTGAAATAAAAAGATTACATAAAATACCACAAAGGCTAATAACACAGATATTAGAAAATCAAACGGAGAGGAGCCATTGGAAACTGGGCGTTTGACTCGAACGGAGAACAAAAAAACATGAAAAGGTCTTCAGAGATTAGAGGGAGAGAAGACAAGTCGCGTGCGGATTTTTAGAGCAAAGCAGCGTCTGTAAATGTTACCTGAGCATCCGCGGGAATGGCGCGCGCGCGTGTGTGTGTGTGTGTATTCTTTTCACACACGTGTGTGACCGAGCATGTATCTGAGTAAAGAGCAAAGGGCACGGGGGTCGTGACGAGCGGCTCGGAGCTGGGTGTGTAGGACGGAGGCGCCTGCTGCTCTGAGTTATCACCTGGGTGTCGAGGCGGAATGAGCCCGCAGCCTTCCACACCGGGACTCCTTGCCTGCTCTTATCAGACACCTGTGTGATTGACGGCCGGAATTTTCCGCCTGCCAGCTGATTTGATCACACCGCTATGGGTCCAATTTAATTTGGGGGGAGAGGGCAGGCTTTTGTCAGCGTGGGTGAGATAAGGCGGCTGCTTTTACAAACCCTTTAAACAAACTGAGCAGGGGAAGGGGCCTGTCAGCTGGTAGTGATCCTGCAGACGCGCCCCCGCGGGGGGGGGGGGGGGGGGGGGGGGGGGGGGGGGGGGGGCGG
>JAUESE010000001.1:7139062-7149590 GCA_032274725.1 Malacoctenus triangulatus
CGCCCCCCCCCCCCCCCCCCCCCCCCCCCCATCCCATGCTTTAATGAATCTCCATACCTCACATTTACATCCACATGCCAGGAAGAAAAGCAAAAAAAAAACAAAGAGAGAGAGAGAGAGAGGATTCTTGGGGGTCAGAGTACAGAGAGGAAGAGAGGACAAAGAGTGCACCGACGACTCTTTAAGCGCTGGAGTCGACGCACGTCCAAATAACTGAGAAGCTGCCTTCCGATGTGTTTCATTTCAGCTGTTTTGCGGAGACAAAGTAACTGGCTGACATTTCATATCTTTGATGCAGCACTCAGCGCGCAGCGCGCTGCAACTCAATACCCCAAACGCTACTCCCGTTTGAGGTATGGCTCTCACCGCAGCCATCCATATCAGCAGAATGTTGCGCGCATTGTAATGTTATGCATTTTTAATAAAAGCACACACAAAGTTGCGAGCGTTATTGGGTGACAGTGGGGAGAATGCGGGTCCAGGACCGGGCTGAGCAGCGGAGATTACAGCGGCGCAGATGTTCCGACTCACTCACAAAGCTAAAGTCCTGGTAAATAGTGTGAAGCAGCGCGACGCTGCGAAGAATATAAACTCGTGATGGGAAGCCTCCTTTGTGAAATGTGACGGCTGGTCATATAACTTCCAAAGCACCAAACCTTCTATTGTTTTGTTGTTTTTTACGATTTCAGCTTTTTTAATAAAATATGTTTGTGCACTTTCACTCATAACTTTGATTTGTTTCAATGTATTATTCAGTGAGTACATGAGGCTATAGGTGCTTGTTTCTAGCTTTAAAGATGTGAAATTTACTTAAATTACAGATTATATTACAGTAGTGTAATAAGTAGATTATAAATGTATCGCCTTTTGTACAAGATTCTGCACGCACATAAGAATTCTTGTCCAAATCTTGTTTTTTTGTAGAATAATGTTTTGTAGGTTGAAAAGTGTATTGAATTATTGGAAAAGCTTTTACAACAGGGCAATAAGTACAGCTGGCATGTGCAGATACAGGAGAAGGAAGATACACTAAAAACAAACTATCAAAGCATAATGACAAAAATTAAATAAAATCTAAAGGTCTAAAAATATTTTTAAACTACAAAAAAGTGTAGGAGTGCAAGTGCAGTGTAATGAAAAACATTTTACAATTTACACTGCACCATGCAGATAACAAACACATTGGATAAAAAGTTTACAGTACACAATATCCAAATGCATTAGCTTTAGTTTTTCTTTATAGTGTTTAAATTAATAAGCAACCACTGCAAAAGCAAACACACGCACACACACACGCACAGACACACACGCACGCACGCACGCACGCACGCACGCACGCACGCACGCACGCACGCACACGTCTACACACGCAACTTCATCGAAAGGTAGAGGGAAAAAAAAGGCTGAAAAAAAAACAAGAAAACATTGTTGTGTGTTGTTTTCAATGGCATCTCCAAAGCAGAGGTGTTCCTATTTCAGCATGTGTCCTATCCTGTACTCAAAAGACTGTTTGGATTTTATTTGCAAGCAAAATTCATCTAATTCAACTTAACAAGGTGAGATTCGACCACTTCTGAGAGTCAATATCGAGCGACAAACTGTTGAAGTCTGATAAATGTTGTTTCTATATCGTCTTAGTTGATAATAAACACAACTGTGTCATAGTTCATCCCTCGATGTCTTCAAGGTAGCTAAAGCAGCTCCGTCCGGCAGTACACTGCATTGATTCATTGAAAGCTCTTTTAGATTTAAGTTCTCTTCATCCTGAAAAAAAAATTAATTTCCTTGGACAAAATCCCAGTTTCCCTCCATCTCATGCGCCTAACCAAACAGACGTCCGTCTGAATCGACAGTGACGCATCTCACAAGAGCGCACTCCAAATCCGTCTCCAGAATCGCACTCTCCATGAGAATACATTTTGAGTGCTTCGCCGGTGACCTTTTTTTCATCTTATTCAAATGATCTAACTTCTCTGTAAACACTCCATCTTAAAGAGTGACGCCTGATTATCTCCCTCGCAAAAAACTTCAGAGGTGCAGCTCACTTGTGCTATTGAGAAACGAGGCCACACGCTTTTACAGGTATTTCTGTAGAAAAGTTGACAGTCTCCTCCTGCCTTTGAAGTATTTATTTGTTTCCTTCTGGTAGTAATAATACTTGAATATTTAACCTCGGCAAGGTCGGCTGTTTTTAGATGAGGAAGGAAGTTTATAGTTAAAAAGGATCATTAAATGCTGACGCGCTTTACTTGCGCATTGTAGGGGAGCTAAAGGTTTGGCTGAATGGATAAATAACTTTTATGGAGTGCAGTCTGTACGTTACATGTATAAATGACGACGCCACACCTCCCTGTACAGAGTTTAAATCTTACACTTTCCACTAGACAGTGAGGTCACTGCTTCAGAGTGAAGAGCAAACTAAGTTCATTTCGCGTTACAATCAGCAAGGACAGTCAACACCTAAAGTCCTTTGAAACCTTTGACTTTATACATGAGTTGTTTCTCCATAATCTATAACATCACTTGCTCCATTTGCTAGAGTCCTCCAAAGATGGCTAAGAGAAAAAAAAAAAAACTACAAAAAAAACCCCTAAAAAATAATCATGGGTTAAATTTCTGTGTTATTTTTTTAGAAGATCTTAATTACTAGTTGTGGAAAATGAGCCGGTGAGACTGATGAGGTCACCGCCCTGTTGTCCTTCCCCTTGTTGACTGACGAATAATGATAGCGAGAGGCATATGTTTAGAGGAGAGCACACACAGGGATATGGAGGGAGACAGACAGAGAGAGAGAGGAGGGGTGGGGGGGGAGGCCTGAGATGGACAGATGAGGGAAGAGAGGAAGAAGAGGGGAGCCTCATAGAACATGCCACGTCGAAGAGGAAGTGAAAGAAAGCCAATGCTTCGAGTCTGTCTCTCTCTCTCTCAGTTGCTTCCCCGCCTGGCCCTCTCTCTCTTTCTCTCTCTCTCTCTCTCTCTCTCTCTCTCTCCCTCTCTTTCTCCCTCTCTGCCTGTCTCCCGGGTGCTGCTGTCCAACTGAATCAACAGCAAGGCCCACACCAGTCTATTATTATCTCTTTAAGCCCATGGATTCCACCTGCACCGCCTCCACCCTGATGAACTGGTTTGCTGTGTGGGAGGTGAGAGAGGGGGAGGAGGAGGAGGAGGAGGAGGAGGAGGGGTGGCGGGAGATGCTGCTGGGTTGCCCGGCTGGAGGATTGCGGGGGGTCTGGGAAAAATACTTTTTCTCTCGAGTAATGGAGGCTGGGAGCTGCGGAGAAGCGGGGATGGATACTAATTGTCTGAGGAACGCCGCGATAGAGAAGGTGATGAATACGTGCGCGGGGCAAAAAAAAAAAAAAGTGGCAATTGGGGAAAGATGCTTGGGTCAGTAGGTAGACGACGGATTCATGGCGGGGTCGCTCCTTGTGATTTCAGGTGATTAAAGCGCGGACCGTCTCACATCATCCACCTGCCATCCTCCCTCCTCCTTCCCTTTTTTTCCCTTTCCATTACAGAGTCCCAGCGTCTCCCTGCAGCTGCGTGACGAACCGAGGGGAGCATTGCTCCTCGATCTCCCTCCTCGCCCCCACTGTGCAGTGGCATGTAACGCCACTTTTAAAATGTTAATTGCAGCTTGATTAGGACAGACACTGGGAGTGTATGCGAAAGCAAACACTAATTGCGCAGGAGAAAACAAGAGGCATGGGAGGATTACCAAACACGGCCACCTCGTGACTTTGGCGAGTTCCCGGCGTACATACATCCGCGTGCCCTTCGCCGGCGCTTTGACTTACCAAAACATTTGCTCTGATTGGTTGCTCGGTCCACAAAGACTTTGGCGGAGATGACGTTGCCAAAAGGAAGGAACATTTGCATGAGCTCAGCATCTCCAAACTCCTGGGGCAGGTGATAAATAAACAGGTTGCAACCCTCTGGACCTGGACGTGAGAGAAAGACAACAGGAGGGTCAGCATAAACAGGAGATACCTGGTGAGAGAGGGAGGCAGGGAGGGAGGGAGGGAGGGAGGGGAGGGAGGGAGAGAGAGGCTTGAACACAACAACAAGCCAGGGAGGAACAGTGACCACAACAGTCTATCAATGTAGACACCATATAAAGCCAGATTCAGATCGTGTTTGGGTTCTTTTTAGACATTGGCAGGTCACACACAACCAAACTTTCAATTCAAATCTTGTTAGATTTGTTGTTCATGCAAATTGTTTTCTGTTTTGTATTACAAAACTCAATACAAGGTACTTTTTTCACTTTGCTGAGTGAATCTCCGATAAACTCACAAAGGGCAAACTAAAATTGACTAGACTACTATCAGAGTGCAGCACTCAATTTGCATTTAACTAAATCATCGACTTGTGTTTTCCAACCTGTGATCCGGGGCCCCCTTGAGGGGGCTGCTGGGGGTCACAGGGAGACTCCAGACTTTGCCTTTTTTTAGGTTGTCAGAATCAGAGTTGCGTATGTCAGAGAAAACTAATATAAGGCACTTAGTAGCGTGTGGAGCTGACCTAGGAAACCGTTCATTGCTTTTTTTTTGAAGGCTCCTGCTTTTGCACGTTGCTGAGAGTGTGTCTTCCCACCAGTGTTTGATTTCACTGTAAAGTTTTGGCAAATCAAAGATTGAAGAGTGGCCAGCAGCTTTTCTTGGAGGCAGTTTGTGAAAGCTCCAAGTGAAAAAGGTTAAGAGGCAATGATATGAATAACCGAGTATGAATTCTGGTAGTTTTCTTTTAATTGAAAATGAAATACAGACTGCTGGTTTTCACGCTAAACACGAGATAGTTGCTTTGTTTTATATGGCAGCAAGATTCGCATCCAATCCAGCCAGCTTTCAGCCCTTCATACCTACAGATCTGTTACATTTCACAATTGTATCAAAAAATGTTGAAGACACTGCAATACCTCGCCACAAAGAGGTTGGCGGAGTAAAAGCGAAGATAACATCAGATAAAGACCGAGACAACAAAAGAGGTTCATCGAAAGAGAAAGAATGAGGCGGTTTTCACGGGCAAAGTGAAGCAGTGAGACTCGGAGAAATAGAGAGAGGTGGCAGAGCGCACATTAAGACATAAGCCAAGTTTTTGCCCCAATTACTGTGTGACAGTAGGACTGTCTTCCAATCTCTCTCCATCCCTCTACACTCATCCACCCAGCTGCCACATATTGTACAGGCCAATCAGGATAAAGACGGGAATGAACTGGAGAGAGGCAGCGAGAGAGCAAGAGAGCGAACCATGGAGAGTGACAGAGAGAGAGAGAGAGAGAGAGAGAGAGAGAGAGAGAGAGAGAGAGATGTGATGGACTCGGGGACAGTAAGCTTGCAGCTGGCTGCCTGGCTAGCTTTCTCTCCTGTCTCATTGCTCAGGGTGATAGCATGACGAGATGAGACTGGGTCTGGTGAGAAGGCTGATAAGAGGGGCTGCAGTGGTGGCTGGCTGTAGTGCCGCTATGCCTCGGCGAGATAGAGAACACACACACACACACACACACACACACACACACACTCACACACACACACACACACACACACACACACACACACACACACGCACGCAGGCAGGCAGGCTGACAGCGGAAGGTTTTTTCCCCTCCTTTTTCCACAACAGTTAAAGGCTGAATATCAGTTCTGTCTCTTTAGTTTAAGATCTCCCACATTTAGGGAGGTTCTTCAGAAAAGAAGCGGTTTGGTTGAAAGAAACAGCTCTTATAGCATGTGTTAGGGCATCTCTTAGGTTATGTGGTGCAGGCGGCAATGTTGTTCGCATTATTTTCGCAACAACCACAAGATCTCAGTTTTCTTTGACAATAAAAATGTATATTATGACCTGTAGAATCTAGTCAATCATAGTTTTGCAATAAATGATTCGAAAAATGATCATTTTTCACACTATGAGTCACATTTCTCCTCAGCTTCCCTTGTTACAAAATAAGACTGGACATTTTTTGGTCCCAGTTAATTAAATAATAAATCTAATCACATATCAACCAAAGATAACCTAAAGTATGCAAAAAATGACTCATATTCGAGTATATCTTGTCCAGCGCAACTTCCATAAATTTTTTGTACCAAGCCTTATGTGACTCCAGTTGGAGCCAAGTTGCCTCAAGTAGTGTCACTTTGTGCAATGTCATTTAGGTTGAGGACTACAAGTTGGTCTGAGTCTACCAGCTGGAGGCTGCGCGAGCTGCTTCTGGCACACCAAACCTCAGTCTGCAGCCAAATTATTGACAGCTGGGGATGGTTTCTATTTAGAGTGGATGTCAGGTTCTGATGAGGATGAATGATGTGTGAAGCAAAAAAAAAATTGCATTTTTGACATTTGTGGGACTGGCGATGAGGACCGATGCACAGGAGTCTATTAAATATGATGCATCTTGTGCATATCACATTGCATTATAACAACTCACAGGGCTGATGGACTTTCCTGTTCTTAAAAAGTGAGTAGAATTAGTAAAAGTGTATGATAAATTCCTCAAAATCTCAAGTAGGATTTGTTTTTCCACTGTGCTTGGTTTAAAGGTTATGATCCCCCCAAAACCATAACAGACCTCTTTAAAATTTGTCAAAATCACACAGTTGGGCTGAGTCTGACCTGCCTGTTTATTCGTCAACAACTCAAAAACATCCACAAACATGCGGACTTCAATCAAGCAACAAGCTTTTCACCTTGCACCACCCTGAACTCACTCTGCTTATGCAATTACTTCGAGTGGTGATGCATTTATCCCAACTGAACTCTTGGAGTGGATTCTATTATTGACAACAAATTGGGTGAAATTGTAATCGGATCAAGGTGACCAAATCTGGATGTGGAAAAAAGAGAAGGAAAAAAAAAAAGCCCTCCAAGATAACAGCCGATGAGGGTGCCAATTAAAAAGTGCAGCATTAGATAAGGCAACAAGCACTGTATTACTTTGCAGTGGAACATATAATCGCATTTGGCTGCTCCAGCATGTGTTTCTATACACCATTAAAATGTGCGACCGCGCTGCCTAAGATGCGCTGCCAAAAAAAAAAAAAAAAAAAGAGGGACACATTTTTCCCAAAGAGTGCACCGATGATTCCTCTGTTTAAAATTTGAGTTTGGGATTTGGAAGGGTGTTCTCAGGTTGACACGCGCACACACACACACACACACACACATGCGGACTCAGTCTGGTACAACGTATTGTTGGAATCGCGAGCTCTCACTGGGAGGTTGAAGCTGAGGCTCAACTGTGACTGTGTGTTCAGGTTTAGATGTCTCTTGTTAAATGGCAGGGCTGCAGACAGTGGCAGTGGACTGAGACAGGCTGGGACAGCAGCCAAAACCCAGAGGAGGCCAGAACTCAGACAGGCCACTGGCTCGACCAAGAATAGCTCCGTGCACGCGTGCGACTGAGTGCATGCGCGCACGCTCCTGCGTGTGTGAGTGTGTGTGTGTGTGTGAGTGTTTGCATTAGCACCTCTTCAATAATTCTTGCAAATGATTAAAATGTTCCAATGTATCACTGAGCGATGAGGCTTCCTCCAGGACTGTGCTTATTGTATGAAACTGTGCCAGCATGTAAAGTGATTATAGCGGTGACATATGCGCGCGAGTGTCTGTGCATCCATCTTCATTCATACAGTTCTGCACAGTGACCCCGGCATGCACTCACACCGCGGACAAATTCCAACATAGAATAACTTTTCCTGCGGGCGATGTTGGAAGCGCTCGATTTGGAGCCCGTACACTGAATATTCATGCCACTCTATGCTGCCTCACACAATCATATGGATGAATCACTGAGACTGACGAATGGCATCAAGAAGAGTGATTTACCATCACAGTATATCCTATGCTTTATTACATCTGATGCTGTGGCATAAGAACGAACACTACACCAGGAATGGTAATAAATGATTATGCATGCAGCTAATTAATCTGATGAATATTTATAACCACTTAAACACATTGTAATGGACTGATTAAGCAGTCCAACGCAGCGAGTTTGAATTAGTGCAGTTTTTGAATAATGACAGAGTAACTTTCCATCTCACTGCTAATGTTCTTCTCTTTAAATGGGGAGCCTTTTTCTCACATTTTCCCCAGCCAGCTTTCTCCCTCCCTCGCTAATTCAAAGCAGCACAGCTACATTAGAATGGAACATGGCAATTATCACCTTTTATCTTGGGTGGGCGCGCTTGCTCGCTCTTACCTTCCCTCTGTTGCTGGGGAATGATGGTTGGTTGCTGGGGGAACGCTTGGCTGATTGGCGCATAGGCGGCGGGGTAGGCTGCTGTTGCAAAGGGAGAACCAGAGTGGAATTTTTCACATCTCCATTTTCATATTTGACACAACAAAACTCAAATCATTATTCCATTGTTCATTTGCGTCCTCTAGACATTGCATAAATAAATTGCATTATGACTGGGAGCCCGGGCTCATTTGCCTGGTGGATCACTACACAAAGAGAATGGCAAAAGGGGAGCGGGGTGCAGTTCAACTGAGCAGGCACACAAAGGGAGAGAGGGAGACTAACATTGTGTTAATGAGAGCTGATGTCAGGCACAAAGCAGCGCGTCTGAGAGGTCTGTGTCATCTCTCATGTAGGAGGCTATGGCAGGTTCAAATCCTCGGCTCTCGGTGTACTTTTGGAATTAAGTTCTTTTTTTTCTCCTCCTCGTGTGGGTGTATAATCAAGTCAACTGAAAATCCGTTCGCAATCCTAATGTAAAGCAGCCTAATCCAGGAGGAAATTGGCTGGTCATCTGGCTATCTCTACCTGTCATAGTGTCTACTGATGTGACAAACGGAACAGGGGGGGGGTGGTGGGGGGGGAGCGGACAGATGGAGGAAGCGAGAGAGGAGTGGAGGTGGGAGAGGAGGATCACCTGCGTAGTGTTGGACGCCAGCGTAAGCCTGTTGGAGAGGGTCGGTCACCGTCGGACTCTGTGCTGCAGAGAGACGAGGGAGGGAGGAAAGGGGGGGGGGACAAATGAGAGTGAGATAAGGTGGACGGCGGCCCAGACGGACGCGGAGACGAGGCTCGATATAGACAGAATGTTAAAGAGCGAGGCAGAAAATTGGCTTAGCTGGAGAGAAGCATCGGGGGGCGAGATCACACAGGGAGCGGGAGAAATTTGGGTTGTCATATCTTTCAGTTCTTCAAAATGCCTGCTCGCCGCAGATGTTTGCATCAAATATTAACAACATGCCAAACAAACCACTTTGTAGTTCATTACAATTGCAGCTGCCTTTGCATAATGCAGAAATGGGGAGTGAGTGTCTGTCAATTCTTCAGGAATCAGTCCCAGACAACATTAAGAAGCTGAGGACGGGCCGAGACACATCAAATTAACCATAATTGACTGATGGATGAACTGATGGATTCATCATGATACTGGGGCCGACTTCTCAGAAAAATCTGCCAGAGACCCCGTTGATTGGCCCTCCAGCCTTAAACGCTGCAGTTCGAATCAGAAAATAATAAAAAAAAAAAGATGTCATGAGGGTGTGAAGTTAAAAAGACTCTTGTCAACTTTCAAACACTCTCATTTGACATGATTCTATTTGTCGGCACTGACACGCTGAACCCGCGTCGTGGCTATTCGGTGGCGTTCTCATTCAGCTGGAGTACAATGCCGGGAAAAAAAATCAGACATTCAGAAACTGCCGTCGGGGTCAAAGCGGCAGACTCGTGGCCCGAAGAGGCAACAAACACGTCTCATGTTTTCTTTATGCAAACCGGGATGGTCTCACCTGGGTAAGGATGAATACCATTGGTGTAGATGGGCTCAGATGTGGGCTGCCCGTTGCTTTGAGGCGGGAGGGCACTGAATCCGTTGACCCCGATAGGGGTGGCTATGCTGGGCACGGCTGTGGCAGAGATGCCTGGGGGTGTGCTGGTGCCTGCAAATAGATACGGAGTCATTACAGAAACCGCAGGACGCAGGCTTCACAGGCGTCACAGGCTCCATACTCAAAATTAGAGGTCCAAGAGGAGCGCCTTTTTTCGTGCTGAAATGTGCACGTTCCCTGCTATACAGCGTGCACCTAATGGACATAAATGTGTACCTTTTGACCACCCCCCATTAAAGTGCACTGAAGCTTAGTGCAAATAGGTACCTATTCAGCATGAGCTGAAGGTACAGTTGCTAAAATCAACACACTGATTGAGGGTGATGCAAGGGGAAAAGCACTTACCTGCTGCCGCAGTGCAAAATAATAAAGGGAGCATTCTGACTTTCTGAATACTTCTTTTTTTGTGTCCTGGTTTAAATGTGGATTTCTGTCATTTGAGGCACATGAAAGTACAAATTTGTATTCCACAAAAAAATAGGGGGGACCATAACACACAGTGAAGGAAAAGCAGAGGAAGACTCCAGAGTTGAACCTTTGTATAAAAATGAGTCATCCCATGTATCAGGATAACCGGCGGGGTTACCAAGAGAAATGTGCTCTTGGTAAAGAAATATAGGTCACCCAGGCAACCGTGGCTTTGTCTCATCATTGCAAAAAGAAAGATTGGTCATCTTGTAATCTTGTT
>JAUESE010000001.1:7149690-7165992 GCA_032274725.1 Malacoctenus triangulatus
AATGTCAATCAACACAGATCATGTGTTTTTCAACGCTGCACTGACAGTTATCCTCCTTTGTGATATCCTTCAGTTGAGTTCAAGATGACAGCAGGAAGGTTTTTCCTTTTCCCAAAAAGTAGAACGGGCAAAAGGAGCAGTGGAGCTCTTTTGAATAACTTATTTTTTAAACTGCACAATTACAACTAAATTCTCGCAATTGGTTAGAGCTCTTCGGAAAGCAGCGCTATCTATCATGGTAAACCCCAGAGGCTATGTCACTGGCAACAGCCACCAACAGCTTTCAATAAACAGCATGCTGGTGAATTCCCCGACAATTTTGGTATCACTGTTGGACTGGTAAGAGCCACGTAAGATGGATTTGCGTGAATACAGTGCTAAATCCGTCATTTTACGATGAAACTTTCCTCCTGAATGTGTTTGTTCCCCCCCCAAATTGCTCCACATATGGTGAAAAATGCTTCTCTGTTTTTGCCCTTTCGATACCACTTTTTAAGAGCGACGCCTGAATTTACATTATTGCGACACTCTTCAGATCGACACCCGGGGGTACGTTGTGACATTAGATCAACTTTTTGATGGGTAATTGTTCTGAAGCAATCTTGTGATCATTCCCTGCAACAGGTGTAAATAGTTACGGTTGTTCACAGCACATCAACTTTTGTAAAGCAGAGCGATGAGGATCATTTGAATCAGTTGATGGTTGCCTGTTCTGCTCTGTATTGGAGTCACTCTGGGGCCGGCGTCTCCACTTGCAGCCACTGTGAAGTTCCCAGCCTGTCACCTTGTCAGTGCCCTTTTGTGCTGATGGATTTTTATTATTTTTCTTATCCAGGTGAAGGGCGTTTAAGTCATGTAGGATTATGTTTGATAGGCATTACCTGGAATATGTAGGCCTTGTGGATTACAAATGCCAGGTACAGCATCAAGCCACTTTATTTAATACATTTGCAATGACCCTGCCGTCGGGCGGCCTGCCTACTTAGTGTCGAACCATCAAAGCTCCTCATGACAAGGGCCAGAAAGATAGTTCAGACCGGGGTCTGGGATTATCTCGCACAAATCTTTGCTCTTATATTGTATAAGCCAAGGACTCTGCATCCAAAGTCATCGGATTGGCCGCGTTCCCGGAAAACACACACTGTCACCGAGACACAGAGGGAGAGAGTGACAGACACACGGAGAGATAATGTGAGAGAGGAGGGGGGGGACAAGGAGAAAGAGAGCGGGAGAGACAGACGAGAATGTGGCGGCCAATGAGAGCAAAGGAATGCGGTACATCTTCTCCCATCATGCCCCACTCAGCACAAAGCTCCGCTCTTTTTTTATTTTTTTTTAATTCAGCACCGACAGTGTCTGCTTCAACCCAGAAACGGGAGCCTACATCCTAAAAAATGTAACAAGGGCAAAGACAGAGAGGCCTTGAATGAATGCATTACGACTGCTTCTATAATTCTTGCTAATGACGGAAATGTTCCAGGGCGGGAGTGAGAAATTGCGAGAAGTCCTGCGTGAGAGTGCGCGCCCGCGCGTGGCTCCGCTTTCCCAGCAGCACCGGTTGAACGTACATGCGTGTGTATGCAAAAGCGTGCACACCTGAGGACGGTGTCATGGGAGTAGCCACCAGGCCGTTGACATTGAAAGCTGCCATTTGCTGCATTTGCGCGGCAGCGATGGCCGCCATAGGGTTCAGGTAGGACCCTTGTGTCGCTGCCATCAGGGCTGCTTGCTGTTGCATCATCTGCTGTAGGATTAGAGAGCAGTGGGGAGAGAGGCGGGCGGCGGGGAAGGGATGGAGGGAAGGACAAAAAAAAGGAAAAAAAAAAAAAAAGGAGGGTGAAATAGCCGCAGGATCAGAGCATGTTTACTCTCACATCTCTGTTTGCTTGGCCCATGCCTTGTTCTCGAACAGAGTGCTCCGTGTTGCCCTGCAGCTTCGCTTCCCAGCAACTATAAGACCGCTGTGGCCCCGCGCTCATTATACTGACACAAGATAAAAGCTCGATGGCAGGGGTGAGTTTAGGAAGCTGGCGTCTATGTATATCTATATGCACTGGAGCTATAAGTGTATGCAGGAGAGGAAGAAGGGGGCCACAGCGGCAGAGTTAGATGAGAGATTTTTTTTTGTGCGAGTGGGCGATTCTCACCTGTCAGGGTGAAGTTGTTAGCTACTGTGTGAGTGTAAAATCTCACAGACTCCTAACTCAGGCTGTGACTTTCATGTGTGAAGATGAAATGGGTGTGGGGTGGGCTGACAGAGGAAGGAGGTAGGGGGGGTAAAGGGTGTGGGTTCTTGGTAATGACGTGCACCTCGGTTCGAGTAAGAGGAAACGTGGGTAATATGTGCGGATGAAAAGTTATGGAAAAAAAAAAAAAGGCATACTGCTTTTTTTGCCCGCTTAAACTCACAGGCCAAGTCAGGAAATGTGGGACTGGGGAGTGAATATGAGGTGGATGCTGCAAGTGAAACAGTGAGGTGCTGAGCATAAATGATAAGCAGCTTCCCTGGACAAACGAAGGGGGATAAAAAAAAGACACAATAGAAAAAGCAGTGCAGGATTCTTTGTGTTAAGCTTCGGTAATTTTGGATTCTTAACAGCCGTTTAATAGCGTGAATCACTTAAGGAGCCGTTTCGCCAGGAGTGCCGCGCGCCTGGTGGGAGAGAAAGTCAGTTCAAACCTCAAATCACAACAGTTTTTTTTTGTTTTCTTTTTTTAAAGCTCACCGTCTCCTCCCCCGCTGGGCTGAGACTTACAGCATGAGAGTAGGCGCCATAGGCCCCAAACTGGATGGTCATGGGACTGAAAATGCCGAGCTGGCCAGCCATCTGGTGCATCCTGCGCAGGGTCCTCTCCTTATCGGTGTCGGCAAATTTGACCACCAGGCTGGACGAGGCCCCCTGCGGAGACACATGCAATCAAAAAGGTCAGTGAAATGTGGACCTCAGTTTGTACTTTAGAGATTCAGTTCAGAATTTCATTTTTCTGCATGTCTTGTTCCAGTGTGAGCTGTGGGCTTTTGGATTTGGCGACTCGTTTTACTAATTTTGCAGCTTTTCAACCTGATGATGAATTGAGTACAAATTGATCATCCAAAGGTAAAATCCCTGTTATCACTTTTTCAATTTGAATACAATAATAAGTCTCCACATTAGTGTAAACTGCAACTTTCCCACCCAACAAACCTGTAATTTCCTATAGTGAGGGGCTCATTTTCATTTTTCTGAAGCAAGACTTTCATTTTTTTTTTTTTTCCAAGGTTCTCAGTTGCACCTTAAGACCAAAACTTAATCAGAAGAATTTCGCCTGTCATTGTGAAAAGACTCGTCATAAGATGGTTTGGAATTATAAAAGTTGCATTATCTTACGTGATTCCATTTCATCATGTCTTTCTGGGGATAATCTTTTCAAAGCGTTCCAAAATGCATCCTACGCAGAACATCATTATCCTGACCTGGTTACTCAGTTTGCACAACTGTGCAACCAGGTCAGGACTTGCTGGAACACACCAAGACCGTGAGTCACAATGTTTGACTTAACAAATGTTGCTACAGCTCATCTCATCTCTATGAAAACAGGTTAAAGAAGTTACGTTTGTGTCATCTTCATCTGGAGTGGTTGAATTTCAGTTTTGGTGAAACTGAGCCAAAAGACGCTACAGTTAGTGTCTGGCTGAAAACTGCTTCAAATAACAATTCAGGAAACCGTCTCTCACCCGATTTTCAGCTCAAGGCCAAAACTTTTGTGGAAAAAGTCAAGTCGGGTGAGTCAGAAAAAGCATAAAGTTGCTGTAAAAAATTGCACAGCAAGGTGACGCCGCCAACCAGTGCTGCTTTGTATTTACATCTGGAGCTTCACCAAAGTCCCGTCGTAGCCGCAGCCAATCTGCATTTCAAGCTTCCAACTGAAATAGGGAGAAGTGACCTCTACATTTGGATCGGCATCACCTTCACGAACAGGACAACTTGTAATGGTACACACACTGAATACACTCCAGTCATTTAAACCATGATCAGTTTGAAGCCATTTTTTAAATTCTTACAGCCAACGTGAATAAAGAGACTCAAATTAGATGCCCGAATTCACTGAATGCGGGATATTTTCTCATGTTGTTGTTGTTTCTTATGTTGATGTTAGTCAACCAGTGATTATGCTTCCCTATGATCAAAATCTGCCAATGAACATTTTCACAGAGTACCAATTGTTACACACTTGAGACACACAGTTGCACACACATGTGCACACACGTTGCGTATTGAAAGCAGGGTGTGACGAGTAGGTGAGTGTCCTGAAGCGAGTTGTGAGCCCGCTGCTCCAGTTAGCACGCCTCACCTGAAGCCGTGCTATCAGTTGAACATATTGAACACTTTCAATCTGACTGTAACCTGTATGTAGGCCATTTAGAAACAAGGTTAGCATTGCATTTGCATGCTTTATTGTGTGGATTAAAATAGCTCTCTCACCATGTGTGTTTCCCAAAGGAAATGACCTACTATAACGTGAAATACACGGCATTTCAACAAAAGACGAGGCTGAGCTGATGTGTACGGCCACAGCAATCACGTTTTAAGACATGAACGCCCCCCCCCCACACACACACATCAGCGAGCACGGGGAAACAGCCGTGTCATTTATCTCCGGTGATCGATGCGCAGCGAAGTCCAGACGTTAATTCCCGCTAAGTAAACAAACCAACGAGGCCAGAGGAATTGAACACGCGCCTCTCGTGACGGCAGCCATTTAGCTGTCAGCGTCGAAATGGGAGAGAAGAGTGAGTGATATTTGCTTTTGTGAACTTTCCAACTTCATTGTATACACTTGGAGTGAACTGTGATCCTAACCAGATCCCACAGGAGTCCCAGTCCCCCCCCACTGGTGAAGCTCCACTGAATACAGTACTGGGTAATTAGGTCTGACAAAAGCCTTCGGCATGTGGAGGGCGAAGTATTGACTAATGGCTCTGCCTTATGGCAGATATAGTTCCGTATTGATGTCCGTGCTCCTGAGTTTGCATCCAATTAAATCATTTGAGAGACAGAGACCAGAGTCAGTTCCTCATGTGACATCCAGGCAAGGAGAGAGGGAGGGAGAGTGTCTGTCTCTGTGTGTGAGTGAGAGACAGACAGAGAGAGAGGGAGAGAGAGAGAGAGAGAGAGAGAGAGGATGAGGGGATGAGGAGGCTGCCAGGCAGGGAAAGCAGCTACAGACACTGTCAAGAGGACCAGGCTCCTATTTAATTACAGGCAGTGCATGCTGGGAAAGAGCACGGAGCACCACCAGGACAGAAGGACAGAGACAGCCAGGGGGCAGTCAGGATATGATTAGTAAGATCATAAAAGCAAAGACACGGGGAGAAAAGGACTCCATAATCACAACTTGGATTCATCTCTCACAAAATGTCTCTCATCCTGACAGGGTCAGGACAAATTCAGGCTTTGATTTAGATTTCCATATTTTCTTGGGGTGCTCAAATCAAAAATGCAGGAGAACTGCAGGGGACACGTTGACAGCGAAAGATTAGGCCGACCCGCGTGAGTGATGCCCCCCATACACCTGCTTCTGCTGCACGTGACTCCGCAAGCAGCTGAAAACCGACGACGCTCGACTAAAACGGCACCGCAGGTCCGAGTTTCGAGGCGGCTTCTCCGGGAGGCGCGATCCCGAAAGCTTCGCTGTCCAAACAGAGAATCCCAAAAACAAACCTGTGGATAGTGGAACTGAACGCTGCTCCGGCACAATACGGCTGGAAAAACAAACAAACACGGAATAACAGGAGCCTCGCTATAGCTCAGCTGCTTGGCTTTCATGCTATTTTCAAGTAATTTATACAAAGCGTGTGCCCTATTTTTTTATTTTTTTTTCAGCAACTGCCTCATGAAATTTTAAACAGGACCGGCTAAGTGATAGTATCGTTGAGAGGGCCGCTTGGCAGGGTGGTCCTCTGCTCTGCGGTTCGTCTCGACAGCCTAAACAAACCTTGAATTACACATATGATTCGTCTGTTTAAAGACAACATCGAATGTGAGCTGGTCACCGTTTTCTATTCCAGTCTCTACATGTAGAAAAGTCTGCATGCACCGAAGGCAAAAAGAAAGCAACCCAGTTCTTGTTTAGAGTTGTTTTTTTCTTCTTCTCGAAACTATTCGAATCACGTGTGTTAAAAGTGTCTTATAAACATTCTATTAACACATCCAAGAGAATGTGTTGGCTGCAGATAACTGTGAGAAGGAAGCTGGATTGAAGGAAGGCATCAGCACGGGGCCCCGGGGACGCCGCGTCTCAGATGGGATCCTATCAGAGCCAGCCAGCACCCCACCTCAGGCCAGAGGAGACCCATCTGGCGTTTCTCCCCTGATGCCATTTCAATTAGTTAAATCAATACTCCGACATGCCGGCGTTAACGGCACAGTTTTTCCCTTTTCTAATTTCATTTCATTCCACCTCCTGACCTTTCCCTGTTCTTTCTCAACTTTGCGGGCCCCGTCGCAGGGACTGGGCTGTTGGATTTAATGAGGCTGGCACTGTGCAAACACCTTCCCCCAGCGTTGTTGCTGGAGTCTGCCCACAGCACAGGAGCTTGGCATTTAGATTACATTCATTTTCTGCTTTGTGTATCTGTGTGTTCTTATATTCATTTAATACCTCATGAAGAATGCATTGTGAGCAGCGGGACTGTGAAAGCCCGAGGCTGCCTGTAGTCGCTGCACCGTGACTCAAGATGAGGCGAGCCCGGCCTGGTCTGGTTTTCCTCCCAGCAGAGAGCTCTCGCCGGAGACGGCGGCGCAGGACGAGACCCGCTCTGCAGTGTCTGCGCTGAATGGTTTTGGCAGCGGCATTAAAGGACTACAGCAGCCTCTGCAGGTGTTGTCAGCTCTGCCACTCATGTGGGAGCCAAGCATTTCTGACTACCCTTTGCATGAAAAACCAAAATATTCTGCTTAAAAAAAAAAAAAAAAAAAATTCGGATTTTTTTTTGTCTTATCCTCAACCCGTGAAAAGAAAAGATTTCCTATCTTCACATCTCGGGGAAAACTGGATCCAAGGCCTAATCAGAAAAGCAGATTTCACTGTGTGATCCCTCTCATGGATCAAGAGTTTCCATCCACATCGAGAAAGAGCAGTATATGGGCAGATAACGAAGGAACAGGTGGTGGCAGGCAACGAGCGCTGGATGCAAAGCAGCTATTCTTCACCGGTTGCAGAAAATCACAAGCTGACAAACAAACAGAATAATAACCCCGGCCAGCATGACTCCTCTACCTGGAGAGAAAATGAATTTGCCGAATTTGATAAGGGGCCAACAGGGAGCCTTCACTTTTGACAGGTACAACTAAGGAATTTGTCACAGGTTCAAAAACTAATCTAATTTCTTGAGCGGCACACTTGACTTGTGAAAATCTCCCATATTGGATTTCTGTATAGGCCCAAAAAAAAAATGTGTGGATGAGAAAATACACGACAATAATTGAGGGATTAGAACTCAACCACACCAGTGAAATGGCATTACGCTTTTATCTCAGCGTTGCTGCGATACGTAGACACTGGCGTTAAGTGTCTACCAACAGGTAAACAGACACTCAGTCCTCTATAGAGGCTTACAATGACACTGTGTAACAACATGCTCAATGAAAGGAAAACATCCTAATGATCAGCCACTAATGCGCAGAGCAACACTGGGTCTTTTCTTCTTCAATGTTGCTACTTTATAATGACAAAGAAAAAACGTCTTTCAGAGCTGTCTCAGATTTCAACACTTATCGGTCCTATAGCTGCTCACAGAAATGGTGAATGGACTCCACTAATATAACGCATTACACCACTTGAGCAGTGTTGTCGTGCTTTACATTCTGAGTGACGTTCACTCGTTCACTCATGCAGTCATTCACACACTCGTCCTCCAATGGTGGCAGCTGCCATTCACGATGCTCACACACTATTGGGAGCAACTTGAGGTTTAACTGAAGGACACTTTGACCCATGGTCAAACGTCATGTGATGTCAAACTAGCAATCTTTGGATCGGAAGCTAACCTCTGTCACACAGATGTGTCACGTGAAGTATTCACATCCTGTATGACTTCTGAGAGGTTCAATCAACTGAATGATTGAATGAATGAATTATTGCACAGATGTATTGAAAGGTTATAAAGCTAATCAACAGGTTTGTTAACCTTCGTCTTGTACTACCACCATGCACCACAAGGGGGTCTAATGAACCACTGCTTCTCTGTTCTGATCCAAATAATAGATGAAATAAAAGTTCTAGTTGTCATTTATTGGTATAAAGAAAAAAAAACAAACTATGTAGGTTGTGGAGGCTCTTTGCAGTGATAATCTTCACTTGACCAGATACCAGAAACAAATAATGTTGTACCGTTTGAGGAAAGAAAAAAATAAACAAAAAAAGAACAGGGGAGGGAAATTAGGTCTCATGCTGAACTTGCAAAGTTTCTCTTAGACTTGCAAGTAAACAGAAAAAATTGCTAAAGTAGCCTATAGTATAAACTTTACAGACCGTGTTAATCTGCCACCCCTGAATAATGCTGAGTAGTTTTTTTTTCTTCCCAAGTGCTCAAGCACAGACTCCTCGGTCCAGGCAATCTAACTTTACAGCATTCAGGTTGAAAAATAACAGCCTCCAACTAGACAACAGCAACCCAACAACACACTGAAGACGCCACCATCCCTCATCATCGCTGCTCGCAACACACGAGCTGCGTTTGCCGGTGTGACACGCGGCTTCTTTAAGGACCGAAATTATCAATTTGCGAATCTGTAAGAAATTAATTGAATACAACATAACAAGTTTGTTTGGTAATTGCATCAGGCCCCCTCTGAGCGTCGTGTCCCACTCTCTGAACCTTGCTGTGTCTCTGCGAGGCCTCATGGGAGGACTGCCTCTCATTAGCAGTGGATGGTGCTGTCTTGGTCTGGCCTTGGTTTTCCTGCCACACATCCCTGCAACTGTGGCGCGCGCCGCATCAAATCAAATGACACACACAAGAATACTGTCATTCCCAGTCAGATTTCACCTTCAATTTTGTCTATTAAAAGACAGTTTTTGCCAGAGCGTACGGCTGGAAAGATTCCCCCCTCCATGTAGCGTGTCAAGCACACGCCTCCTGACATTTTGCAGCAGTTTTGTGTTTTGTTTGATGAATTGTGTGTTTCGGTGACAGTGTTCTCTGGCTTGGTCTTATCTCTCATTAATTCCGAACTATAGTATCACACACACATGCACTCGAGTTGCTGCCAACACCGGCGGAGCTCCGCAGGTCCTGTCAGGCGCGCCGTGACACCATACATGACAATGTCTGCAATTTGCTCGGCGTTGTCTGCCTGCCCCTGGCTTTTGCCATTTGAAGTTTTGCCACCTGTGCCTCCGCAGCCTTGCAGCGGTTCAACAGCTGAACCGGCGCGCGCGCACGCCTGTCCGTGCTCAATCACCTTTTAAGTTAATTTCGGAAGCACCTGCAAAGCGCGATGAACATCAATTAAAGCTATGACCCGATCTATCAGCACATGCCCTTCGGTGACACCCCCCCCTTGCCCTTAAGCTTCATTAAAGCCTCTCATTTTTGGGCCAGTGTATTTTGGTGCAGGTATTATTTATGGCGCGCTCGCCCGTGCCAGGTAACACAGATGCTGTGGAGAGAACATTAAGAGGGAAAGAGAGACTGAGCGAGAGACAACGCTTTGTTCAAGGTTCATCCAGACCTCACAGCTGGCAGCAGGCAGTGAGCAGAGCGGCCCACTCTCTGAATCCTGCCTCCTGTTAGTCTGTTGTTGACGACATGTGGCAGTGATATTATCCAAATTAACTGCATCCCCCATCGGTACCAAAGCCTTAGTTGGATACTAATGGCCACCTTGCCTATTAATTTGGGAGGAAGTTGGATTTGGGGAGAGGGGGATAACAGGTGCACGGATAGAGGGAGAGAGATATGGATAATATAGATTATTAATGAACCTTTGGATGTCTCTTGATCTGCCTGTGGCCTGTTTGGGGCTCCATATGCTGCTTTGGACACTTCGTTTCGCGGCAGACCTCAGGTGGCACCACGGCCCGACCCGATGCGACTGTGCCCGCGCGGCAGCACGAAGCCAAAGATGCACAATGTACTCGGGAGCCCGCAGGACCAGCCAGCATGAGCACAGTGTCCCCCGCAAAGGAAGGAAAACAAACAAAAAAACAAAAAACCTCACATGAGTCAATTATGCAAATCATCTGTATGTAAACATATTCTATTGATTGAGTCAACAAGATATTTTGAGGAGGAGATAAATATCCTGATTATAATCAAATTTCAGAGAGAGGCCTGCCATAATTGTGCATGATCAGTATACAACATGATTATTCCTTGGCTCCTGGCCCACTGCTTATTAAATTTTGACCGCTGCCCTCCCCCCCCCCTCCTTAAAAAAGAAAAGGAAAAAAAAGTTTGGTACAACAACCAAACACAAAGTTAAACCAACTCTACCACTTATTTCTCTCCCTCACTACTTCAATGTAATGCAAAATGAGGCGGCATCAAAAAGATGTGTAAATTACATCTGGCTTCCAGGACACTATCTGGCTGCCAGGAAGCATCCGTAAATATTTATTGCGGAACATCAGTGGAGTGTGTGAAGGTGCGGATGTCTGCCAGAAAGAGTGTGCGCTCGTGTGTGTCCAGCTGTGTAGTACACAACACACACATACACACACACACACACACCCCAAAAAAACTGGCAGGGAAGAGAGGCTTTGTAATTCATCATTTCCTTTTTGCTTGAGCATTTATGGCGGCCTTCAAGTCCAACAGAAGTGTCTCCAATTGGTAATGATCTGCCCTGTGACACGCGCCACGGCGCCGGTGGCCTCATCCTTCAGCCAAACAAATAAACGCCCAATAACGCCATTGTGTGTATCTACTGCATATCAAATCAGAGCAACACGCCATCACCTACGTTCCCGGAGCTTCCTCCGCACGCTTACAGCTAATGTGCTGTATATTTTTTGGCGCTGCTTCGCATTCAAAGCGCATTTGAGTGAGATTTGCCCAACACTCTGGCGCCGCACGTGAGGTCTCGTCCTCTCATTATGCAGCACGTCAGCGGCTGCACGACTCCGCGAGACGGTCGGCGCGCGTCCGCATCAGAGCCGCGGGGATCAAGCGCGCGCTTGTTCCCCGCGTCTGCGAGACGCGTCCGGTGACCCCTTAAGCAATCTGATTCACCACTGTGCCAGGCGTAACGAGTATTGACAGCGTAAGATTAGCCGGCGACACATCAAGATAAATACGGCCGCCTGCTATAGATGAATCCCAGGCTTGGATGAGTGAATGTAGAGGAGCCAAAAGTTAATGGGGTTCTGATGAACTGCAAGTGTCCCATAATATTAGAAAGGACTTAACGCTGAAATATCAGGAAGCAGTTAAGAAAGCAAAAGCGGCTTATTAATCTGACCTCATTTTGAAGATCCGTCCTAACTCTGGGGTGCTTTTCAGTATTATTGACTTACTTGTTAACCTCCCTTCTAGTCCCTGTAATGAACCTTCTCTTGATAAGTGTTTTCAAGTGTTTTAAAGGTTTAATATTCTTAAACAAAAAAGTAGCCCCATGACAGGGGGCCAAACTGTCACAGGTCATAACTTGGCTGTGATGAGCTGTTTTCAAGGCATCTCTCGCTGTAAAAGAGGCTCCGGCTCGCATGAAGCCCTTTACCTTCCTTCTTAATAATACAAACTATTCAGCAGTCTGGGCCTGTTCTCAATCTAACATCTATTGCACCCCGGTCAGTAGTTTAATTTTTCAGAACCCGCAGTTGTGATGAAATATAGACTTTAAATCTCCTCTAGTAAAAAGTTCAAAACAACTTTCAACCTTGTTCAAAAGAGAAATAGTGAATCTGGGTTCGGCTTGAAACAGATCGAGTTATTTTTTTTCAGATCGCCTCTTAAACTCACTATTGACCCTGAATCCCCCTGAAGCATGAGCAAATATTTACCCAGGATGCTGATGACACTGTTTGGTATCTTGATGCAAGATATGTATTCACTTCAATGAATGGGCAAGTAGTTCAAGTGATAGAGGCCAAAATACTGATAATACCACTTGAGATTGTGTTTATGAACATGGTTTTTATGAACTGTCTTTCTAAATACATCATTAGCATCGTCCTGCAGCTCAATACATCATATTACTTGTCTTGTTTTTGTGTACTATTTAAGTGTTTGACAAACACACTCAGAGGACGGTGGGAGAAATAAAAGTAACCAGAGGAAACGAACGCCTCACAATAATAATCCTTCACTCTGAGACGGGCTCCATTCAAAACTCCCCGACAGCAGTGGAACAAAAATTTGAAATTTTGTCGATCTTCGCATGCTTCAATTGATTAAATTTTTTTCAAGGTGTTTTGGCACAGGGGTAATTTTTTTGGTAAATATATTTATTCTTCTTTTGGGGGGGAGTTTTGTTTTGTTTATCTGTTTATTCACTCAAAACCTGGTATTGGAAAAAAATAATAATTGTGATAAAAATCATTGACTGTGATCCCATCTAAAAAAAGTCATTATAGATATTTTTGTCATGCTGCCAACACCCAGTAACTCATTCATAAGCTGCACACTGGCGAAGTTAATTGCATTTTTATTTTGCACTTACTTTAATTAATTTCCCCATCAAAATGACTCACTGCCTCATAATGTTGAACCACTACTTTTATTTTTGTTGGGTTTTTTTCAACTTTTCATGAACTAGTTAAGAAAGTAGTTTAAACTTTTGTCTTTTGATAGATTGTCGCTTGTCCATCAGAAAAATGGGAAAGAAAAACTGACCTTGCATATCAGAAGATAGTCCCAGATACTGGGATTTACATATCTATTTCATTTCATAAATCAAAGAATAATATTTCCAAAATATTTCAATACACGGCAGGAAAATCAAGTGTGTGACTCCACTGGTTGCCTGTTATTTGCATCACTTGCATCATAGACCTTTGGCCTGGAACTAGAAAGTGAAAGGTTCTTATTGGCTTTTCTCACCATCAACATAAAATCAATAGAAAGCTGGAGCCAGAACAACCTGCCCCAAAACCCCAAACTTATCACGTAATTAAAGCATTACCTGAAGTTGACGTTTGAGTAACTTCCACTTCCACTTTCACATTAAGATTTCTCACTTATTGATCAAAGATCATCACACTGAAAGAAACTTTACTTTCATTGTTACTTCAGATTTATCCAAATTTTTTTGGGGCAAAACATTTGTGAAGTTTGGACCAACGTGTAACAGATGTGTTTCTTTGGAGTTTGTACGTTGGGCATTTCTTTTTTTTTTGGTTGAAAAAGACAAAAACAAAGAATGAGGCTCACTTCAGTACACTTCTAACTTGAACTTTATCAACCCACACTTGTGTGCGAGTCTGTGCGTGAGCGTCTGTTCCTGTAGTTTGGGCGGAAGCATTACGTTCTTCGAAACTGTAAAAGTAATAATTGAAATGCACCTTTGAGTTAACTCATAACGAGTGTGTTCCCCCGTAGATGTATTGTTTGTACTATATATGCATAGTTTCTCATTTTTCCATTTCCCTATTTACACCTGTTCCCTTCCTTCAATTTCAACTTTTATAAATAACATATTAGCATTTGCAGCACACCGTCTGCTGAGGACGCGTTCAAGGATTCATGTGCAGTGCACAGTAATCATATCTTTATGAGGCTGTGAATGTAAACACTCGCTATCTGTCTGTGAGGAAAAAAAAAGTAGTTTGAATAGCAGCAGAAGGAAATGGATATTGAGTGAAAAGATAGAGATACGGCATTTGCAGCTGTGCACTTTAAGGCAGCGGATGCTGACTGTGGAAATCATCGGTGTGCGATAACACATACCGAGAATGTATGTGAGCTTGAGCTGTTGATGTAGTCTGAGAAGAGTCACCTGGGTGACCATAGATATATATTTATTTATCTTTTTCTTCCCCCCTTCTTCTTCTTCTTCTTCTTCTACCTTGGGTCTGGTTTATGTTTTTTGTCCCGAAAGTGTGAGATTGTTTCCAGAGCCCAAAAAAAAAAAAAAAAAAGACAAAGACACCCAGTATTGAATTTCAAAAAGAAGCCTCCCACCTGCAGTGGGAGCAATGCGTGTGGCAAAGGAAACTTTAGAGGAGGTGGTCAATGTTTGTCTCTGGAAGAGTGGGAAAAAAAAAAAGCCCAGCAGTCTTTTGTTACAAACTTTCGACTCGTCTCGCTCAAAACACTCTCTGAAACTATGGGACAGCAATTGAAACGGCTGGTATGAGGAGACAGTGAAGTCGCAACACGTCGGGGGAAAAACTTTCGCCCAACGCGACCATATTGAAGAGACAAACAATTGTTTTTCCTCGTGCCACGGACGGACGTGACACTTATATTGGCAGCGAGCGGGATGGTCATGTTACTTACAGGCATAGTCTGTCCACCATGCAAGCTGTTGATGGCGGCCTGCGCTTCTGCGTGGCTGGAGAACTTGACGAAGGCGCAGCCTGTGTACACAGAGGGAGAGAGAAGAATAGAAGGAACCCGGCGTTAGTGCAGCAGCTTTTTGAATATCCGGGAGAAGAGACACACCATTCGTTTCCATTGTTTTCATGTTATCTGGTTTGTAAATAATACACTCTGCCGTTTGCGAGTTGGCTGCATAACTCTGAATAAATCAGTCTAATTGTCGTGAAGGCTGCTCGGAACATCCGGTCCCTTGCCCATTTCTAATTTGACCCCATCCACTTTGGAGCACGGAGCCAAGGCGTTTACCATCCCCCACTTGTTTGTGATTATTAATCTGTTTAATATTTACACACTGTGGTTTGTGTGCAGTCAATCCTAAAAGAGATTATGATGACAAAGGCATAGTATTATAATCTGCCTATCTAACCGAATCTTTTGCTCGCACATGATTTCAGATACAGAGACTCTTTGCTCAAGGGGCATTCAAATCATCCTGGATCTGTTGTGTGGTTAATGCACAAAAGGAAAAAAGAAAAAAAAAAAGTCAACTTCAAAACTTGGCCAGAAGACAAGGGAACAGGCGAGGGGTTGTGCTCCTCCAGAGCCTCGTTGCATTAACAATTCAAATCATATTAAAAATAATTCCAGTTGATAATAATGCGCGATAGGAGTTTCGGAAGCGCACATCTCGTGACCACATGATTAAACAGTGGATCAGCGTGGAGGTAAGAACAGGCACTAAACTAATATGACATGAAGAGGAAGCCAGTGACCTGAAATGCGGTGGAACCGAAATGTGGTAATTTTCCCAAAGCCATTAAATTAAATAAGAGCTATTTCTCTAAGCTTTATGGTCGTCCGAGACTGCACAAGGTATTCTGTTATGTCCTATTCTTATCCTTGCCTTCAGGTAGCTCATGTGTTAAGTCAAGAGATACCTAATTAACAAACCCGTGGATTAATTCGGCCCACTTTTCATTAATCGAACGGCAGCGGCGTCTGCGAGCCAGACAGGCCTTTCCTGGGTTCAATCCCTGCCTCCTCGTGGAGCACTGACACCTATTTAAAGCGCTCACACATATACCCACACGACATGACCGAGGCAACGATGATTCATTTAAACTACAGACACTGATAGGGAGGCTCGGGAGATATCTCGCGTCTGGCAGCGAAACCCCATCCACTCCCGCGTCTCCAGAGTCAGCTTTGCCTTCCCGAACGAACAAATTAATAATTTCCCTGACAAAATCAAAAAGATTGAACTGGGAGGGGGGGGGGGGGACATGCCCGTATGTGCGCAATCGATACGGAACAATTTCCATCCCCACCTGAGGCTTCGCATCTGCATTCGAGCCTCGTGACAAACGGCTGAACATCTGAAACTGTTGCTTCCCCCCCCCCACCCCCCAAAAAAACAGAAATGTTGTGTGATATAGTGAAGGCCATGTGTATTTTCTGTACTGTCGAGTGTCCTCAAAGCCGCACAGATCTACTGAGGCAAACAGATAAGTCAAAGACGCCTTTGATTCTGTCACAGCACTCCAGCATCCGCTTACTTCACTTGAACACCCTTCCGGGTAGAGGCAGGAAAGATTTCATTTTATTTATTTATTTTTAAAATATGACCAACTGAAATGCATCACCCCACTGTGCAGCATTTGACTGCAACACTGTCTTTGAAGGTACAAACATGTTTAACCTTTGTAGCTGAAATAATAAACGGAGGCTCGCTCGCGTGGAAAAAAAACCTTTTGATTTTGTTAAGGTCAGATAACTTGCTGCTGGTTCTACTAACAAGGCAATCAAATACTGCGCCAGGGTCTTTGTGCCGTGAC
>JAUESE010000001.1:7166092-7178773 GCA_032274725.1 Malacoctenus triangulatus
CGAAGGTCCTCCCCCCCCCCCCCCACACACACACACACATCCACCGGGTCAGCACAAGCCAGATCTGGGATTTTAAGAGGACATCATTCATGACAATACATGTCTGGACATACATTTCCACACATTTTTCATTAAAACCTGTTTAGTTGAATTACTTTTGCTGACCTAAAAAAAAAAAAAGGTCATGGGACACAGAGCACAACATGGCAGAAGAATCGGAAGTGCTACGGGCTCATAAATTATAGTGCACATTTGAGTTTTTTGAATTTGACGGCTTCGAATGAGTTGAGGGGGAAAGAGGGAAAAGAGAGATTGTATTGCTTTCAAGCAAGAGGATCTGCACTGCCTTTTGAATTCCCGGGGTAATAATATGTATGCATGAATTCCATCCCTCTGGATGGGTGACATTTATAACACAACTTAATTATAGACCTAAAAGCCATCTCTCTATTATTCCTGACAATTCGGGGCTCTATTCAACTCTGGCAGCAAGTGTTGCACTTTGAAAGTACTTTGAGGAGCAGTGCCATAGAGAGATGGATGTTAAACTTCTCGGCCTTTTTATTGGGTGAAGAGGGGTGCTGAAAAGCCTCTGAGTAGCATAAATTTACATCAACAGGGGACAATGCCTCCACCATGGAACAGATAGCACTGTCAATTTCAAGGTCTGTCTCATTCAAATTACGGGGAACCTCATCCCGAGCGAGGCGACTGGCAAAATAATTTGCCGTAACATCCCGTAATGATTGCGTGGGACTGTTGCACGGTGAGTGATAGGGACCAGATACCTATATATGAGACCTTTGTCTCGTTCTCCACGTTCATACCTAACATTACCCTGCAGTCTTTCATTTCGCAGCGGCGGAACCTCAAGAAAAAGGGGAGTGATCAAGTCCGCGATAATCGAGAGAAATACGAAGAGCCGGGGACGTATGGCATGCGAAGAGAGGAGGAGTGGAAGTGTGGGGCGCGGGGAGGTGAAAAAGGAGCAGAAGTGCGAATGAGGGAGAAAAGTAGCTCCTGTCTGACACACCAGCGCCGGGCCTTATTTCATTTTATGTGCTGTCAATCAGCTTGAGGCATCTGAGCAGACAGGAAGAGAGGGAGCCAGATAGGAAAGGGGAGAAAACGGCAAAGGAGGAAACAAGCTGGGGAGAAAGAAAGGTAGTGGGCCGGTGGGGCGACGCAGAGCAATAGACCCGGGATTAACAGTGAGAGGAACAGATGTAGACACAGATAGGTGTGTGGTTCAGTGTAGCTCGGCTTTATTTCCGATATACTCAGAAGGCTTTGCAAGATTGCACATTATCAACCCTTCTCCTTCCCCACACATCCCTTCTCACGCATTCAGAAGTTTCATATAGAGGAATAAATCATAGTCAACGGAGAGAGGAGAAGGTAGAGAGGTTCAGAGCAATATCACGG
Source organism: Malacoctenus triangulatus (assembly GCA_032274725.1). Classification (NCBI taxonomy): domain Eukaryota; kingdom Metazoa; phylum Chordata; class Actinopteri; order Blenniiformes; family Labrisomidae; genus Malacoctenus; species Malacoctenus triangulatus. The sequence continues at coordinate 7,167,518 of JAUESE010000001.1, forward strand.
GTATTACGCCCCAAATGTGACTGCGAGACAGAGAGACCCATCAAAGGATGATTGGGAGGCCTTCCGTTCTCCACCTGCACCGCACATTTTTTACAGCCATCTTTAATTTGACCACGCTCTACTAACCAAATAGCACATAAGCCACAGACAAGAATGCATAAGCTGTTCCTCGGTGTGGGCAAAGCTGCGGCACAGTGAGTGACGGCGGAGAGAGAAGAAGAGAAAAAAAAAAAAAAACCTGAGCCCGGCTGCTTTATTTACAGTGGGACATTATCGTCCAATGGCGTCTCGAGGGAGGGATGATGGGAATGTGGGAAACAAACATGATTACACCCCTCCGCTTTTCAGATAGCAGGAAGAAAGGGGGGGGAAGGGGAGGGGCAGGAGGGGGGGGTGGGGAGGGGGAGCAGAAAGACAAGGTGTCGTGTGATGTATTTGTTCGGAACAAGAGCCGAGACGAGGGAAGCTGCCATGATGAAGAGACAGCAGGAGAAGAAGTTCGGGAGGGAAGGAAGAAAGAGAGAGAGAGGAGTGAAAGGTGGAGTGAGAACAGAAACAAGGCAAAGGAAATAGAAATAGTGAGAAAAAGGGAAAGTGGGAGGAGGGAGGTGTCGGAGCACGGTGACAATAAGGTATGAAAGAAATGCAAGCGCAACACATGAGAGGCAAAGAGGAAAACACACACACACACACACACACACACACACACACACACACAATAGGTGAAATAGAGAGATGAATTATCCAGAAAGAGCGAGAGCGGCTCATAGACGATGTCAATGAGCAGAGCGAGACTGAAGCACGGCTGTAAAGATGTAAAGAGGAGAAAAAAAGGGGGAGGAGGGAAACAACGCATGTATAAAGGGATTAGGGGGGGGTCAGATGAGGGGATACAGAGAGAGTGGGTGGTGTGTGGGCTCTGACCCTTACTGGCCCCATCAGGCCCTCGCAGGACGGTGCATTCCTCGATCTGGCCGAAGGTCTCGAACAGCCGCCGGACATCGTCCTCGCTCTGCTGCTTTCCGAGCATCCCCACAAACAGCTTCCTGTCTTCTGGATGGGAAAGAGAGAGGAAGAGGGAGGAAGGCAGGAAGGGGAGGTGTGAGAGAGGAGAGAACAGAGGAAACGCTACAGCTGATGGCATCGTTCTGCAGAGCTGTGAGGAACTTGTGCAACTCAAACACCCCCCGCCTTTCCCCCCACCGTCTTTTATCACCAGCCTGCTGCTGCTGCCGCTGCCGCTGTTGTTATTGTTGTTGATCTTACTGTTGTGTGGCGTGCCACCCCACCCTGATATGAGGGAGATATATTCCGGTTTCCAGTGAGCTATTCAAGTCTGCTGCAGCGATGTTTTGATACGGATGGTGTTTGGAGCGCCGTGGGTTTCGGGTAAAAGGCAGGAAAAGGAAGCGGGGATATTTTGCTCAGGTAGACAAACCGTCAGATCGCATGGTTCCTTAAGTTGCAACGTTGAAAGGAAACATGGAGCAACTACATGTTATTACATTTCTCTCACCGGCAGAGCAACAGGAAACATAATAAACAAGAGTGAATGCCGCGTCCAATGTGAGCAGGGAGTAATATCTGGGGTACGAGTCAAAATGCAGATGGTGCATTGTTGTTTGTTTCCTATAAATTTCAATAAAAAATCTGCTGTCTGTTTAAAATTTCAAAGCAGAAGTTTATCAAGCTTGGACAAGAGTTCTCCGAGAGTTTGACAAACCCTCTTTGCCACAAAGAAGCAAGAATCAGCTATAGCCTCATACTGCGACACGGGAACTGAAAATGTCTTTCTTTGACTTTGTGAGCGTGCTGCATTGCACGACTTTGAGGGTGGCTCACGTTGGCTCGCTGTTGCACCCCATAATGAGGGGATACCATGACCATGAAAAAGATTGTGTTTTAAAGTGTCACCTAAACACCCTTGAATTCTCTAATTTATCTTCTGCATCACCCTTTCTTCAAACATTGACCAGAGGAAGGCGAGGCCTTGGACACGTCTACAGGCCAAACACACCCAGATCCACACTTATGGACAATTACGAGTCACTAGTGGACCTCATGCAAGCTTTTGGGTGGAGGCTTTAAACCAGAGTGTCCAGAGGAAACCCTAGACCTCCACACCGTGAGGTGAGAGCACTAAACATCAGGAGCAGCCTGACTCTCTGGAAAATCGGACCAAGCTCCATTTTTCGACCTGATAGTTTTTTTGTCAAGTTTGGAAACATCTCTTTACTGACGTTCAAATCGATGGCAAGATATAAAAAGTAACCCTTGTCTGCTCCAGTCTCTGAACTGCTTCACCATGTCACAGTTTAGTTTCGAGCTCCAGGAGGGGGCGCTCACATTCAGACGTATGGTCTCCATACCATTCAGCGTTGGCCAGTCAGAAAGCTGGATTTTTCTAATTAATCTTCCCGGTGCCCGGGCATCAGACAGAGCATTCATCTTCTTTACATCTTTTACATTATGCATCTCCTATTCCGCTGTGTTGTGGAATGAAATGGCTACTAGCAAGAACCTATCGCCAGAACTGATGGAAAGTGGCAGGAAGAGGAAGAAGAGTTTATTGGAAATGACACTGTTGATCTTCAGTGTGAGTCATTTGACTGGTAGGGAGCGGGGAGGAGCGCCGGGCGAGAGCATCACCTGGGCCTCGACAGATGTGACGCCTCCTGTACCTGCCAGGCCCCATTAGACGCAGCTGTTCTAAAAATAAAGCACCAGGGCTCCCTCTTTTTTTTTTTTTTCTTTTTTTTTTTCCAGCGGGGGGAATCGGATCCTGTTCCGTTCCTGTAAAGTTCAAATGAGACACGTTCCTGCTACCCGCTTGGCCACACAAATGAGCCCCTGCATAATCAATAAGGCCACGCTGCCTGGTCTCCACTCCGCTGGTGTTGTAGCGTGTGGTGTCAGTCTGTGTCCGTGTAGCCGGATACTGCCGCTCATTACTCTTCCCCCCCCCCTATTGGAGCTCCGGGGCTGGAAGTGAGCTACAACCCCGAGGACATCACCGCAACCACTCACATCAACAGGGATCGAGCCCAGACAGAGGAGCAGACATATAGCTTGTATATTGGGCATCGAGGGGAAGCCGTGTAGCCGTAAAAGTCCCTCCCGAACAGGTGGCGGAGAGAAATAAGCCTGACCCCTGGCCGTGACACCGAAGGTGAAGCCAAGCAACGGCCCCGCTCAGACTGCCGCGCGACATTGCCGGCGATCGTCCCGTCCATCTTTCAGGTTGTCACCGAGGTGTCACTGTTAAAACTTAAATGGGCAGAGTGCAGTTTTACAGGCCTCCTGCAGTGTGTTAATGTTTTGGGACAAAAGTCTCATCTCGGTCCTGGCCCGAGGAGATCTAATGGCGGCTTTACAAGGCTAATTAACAAGCCATGAGCGAGGTAATGAACTTTCCAAATGTGCTGGCAAACGCAAAAATAAATTACACCCCAGTGAAGGCATTAAAGGAAGTGTGAGTGTACTTCTGAGCCTTCCTTTGGGAGAGCCACAGTGAGAAAATGAATTTGGAGCTGCTATCTTTTCATTGCCTGACCTGAGAGTGTCTCAGTCGGCCCACTGCATGCCCCGGCCAGTGTATGGATTGCTATTAATTAGTCCACTTTGCACCTGTCTCTAAAGCAGCTCTTATTGGATTTCGCAAGTTCCCACTCATCTCCTATGGCCACTCGCTCGCTTTAAATTGGCATTTTATGAATATGAATAAATATCCTGTAATGTACCCTCTGCACAAGGAGATGATTCCACGGCTCCAATCGAGTTCGACCAGTTATCCATTAAAAGTAGCGCGTGAAGGGGGGGGGGTAAAAGAAGGAACACTTGTCTCGAGCACAGCCATGTATTTGCATTAAGAGAGGTGAGGACCTTCCTATAGAACTCACCGAGGATTCAGAAATGTGGCAAAACTCATCGAGCCGACTGTTTGACCTCTCTGTACTTATCTCTCATTGAGAGGGGCTCATCTTATCCTCCTCACAGAGCGCAGGCACACAGCTGGAGAACATTCGAGCTGTACAGCACTTCTCGGCTGCTCCACTCTGAAGAGACCTTTGTAATCTGCTCTTTAAACACTGTCACTATTTTAAAATAATAACGTGAGTGCATGTGTGCGTACGGTCGCTGGCAAGTCTCCATCAGTTGTGTTTGATTTTTCTCTGGTGTCTGTCCTGGAAAGTAAACGCCCAGATAGAGTAGGAGTGTCTCACATCTTGGTTGGTTATGGTAATACCTTTATGATTTCTAACATGGCTTTAAAAGTTTACAGTGCGAATGAAAACACTCCAGCTTCTTGGCAGAAGCGTATCATGCTGTGCAACAGTATAATGTGAAGTGTGATACACACTGGGCAATAACAGGGAAATGTGTTCTTTGTCTCGTGGCAGTAAAAGATCGGACACAGATCGCTTTGTTCAGGACATTTTAATACTTCCCGAGAAAGTTTAAGGCGTCTCACTGCTGAACAATGGCACAATGTGGAATAATCTACAGCACCGGCAGGAAAGCTGCGTTAACCACGCCCACTTTAAATTTCTGTCAAAACCCACGAAAAATGGCCAGACACAATTTGAGGAAAATGTACCACTCAGGTCACGTGTTAAGAAAAGGCTGCAGGAACCCCTCAACCAAAGCTGTGGGACGAAAAGGACGACATGTCAGAGACCGAAACTCTGTTCAGGTGGAATATTTAAAAGCTTTCACTCTGTTAGTGGCTCTACAGTGTACTATAAAGTTTGCTTGAAAGTGAAGGAAATGCAGATTTTTCCCCAATTATTATTACATTTTGTCTCCCCCACAGTTCATGTCACAAAACGGTTAAAATGCTTGTCCTCGGTGTGTTTGCAGTGTTTTATGTGAGCAGCACAATAAGCTTTGGGTGTCAACTTGGGGTCTTTAAAAAGGACAATTTTGACAGTAAATCGTCCAAATTTTCACCTCAATTTTTTTAAGCAGAGAATCATTCAAACACTAACTATTTCTCAAAACTTATCACAATGGAATTGAACACAATTAGAGGAATTAAATAGATATAAACATTAAAACCTGTGCAGCAGTAAAGCAAAAAGAATCAAAAACAATAAATTAGGAAAATCACTTTTGCCAAACAAAACAGGGGCTATTTAACACAAATGGTACATATCTCTTGGAACAGCTCATGTTTTAATGTCACCAGTTTATAGACATACCATGAAGCATAATTGTATCGTTAACTATGACAACAACAGTGGCAGCCTCCACACCAATTGACCGTACCGTTGTGTTGCACGATTACACCAAACTTTTAAATCCTCCTGCTCACTCACAAAGCACTCAACAACCAGGCTCCCACTTACCTTACAGACCTGCTCAGTTATTCTGTCATCATCCATGTCTGCCTGCTTATTTAACCTCAAACTAATGTGTGAACATCTCCATTGTGCTGTGTGAACAAACCTTTAAGATGCTGCAAATAAAGGAAATCAAAGGAAGCCGAACTCATCACACATGAAAACACTTTAAAATCCTCCTGCTCACTGATCTTACGAACCTGCTCCCAAATACTGAAAATAGTTTTTGTCTCTTTTTTTCTTTTTCTTTTTTGTACTTTTGTTATATCTGAAGATTTTTAGGACAAGAGAGACTGAATGAAACCATGATCCAATGAATGAGTAGATGACTGGATGAATGAAAACTGAGACAAATCTTTCATTTCTCAGTAAATGAAAAAAAAAAAAATCATGAGAGATCATTGTTTGAATCCACTTCTAACTATGAATCAGCAGTGAATATTTAATATAGCCTTTCAATAGATAACAATCAGTGATGTATCAATAAGTGATGAGTTCAGTAACGCTCACATTCGGTATATTACTGAAACTACACATAAAGATAATACTTAGATTTAAGTGTACTGGGGATAATAGTTGTATGATTGCTGTGTGCATAAACCTTTAAAATGCTGCAAAAAAGGAAAATGAAAGTAGAAATATAATTTGCATTCATGATTTGATTATTTTTTCAGTAGGTAGCCTCCTTTTTAGAAATCTAACCAGCCATAACGTGCTTCCTTTTCAGATGCTCGTGCATCGCCAAAGTGCTGCCGTGGAAAGCAAGTTCTGCCTTGCAGATGTTATATTGCACCTGCTTCTCTTTTAATGTGTTAAAATACTCCCAAACTTTTGAAGTCTGTTGCCGGGTACCCACGACACGGTTCCGGCATAACTTGTAGTGACGTCACGGCTGACGCCGATCACCGCTGTGGTGTACGTGCGTCAAGAACAGAAAGACAGACGAGGCAACGGAAGTTGTGAAAGAAAAAACAAGTTTCAACAAAACAAACAATGTGTCGATGACGTTTTTCATCATCAACATAGTCGGACTTGTCGACGAATCGTGGCAGCTCTAATCACAATAACTTTACAACATTACTTTCTATCTACATCATGCTCAGTTTATAGTAATGACAAATACACACCTGTGATGCTGTGACACCTGACAGAGAGTGTATATGTGTATATATATATATATATATATACTGTGTGTGTGTGTGTGTGTGTGTGTGTGTGTGTGTGTACATGTGCAGACATAAAACAGTGGAGTTTTATTCCAGCTTCCAAGCAGGCCCGTCACCCACGCTGTCATCTGCTCATCTTATTTCATTCGATCTCTCTTTCTCTCTCTCCCCTCTTTTGATTCCCCAGTGCTTCATCTCCTGACTGAAGGTGGGGGCAATTGTGTGGAAAATGGTTCCATGTCAGTCTGCAGCCATGTCCAAACTGAGGTGGCATGTGGACAGCCCCGTTTTATGAATGCAAATAAAAAAGGAGATCAAAAAAGTTATCAAAACACTACTGACATCTGACAATTGCTTGTCTCAGGAAGCCTTTTCATTTCAGCGCCCGGTATATAAAAAATTAATGGATTTTTTGCACGGACGCCATATGCTGTCAAGATTGATGCTTCTCTCTCCGGAATAAAGTGCTACTTGTGTTGTAGGCTGCGGTATATGCATATAGATTGTGCCTTTTTCTTTTCCTCTCCCCTTCCTTTTGTCTCTCCATCGCGCTCTTCCTCTTTAACCTTTATTGTCATCCCTCACCCTTCTCTGTCTCCCCAGGCCATGAAATCAGTTGCTGCTCCTCAAAAGTTTCTGCGTTCGTTTGCCAATAATAGGAATATTTTCTTTTAAGAATTGTTCTCCTGCTCCTCTGTCCTGGTAAATATTTTTCTCTTTCTTTTGTTTTTTCATTTTGTTTCTATCACTTATTTGCCCGCTGGCAGTGGAGTCAGGAAAGCTTGGTAGTAGTAAGTGTTCAGAAAGCATGGACAGCTGCAGCCAACGATAAAAGATGCATGCTAGTCCGCTGGGTGCATTTCAAATGCAGAGTAATGTTCCAGGCAGCACAACAAAGAAGTTGTGCTTCTTATGGACTCATTAGAAAAAGCCTGATGCGGCTATGCCGCTGCCTGGGAGGCCCACCACTAGACACGCTCACACGTGTAGGCGTACAGTCTGGGCGCGCAAAATGTTGGGAACGGCTGCTAAATATTGAGTCAGACTTGGTTTTTAATCATGCAGTGTATTCCCCTGCTGTGCCGAGGCTTCACGAGTCTGTTTAGAATCAAAAAGTGCAATTTACTCTCTGAGCGAGCTTTTTAAATGATGACACTCCAGTGAAAAGATAGCGTGAAAGACAGAGGCATGCAGCCCAACAATTTGACAGCTACACTGTTTTAACAGTATATTTGAAGCATCACTCACAATCTGAGTGTTGGGGACACACACACACACAAGTCAGAGGCTTCAGTAGTTTGCATACCAACCACAACGTTGCGGTGAGTCACGGGTGGAAAGTTCAAGAAAAAGCACACAGGCAGTGTCGACGATGTTACACAATTGTTTCTTTGGTGTCTCTGCAGCTTGATCCTTGTGCTGCTCGCACATCACATGTGCTGTGTACACACCACACAGCATGAGCGCAAGTGATAGTAAGAGAGATGTACGGTACTCCTGATGGATTGTAACTGTGGGACACGTGTCGTATTTCTGAGGATTCTCACTCATACAATGACCATGAGTCAATAGTACATCTTACTGCCACCACAAAGCCTGTAACAGCCGTGCTGCTGAATGCAAAATCAGTACAAACCGTTAGTGATGAGGGAGTTCACTTTTCAAATGAAACTGAACGGAATTGGTTCTGTTGATTTTTTGGGGGCCGACCTGCAGGGTCCTCCAGGAGGCTTTGTTAGTCAGTCAGGTGATATTTGGGTCAGTAGTTTGATGGTTTAACTCTGAAACCATCCTCAGCTCTCCTCGGAGTGTCCTCGCTCGATGCCATGCCGTCAGTGAATTGAACTGAATGCATAGTTTAAGGACTTGTTGTGGAGTCAAGTTGCTAGGTTTGCAGGTATGTTCCCCATAAGTGTTGTGCTCACAAAACATCAGCACACATGGGGGCATTCCAGAAAAACACGGCAAAGTGACCATTTTCAATGTGAAAAATTGAGCAACAAAGTCCAACGATCGGACAACAATCTCAAAAACGTCATTCCGTTCACATTCACCCACATCAGAAGGAAGCCTTTCTGTTCAAAGTTTATTCCTGTCAAAGGAGGCTGCATTCAGCTCCCATTCTTTGGAAACTAAAGGACGTGTTCATGACCAGTCGTTCGTTTAACAAGGCTCAGTCACAATGCAGCTGTACATTGAGAGTTGGTTTTTTCGATTCTTCACAAGTCTCAGAATTCGCACGTGCAACACCAAAAATCTCTCCAGGCAGTCTGTGACCTTCTGCGATGCTGAACACAGGCAGGTGTTGCACAAGTCTCGAGCAAGGTTATGTTGAATTTTTTTTCCTTTTTTTTTTTTTTTTTACCGTAGACGGTCTGTAGTAATGTGTACGCCAGGTTGTGAGCGAGGCTTTAATGTAATACCACTTTTGGGACCGTACCCAATAGCTGCAGAGAATATCAAGTAGTTGCACAACTTATATGTTGTTCCATTCTCTGTTTTTATACATTGATTTATCATCTCTATGTCTCTTGTGAATAAAAATGGGATGAAAATAGCTAATTAACACATGAATCATCTGTTAGACAAGCAATCACCAGCAGTAAATGACATTCAATCATAAGTCAAGTCAAATAATAGGCTGGGAAAATGTGTTGCAACACCAACAATATGTAATGTGACTTTCCTTTCGGGGGAACAATAACTGCAAACAAGGTCCCTTCTCTGAAATTCAAGCACAAGCTCAGAAAATGACACGAGTCGGGGAACAACGTGTTTCAGCATACGACGTCATGGATCAAAACTTTACTTTCTCTTCAAGCCAGAGTTGCTGCATACATTTTAGAAGCGGTTAGGACTCGACGCGTTAGCTGGGAGAGGATGGACCAGAGGATAAAAAGGCAAAGACAAAGACAACGAGGAGGTCTAAAAAACTGAAAAGCAATAAATGAAAGTTCCTCATGTATTAGAGGCTTCTATCTCGCATTGTGCAGCTGCTTAGAAATATGCCTGCATCCCATGGGGCTCAGCCTTAAGAGAGAATATACAGACGGTCAGTGATTTCAGCTGGTACGAGCGCGCTATTGATTTGTTTTTTGTGGGGTTTTTTTTTTCCAGAGCTTAACATCATTTGTGTCTATATTAACAATGTCAGTATGAATAGTGGGATGAAAGTTCAGCACGGCGTCCTGATACTCAGCGGCTTGTTTGGGGAAGCCTTTAGAGTAACACAAAGAGATGAGAACAAGTCAGCTGGGTTTGCCAATATTTATGATTGACCAGGTTCTATGAGCTCTTATTTTTGTGTCTCTGTTGGCAATAATGCCAGCTTCAAAGCCCTTTCTACTGCAGGTTTTACATGAGTGTATGCGGTCGGATCAGCAGCCTGAGAGTGTAAAGTGGAAAAAACTGATCTTCACCAACAAATGCCCAACAAATCAAGATGTATTTGAAAGATTTGAAAGTGCCATGTTTTGTTTTCATGTTTTTGCCCCATGCTGAAATAACATAAGGATTTCCTGTCTGGATGCAAAAATATGTTTCAGCTACAGTTACTTTTCCATGATGTTTGACCTCCACAGCCAGAAATAATTTCATGTCAGCCATCGCATCATGAATGTGGTTTTGTTTGCTTGGGTTTTTTTTGCCAGAGCTTTCTCGGTTGGCTTTTTCTGACTTTTACGACTTTTCTGATTGCTGCCTGTAATGCTGCACAAAGAACCACACCTGCAGTAATACGAGTTGTCTTCTGTCCAAAAGATGAAGATTTGAAATGAAAAATAATTGCATATTTATGGATTTTGGATATTTCGGCGAAGAGGGAAGTCATCTAAAAAAAAAAAAATCCCAACAGGTAATTGAACTTTTTTTTTAATGGAAGTACCATTTTGGACACGAGTTATTATTCATCGCGGCTTTTCATACGTCTTTGGAACCTGCCTGGAGGGCATCTTTACTAAATCACTGTCGGTGTGTTCACTTCAAGTGCAGCGTTAAAGCCGCGGTGGGTGCGAGGGGAACGCTTTTTGAGCCCCTTCAAATCTTCCCCGTTGCCTTAACACAACAAACCGTCAATAAATCACAGTCCCCCGTCCATATCCTCCGACTTGAGTTTGGGTTGTGCGCAAATAACAGAAGCAATTAGACTCCATCCCCGAGAAAATAATGTTCAACCGCACACTAAACCTTTCTGCTGCTGGTCCCTATCTGATGTATGCAAGTGGATTATCCAGTATAGTGAGGTGGTAAATGGAATAATCAGAGGAGAACAAACACTCAAATTGTCAGTGTATCAGGCATGATGAGAGGATACAGGCTTTGTGTTTGTCAATGTATTACTCATAGCACTACAGCTGTCACATCCATTTTTTGCAGGCGAGTGGGAAGGGAGCTTTAAACCCCGCTGGTGCGCCTGCTCATAAGCCGATGCAAAGCAAACTTGGGAAACTTTCTATCGATTCCGAGCCAAAAAGGGGGCTGCTCCTTTTATTTTTTTCCCCCCTCCCTCCTGCATAACAAACTATATACTTTTATTCTTTTTAATGGTTTTAGACCCAATTATGGGGCTAAAGAAAGAGATGAAATGAAATAAAATCTATGCTTTAAGACCTAATTTGACATGCAGCTATGGTCACGGTTTAAAATTGCTGCATTCTTTGTGAGTGTCCAAGAGTCCTTGTGTCTCCCTCTGTATATACCCCCCCTCCCCCCCATACACACACACACACACTTTTGGTTGGCCGGACGGC
>JAUESE010000001.1:7198415-7215261 GCA_032274725.1 Malacoctenus triangulatus
GAACGGTCCCCTGAGCGACTGCACAGCCTCCTGGGGTTTGAGCTGTTTGGACGTAAAATTAAAAACACAGACACACAGACACACACACACACACACACACACACACACAGCTAAAATTGGCCAGTTGTCCGCAAGGAATAAACATGCCCAACTTAAAAGTGTATGCTATTACTTTTTGCTTGTCACACTGGCTCCTGCCTACATCATGACTCTGCAGTAGCCTGCAGTTATCGCCTTTCGTCTACTCCTGCCTATCACATAAATCACTGGTTTCTACACTTTTTTTATTCTAGTATCTATTCAAAAGTATTTTGTAGCTCCTGAGAAAAGCAAAACTTTGTCAGAAAAAACAGGATTTAATGAGTTATTTCGTTCCATTATTTAACGCTACATTAATTAATGGATTGATCAGCCAAGTGAAAAGTTAACATACAGCTCATGTGAGGATTCATTAACCAATTAGGGTTTTCTTGGTTTATTTTGTTGATAAAACATTTTTCCTTGTTTTCAGTTGGGTCAATGTTACCACCCTTTCATGCAAATGGTCACCTTCATAGCCCCTCTCTGTTGCTCAGCAGGTTAAGCAACTGGTGCCTGTCTGCAAATCACATTGATTTGACTGCATCGTATTACAGAGTGCTATGTAACATCTATGCTGAACAAACACACCGTGTCGGGTCCGTCAATAATCATGGAGTCAGAACAGACTCACACCTGAGCAGTCATCAAAAAAAAAAAAAAAAAAAAACGTAATTCCTGCCACCTCTCTCAAAGATGCACGTGTTTATTTGTATCTTTGGCAATCCGGTCTCAGTTGCGTGCCAGGACGCCAGAGACCCGCACTGTTCTCTGCAGCAATTTGGATGTTGTGGTCAAACTTGTAACTTTCCAGATCAATGCACTCATTCAAAACCCCCAAACAGCCATATCACGACATTTTCATGCCAGCCGTGTGAGCGAGTTGGTGTCCGCCCAGAGCCAAATGAAGACACGGAGACATTTTGGGCACAGAAGCAGAAAGCAAAAGGGGGAAAATTGCTAATGTCCTGCATGTGCTTGGCAGGCAGCTTTTATCAGAAAGAGGGCTGCACATTGTTAGAATAACTTATTTGCTGTTTAATACATCCACGCTGGATAATCACCTGTGGAGTATACCTAAAAGGGAAGATCCTCACATTCGTGAGCAGCTTTATCAGCCAAAGAAAAACTTTCAATAATGTACCAGATGAGAATAATGAAACGTACAGAAAATACGTCCGAGAATGGGAGAAAAAAAAAGTCCACCAAAGTCAGAGGAGCCTTCATTATGCACATGCGCGTGGCTCCAACCTGACTCTGAAGGCACAATCGCAGCCAATTACTGCATCCCAAAACTTGTGCTGAGGGCAACGGGCGGGCCCCTTTCTCTCCTTTACTTATTAATCCCTGCCAGGTCCGTTGGAAGCTGTTCTGATTGACTGTTCATGGTGAAAAATTGATGTCATCTCGTTCTCTGACTCCGCACTCGCCGCCGCCGCCCCCTCCCCGCCGTCCTCGCAACCGCGGCTGACCAGTAACCGAGTTTGACCGTCTTCTAAGCTGTAATTTAGGGGTGCGTGCATGCGGCGCCGCGCTCTGCGGGCTATTGGAGCAGGACTGTGCGAAACAAGGCTTTAAAGGTGTTGCTTGATAATGCAGCCGTGTTAGCGAACGCCATACAGCCCATATGTTGCGATCCCACTTTGAAGTTGTGAGACGTTTTTGAAAGTTAGAAGTAAAATGAAAGTGCAACTTCTTTCTCAATAATGAGCCTCCGTATGGACGCATAAATTGCCGAGCGATTTAAAGGGTTAGTCACTGCACACAGTACCAGGACCAGTTGGAGCACTCGTGTTTGTTTGTTTGTTTGCTGGATCATTTGTTGGTGAAATTTCCTCATTTGTAAGCTGACAACAAGCAAGCATGTGCACATGCAATTTGCGTCAAGAGGGGCTTGGTATGAAAAGGGTTAAGACACTATTTTCCAGCTCTTATCGGTGCTTGTAAAAGGATAAGGAGAGGAAAAGTGAGAGATAGAGGGAGGCGGGAGGAGGAGGGGGGGGGACGCGAAAATGCCATTTGGGGGGAGAGCCAAGTGGGTCTGCTAAACGAGTGGATTCTTATGCAAATACATGCTAATTTATGCGCACAAGGCAGTGGCAGCGCCTGAGGCTGCTTTGATTGGCAGTTGCAGGTCTGTGTGTGCTGAGGAGGGACGCTTGGCTCCGGGTGCTTCTGTAAAGTTGGGCACGGCTGCCTCTCCATGTTCTACATGCTCTGGATCCACCGACTGCACACGTCTGTAGCCTAGCCTCTCCACCGGACGAGTCCCAGCAACCGGCAGGGCTCCCGTCCAAAAAACTCTCCACACACCAAGAGCTCAGCTCAGCCAGCTCCAATTCCTGCATGGCTGCGAGCAGCCAGGGCATCATTATAAAATCAATGCCCCAGCTTCATCTTGCCTGTGTGTGTCTGTGTGTGTGTGTGTGTGCACGAGCATGAAGGGTAGCATTCTGGGCTTGTTGTGTTGATTCTAGGGGGTGTTTGTGAGTGGCAGAACAGCAGAGGCGCCGGAGCAATGCTCTCCACGCTCTCTAATGGGCTGACAGAGAGGCTCTAGGTCAGGGCCTCCCATTACTTCAGGAGAGAAACTGGCTAAATGAATAGGAACCTGCACCCTGCTTCCCCACCCAGAGGAAATGTAAATGCCATTTGTTTCTGTGGCAAGGTGTTGTCATGCAGCGCAGCTGTACATCTTGATAATGTAAACATAAATTCCTGAATATGGTGATGCCAAAGTAATTGGGAGACTGCAATTTTTCATTTTTTTTGTCAGTTTTGTGTTTTTTTTAACCCTCTTTTTTTTTTTTGTTCTTGTATTTGCAAGGCACGAGGAAGAAAAACAAATTTAGCTGGGCGAGGATGAAGCCATTACTCTGTCTATTACTCATTCACACAGGCCCCCGGGCCAATAGAAAAACACTTGGAAATCACCAACATAAAATAGAATATGTTCCCCAAAAATATAGTGCATTTTACGCCACCTCATAAATATACTCTGTCATGATGAGGTTTCTTGGAATGAAACAAACGAAACATTGTTTCCCTCCGTGTTTCCCTACATTAATAAATATATATATATATATGTACTCGTGCTACTGCGTTATAAACACCTCATTCCAATGTGCGCCCATGCTTGTCGCACCAACGCAGACACATGCACACCGCGTTTGTCTACAGACATGACTAATAATTCCTGCCCACCCGCATCCCCTCCACCACCACCACCTCCCCCCACCCCCCATCCCTGAAGCTTTTCACACGTGCCAAAGCAGAATGGGTATTTTTAAGGTCTGCAATTATACCCTCTGCAGAGTGCAGGCGGTGAAATTACTCAGTTGGCAACCCCGCCGCCCCAATCCCACTCCCCCCCACCCCCCCGCGCGGACCCTGTTTCAATGGGGAATAAAGCAAAGCCCGTTAGACAGATCTGGAACGGCACATCCAAACCTTTTGTTTGTCACACCTGGGGACCGCAAATGGATTCTCATCATACAGTAGATTGAAAATTTATGCTTATTTACACCAGCGTCCCCCCCTCCCCCTCCCCCTCCCCAGCCCGCGTTCATTCCACCGGCCGTGAAGTGGGCCTAGGAAAACTGGCCGTGTCATCCTCGCTCAACTTATCTCCCCTCTCCAGCTTCTGATGGCAACCGGGAGACGTGGCGCGGCGCTCCCTCATCACCCATCACACATCGCCCCGACGTCGGCTGTTTTTTTTTCTCTTCTTTATTTTGAAATAACACGCACGCCCTATGCATATTTCACCCGCCCGCTCCCCCCCCCATCACTGTAGGAGCAATGAATAATACATCTTTTATTATATTATTGCAAGAGATTTGTAACACTTGAAACAGAATGCAATATGCAGTTTATAGCCGTTGCACGGCGAACACAAGGTGCTTCCGCAGCGTCTGTCTGTGTCACCAAGCGCGAGGGGTGGGAGAGGGGGGTAGGGGGGTGGAGGGTGAGGAGGGTGGGGGCGGGGGGGGCAGAGGAAACAAGCTCGTGTGACTCCTGACAGTCCATCAACTTCCTGGAGCAATTATTCTCCCAGCTGAGGGGGTTCGGATGCCAGAGCTGGTGATGTCTTTTTGTGTCTGTGCGTGTGGAGAGGATGTGTAATTTTAAAAAAAAAACAAAAAAACAACACAACAAAAAAAAAAAACACGTCCGCGGGCTTTGTTTTGCTCCCCATCACGATGTCGGGTTTTCAGCGTTGCATACTGGAATGCAACGAAACACGGGCGTCCAAAAAAAAAAGGCCTGGAAAGCTTTCCTGGCCGTTTCGATGGTTTACAGTTTGGCCTCATCGCCGCTCGACATCTTGTCGGTACTCACACAACAGCAACAACCGAGCATCAGAAGGTGCTGCCACTGTGGCTTCACTGGCTCCATTCAATATACCAGATACTATCAGAGGAAGGGAAAAAAGTTTGCATACTGTACTTTCACAAGCCAGTTTTTTTTTTTTTTTTTTGTTCAATTCACTAACCTTTCAAGACCTGGAAATTATTACGTTCATTTCCCATCTTCTGCAGTCCTGTGTAGAAAATCTGGCATTATTAAAATCCACCCTTAATCATCAAGCGCCTTTGTTTTGCCGCCGTAACCGTGGTCCATTTTGAAATTTAATTTCCTGAAGTAGAGGGTTGAGAGCTGATGCCATTTTATACGGCATAATTGAAGTGGCGTTTTTTTTTTTTTTTTTCTGTCCCCCCCCCCCATTCTTCTTTTTCACCCTGTCCCCTCGCTGTTTTGTCGCCGGCCTGCCTCGTCCTCTCGGAGGCAGCGGGGTGGGAGCGTACAGCGGAGGGGCCGGCAGAAAAAAGCCCTCCAGTCTCTGTCGTTTAATTTGACGAGGAGGCGTGAGGTGAGCTGGAAGAGGAAATACGTCTCGCTGTTGTTGCTGTTTGCCACTTGAGAGCTCATTCACTGCCCGGGGCTGTTGACCACACCGTGTCAGGTTTCCGCGCGAGAAACACGTCCCCCTCGCAACACACCTAAATTACATTTGGACCTTGGCTGGGGTGAGCAAACGCCTGGCCAGAAATCAATGGGAGGATACAAGCCTCAGTGGACATGGGAGGGCCTTAGCTTTCATTCCAGCTATTGATGAATGCCAGGTACATTTCGTCAAACTACGGCAGCACGCAGAGTTTTTGTACACATGCAGAATCGGAGGTGAGCAGACTGTGGAAAGTTCCGGCTTCATCGTTCAGGTTTGGGATTGGCCTTCCTCCTCCTTTAGCCCAAGTCTCCAAACATCTTGAGGGGAGATGGGGGTAAATGTTTAAAACAGAATAAGTAGATGGATAAATAAACATTGTATCCCAGCTTTGCTTCGCTGATCTGTGACTAACTGGATAGCCATTAAGGTTTAAAAATCCCACAGTGTGAAACAGACTGGAACACATTGAGCTTCGGCTCAGCAGAATAGATTTTCATTTCCTTAATCAACTTCCTTATTCATCCTTTTTTTTTTCTTCCAAGGAATTAATATAGATCAGTGTTAATGGGAGCCAAATACGTGAGTGGCAGCATGCGGGGAGCGGGCTCAGTGGAGGAGAGCGGGGCTTTTCTCCTTCACCAAGAGCAGCATCTGTTGCTCCCCTGCTCCAATGCTATTTACAGATAGCTGCCATTATTTACGCCTGATGAGATTCTATCCAATTTGTCAATCCGCACCGTTCACAGAGACATGGACAACATAAGCACTTAACAAGGAAGTATCACTGTGAGTCGGTACACCCGAACCGGCACCAGCTGTAAAAGATCGTCGAAAAAAAAACAACGAATGATTTGCTGCCATTTTTCAAACACAAATAAATGGTTCATGTTTGCTTCTGGGAAGGCGAATGGCAGTGCAGAAGCCAGCAGATGCACCGTGCTTTTGGAGATAGTTCGACACACATCGTGGAAAAAAGTTAACCCCATAACAACTTGCTCCTCCATTCAGCTGAGCAGGATGTGGATAATTCATTATTTTTTTCTGTTTTTTTTTTTTGTCGGTCAATCAACCTGTACCTGTTAATGTTTATTTTAATCCATTTTTTGTTTGCTTAGCCACAAGATTAAAAAAAAAAACAAAAACATCCCCCCAAACAAATACAAAACTGTCAAAAAAATTACAAAATGTTATTTTATTGTTGAAAATCTTTTTCTTTTTTTTTTTAAATACTCGTAAAATAAAATAAACAATTCAAACTTGGACAAATTGAAAAAGAAAAAACAAAACAAAATATTTCACCAAATGAAATTGAACAAAACAAAATAAAGTGGATTAAATGTGGTTCAATTACTTCAAATGAAGTTACGGGAAGCTTTTTCTTAAAATATTTTGAAATTCATATCTCCTCATTTGTTCCACCAAACGAGCAGGATAATAAATGGTCGAATAAGCCTTTAAATAACGTTTTCCTTGTCGAGAAGATCTCGCAGTTCAGTTTATCTTGGTGATCGTGAGCTTTCAGGAGACTCAGGCAAAGTGAGGCTCCCCAGTAAAGACACAATGTGTACACTGAGATAAGAATCACTCAAAGCTCCTCGGCTGAAAGTTCCCTCCTCGCTACGCAACAGTCCTTCCTTCACGCAGCCACTGGAGCCGTATATCACGCACACCTCTGTCTAAATACTGCGCCCAAAACCTCAGATGAATCCTTGGAAAGTTGACTGTGCCAGCTTCCAGCTCTCAGCGAGGTGGGCGCCTGTTATTTTTCAAGTAAAATAATGTACTGTGAATATTCTGTGCAAGTGACTTTTTTTTTGTTGGTTTGGGAAAATTACATTTTCTCCCTCTGACTTTAGGGACTTCACAGCGAGATTTATTTATGTCTGTGTGTTTGTGTGTACACGTGTGTGTGCTTGTGTGTGTGTGGGCACGCACGTGTGTGCGTGTGTTTGCACAAAAAGACAGGAACAGAGAAAGAAATGACAAAAAAAAAAAACCTATGCTGCTGTGAGAAAAAGTGACAACGAAACAAAAGAACAAGAACAGACCAAGACAGAGAAGGAGAAAGTGACAAAGGCAACGGGAACGAAATGAGGCGACAGAGAGAAATAAACTGGAAAAAAAAAAAGCGAGATGTGTCAAAAGTAAAATAATAGAGGGAAAAAGAGGAAAAAAGAAGTGTGGGGAGGACACACAGTACCAGACAGGAAGGGAGAAACTTTAAGGGGGGATCGGCTGCAGCAACAGAAATGATCTGCCTATGATCGCAGCTCTCTTTGTAAATAGCATATAGTGTCAGTTTTCGTCCGCTCCGAGCGGCAGATGAATGTTTTTTTCCCCACCTAAAGACAATTCAGAAGGCCAGAAGATGGGGGGGAAGACTAAATTGTCAAGCGTAAAGAAACAAGTTGACTTTTCAAACGCTCCGAACTGTCATGTGTCAAGCCATCAGACTGCAAGGAGATTAAAACGAAACAAATATTTGGCTTTCAAAGGCTGAAATGTGGCTGTACTGTCATCCATCACTATCACCTGAACAAATGTCAACACAATCTCTCCCTGAGATTACACCTGCAGCCTCTCACAACTTTGCTGGTGCTAATACCGTTGCCCTTTTGTACCATGACATATACACTACAGCCGGGCATCTTTAAAAATGTATGTTGGCAGCACAAACTCATCGCGAGGAGCCAAATCAGCTTGAGCTGGGTATTTTCAGCTCTGTCAAAGAAAATGAAAAGTTAAAGAGGGGCTGCAATAAAAGTTGTATGTATTTTTTTTGTCTTTTATTTTTCGTGTTGTCTTTACACTACAACAGGAAAACAAGGCCAAACACACTTACAAATGCACACTACACAGCCCTCCCCTTTGCCAGAGGATAACCCTGTGATGTTATACCCTCACAGGGTGCAGCATCTATAAGCTCCTTTTTTTGTCTATTGAAGAAAAGCGTTCCACTCTGGTAGATTACGGTCAGGGGCGATTAAGATCTTTGCCTCACTGAAGCAGGGAAAAGGGGAAAAAAGGGACGTGCTCTGTGTAACCTCAAAACGGCAAAAAAAAAGAAAGAAAAAAAAGAAAAAGAAGACAGACGAGATAAAACAGATGAAACCCTTCCTTCACTCCCGAGCCCCGGGCTGCTCGGGGGGCGTGGCGATCCTGACGCATGAGCGGCATCATTGGCTTCTCTGCCTTTGAATGTCTCTGTCTCTCTCTCTCTCTCCCTCTCTCTCTCTCGCCTCTCGTCTCTTTTCTGCGACTTCTCTCCGCTGACTCTCCTCATGTCTTCCCTCACCTTAAAGCTTCCAACATAAAAAAAAAGAGAGAGAGAGAGAGAGAGAGAGGGAGAGAGAGAGAGACAGAGAGAGAGAGAGAGAGAGAGAGAGAGAGAGAGAGAAACATCCCTCGTGTGTTTGTCCTTCTCTCTGATCTCTCTTTGCAGTCAAAGTGTTATCTGTGGCACCGAATGTTGCATTTCATGATGTCTGATGCTTGGATTCCTTTGGAGACCGGCTGCATTGTAAAGTCAGTGCTGGAGTGCATCAGCAACACGCCCAAACCGCCTATTACAGGTAAATGTATTCAGTTTTTCTTGTTAACACAATGTTCTTTTTTAAATTTCAGTCAAATCAGAAACGTTTCCATTTATTGACCTCGCCAGTAAAATCATCATTAAATTAGGTCACACCGTTTGTTGCTTACAACTATAAAACATGAAATACTTTACCCAAGAAGTTGTCATTTAATTTATTCATTCTTCTTTGATGGTTTATTAGGTTAAGACTTGTCACATGAATCTAAGAGACCCCGGTTCGAATCCCAGTCACAGCAGGACACACATCTTCCATCCCACTCGTTGAGTCCATAGTGCGAGACGTCTCAGTTTGCTATCACAACTCTTCCAGTAGTGCAGTCACCAAATGGACACAAACAAACAGCAGTGGTATTTGTTTTCATTAAAAAAAAGCAAAAAGTTTGTATTGGATTTAATTTGTGAGCACAACGGATCATTTTTAAAGTAACACGTTTCAAAAAAAAAGCTCAAACTTTTTTAAAATCACAAGCTTACAATTAAAAACGAATTGAGGAATGGATTTGGATCACCGCCTGGAGTTGCTCCAAGTTTTGGTAAGTAAATAACTTAACCCTCCCTTCCGTGTCTCTTTGCTGATTTCATTGATCCAGAACCGTTCAGGCGGTGCCGCAGCTGCAGCGACTAATTTAAGTTATCTGATTGAGCCTCGAGTCGTGCGAATCAAGTGATGAGAACTGCTTTGCTGTCACAGCGAATTCCCCGGCAACATCAACAGCCTCATCATTTTTGTTGGGCTGCTGAAATTTTCAAATCAACACGCAAAGCCGCGTCTCAGCCCCTCCCAACACACCCGTCACCACCGCTTTGAAACGTTCCTCAAGTCCCGAGTCTTTCATCTGTGCCCTCTAATGTGATTCAACTGATGAAATGTGTCACTCAAGAAAAGGCGAAAGAAAACTTTGACCAAAATGACACCGTGCACCGTGAGCGGCAGAAACGTCTGCCTCAGTGTCTTGCTCCCTCCTTTCTGCTCGGTGCTGTGATGGAGAGGCAGAGCTCGTTTAAAGCGGGCCGTCTAATATCCTTCTGGGTGAAGTAATCATTGTACTTGGCTGAAATGTCACAGGTAAAATAGTTGATGCTGTGAACTGCAGGGACCACTGAATGGAGTTCGTAATTTGCCGTAACAGAGGCCATTGTCTCCTGAACTCACCCGGCCTGGGATCGTGGACGCACTGTCCGTTACTATTATTTTGATTTGAGCCCAAATTTTTTTTCTTTCCTGCCTCCAGAAATGAAAAGGTCCCGAGGAAAATGATTTACTGGTTGTGTGCCCGCAGAAAGACACTGCGGTCCGAGGGAGTCCCATCACAACCCATAAACCTTCATCTTCCCTCTGGCCTCCCACTGCAGAACTGGTGGCCCACACTTCCTATTGCACTTTTGTTCTGACTGCAATCATTGCATTACTTTTGGAATTCAGCATCCCACAAGCGACCGTCATCCAGTCACCTCGCTGTTGCTCTTTTCATGCTGAGATGAATAAAACTGCGTTTTTTTTAGAAAAGATGTTAGAAACTGTGAATGGATCCAGGTCAGTGTAGTGAATGGTTGTGGCCTCGTCTCTGTGGTGACATGAGCTCCAGCGCTCTGCCTGTCATTGACGCTCTGCCCTCCCTTAGTTTCCAAATCCTGCCAGTGTCAGTGCAAGTAATTTGACAGCAGCATCATTGGTGAGGAATGCCTGAAATGAGGGTCAAAACTGATTCCTTCTCCCTTGTGGACAAGGTTTCACACACTTCATTTCACTGTTGTAGCACAGACGCACACGATACCTTTAAAAATTGATGCAACTGTTTGACTGGATTGCACGGTGTGCTGGTTGTATCGCGTTCTCGTGTCAAAACAAGGAACATTCAGATGTTTGAAAAATTAAAATCCATTCTCGTCAAGTGCCGTTGCTTTTCGTCCTGGCCTACATAGAGAGCTAAAGTTTTAGTAGGCATTACTTCTTCCAGGCACATTCCTGAAGCAAGGCGAAGATGGCGAGATAAAAGGTCTTTTCGGGGCTCCAGCCCTCCGCTTGCTTCTTGTGCCCACAGTGCGAAAAAAGAAAATCATATGAACAATTCAATTTTACTGCGGTTAAGTGTGGGGGACAAATCCTTGCTGGTTGTTTTCCCATTGAGAGCGTTTCAATTGTTTGCCAATTAGTTTCATTCAATCGCAAGAACTTGCAGGAAGTCATATTGTTAAGTATTGTAATGTGGCATTATCATGTCAGCTTATCCTGAGAGAAGCAGGATCGCATTGTAATCAAGTCAGATCATCCCAAAACAATGGGCTCGATTTAAAGGAAAATAAGATCCTCTGCATGACACGAGATTAAATGGCTTGTAAAGAATGGGCCTTTTTTTTTTCAGCGTACTCTCTATTCGTCTGTGGAGTCTGCGCTCCCTTCGCTCCTCGCGCTCAACCCCGAGCAGGGATTCGGCCATATGGCGAAGCATCCCCGAACTCCTGCGCGCCTTCCCTTCCACCTCCCGTCCCCGCCTCGCTCTGCACACACACTCACTCACACGGGGAACGAGTAGAGTAAACCGCGGGGATGCTGCGGCTCCTGGTACAATAGGGCATTGCGGGGTGGGCGACCAGAGCAGATGTCTCCCCCCCCCCACCCACCCCTTTCCCTCCGTCGCTCCCTTACCCAAGCCCTCCCGGCGGTGCGCGGTGTCAGCCCATGCCAGGGCACCACTCTGGGCAACGGTGGCGCTCCGCATCGACTTAAATGTATTCATACAGAAGTTGTCTGTGGAGATTAAACGTCTCCGCGGTGTCGGCAGGACGGGGTCAGAGTTGGCCGGTAACGAGGAGCGGCAGCGCGAGCACAGGGCAGACAATAAATCTTCCCCGTGTGCCGGCAGACCCGTGGCCCTACAACTCACTGAATGCTTTGTTTTTTAAATGAGCCGAGTTGACCTTAGTGGTGCATTAATGCACATTTCAGATGCAAAGACATTCTCACCCGGCAGAAAAGAGAAAGAAAAAAAAAGAAAAGTTAAAAAAAAAGGAAAAGAAAACAGCGCTCCTGGCTATATAACAGTGAACGAGTGAGAGACAGAAAGAAGAGTGAGAGAGTTTACTGTTATGACTGTTCACCTTTTTACCCTGGCTGCAGAATTAATTTCGTCTTTTAAACGGTAACGCTGATGTTTGGCTGAAAGATACTGCCAGTGCAATGATCCTCAGTAAAGAGCTATGAGCGCTTTACATGGGAAGAGACATTTGCCATTTGCAGTGGGAGGCCCATCGGATCACTAGCTGAGGGTTCAGGGAGGAAGGGAAAAAAAAACAAAAAAAACAGTGGGGCTTTCTGATAGAATAGCCTCAACACATAAAAGCTCCGTCTTACCAGGGTGGGGGAAAAAAAACACTATTCTCTGTACTGAGATTATGGGTTGTTTATGCTCCATTTGGAGTTCAAATGGTATTTCACACTGACAGAGAAACAAAGCTGCAGAGATAAAGGCAGCTGGTGTGAGAGTTGTCAGAGTGGCAGTGATGTTGCAAATGTCTGTGGCAGGTCCAGCCGTCACGGGCAGATGGCTGCTGAACACAAATGCCAGATTGGGGCCCCAGCACAGCGCCCCCATCAGGCAAAGTGCTTCACGCGGCTGCCCCCCCCACCACCCGGAGGAGCGGAACCGCAATGAGAGAAATGTGGGCAAGCTGTCGATCTGTCATTAAGGGGGTATTCGCACTTGGCAGGTTGGGTTTGGAGTCCGGCGCGACTGCTCTGTCAGAGCGCTCCGTACGTGCGAGTCCCGAGAAATGCAAACAAGTGGGATCAGGATCCCACGCGAAGAGGGAACTGGAACCACTTCCAAACAAACTCCGGGGTGGTTTAGCTGAAGTTTGAGGACGACGCGGAGGGGGAAGCCGTCTAAACAGACCAAACGCTCGAGTTTGCAACGCGAATCGTAAAAGCCTCCCGGCAGCATGGTTCCATTGGTGTGTGCTAAGATGGAAATCCTCCTACTGTTTTTGACACATTTCTGCATATTGTCAGCTTCTGGTCAATTCTTATATAAAGGGAAAAATGCTGCAAGAGGATCAACAGGTACACAGCCTTGTTGGATGAGGAAATGATCGACATTTCCTGACAAAAGGCTGCAATGTGGAGTCGTAGTTTGTGCTCGAACCTCACTAGAGGATGTCCTGGTTTCATGTCTCGGTAGGACAACTGGTAGAAATAAAAGGTGAATTAAAAAAGAGCCAAATATTGTACTCTTCATAAGTTTGGATTCTTTTTCAAAGATGTCTGTGGAGGTCAAGTGAACAGAGCCTAACAGCTCATCTTCACTCTGCCTGAGACAAATCTCCAGCCTCCAATAGGCCTTGTTTCGAGACGTCTCTCTGGACACTACAGGAGAGCGAAGCCGAATGCCAAAGTGAAACGAGGGCTGAAGGGGACACCAAAGAAACACTAGCTGAGACCATAATAGCCTTTATTTGCCACACGATGCCAGGCCAAGGTCAGACGGGCAGGCAGGCACAGCTGGGCGCAAAGACTGAGGCATCCCGGCAGCAAATGGCCAGCCTTTGATCAGGCGTGTCATTTCTGTCACGAAGGTGACCCGCACAATCAGACCGACCAGACACCGACCAGCCAGCGCCTGTGGCCGTGGCAACGGAGGACGGCGAGCATTCACACTGCCTTCCGACCCCTGGCGACCATGACTGGAAGAAATCTTCATCTTCTTCCCATGTCAGCCTCGTGACACGAGGTCACGTGCTGACACGGACTTTGCGGAGCCCCTGTTGTAGATCCAGACCCTCACATCTACTTTCTGAGAGCGTCTAACAGAGACAGACAGCCTCGAACTGAAAGGCGGGGCAAACTTTGAGACTTTGAGGGGCGGGGGGACTCGACAGACAATGTATCACAGCCACACTGATGGTGCCCCCCTGCTTCTCACTTGGGTGCATCCAATGATCCCATGTTCCACAGTCACCCTCTCTCCTTCTTTTCAGCTACAGGAAGGCGGGCTGACACTCAAGTTAATTAAGATTTTAATCCAGGGTGAGGGTGTCAGTGGAATACCGCGCCACAAAGGCAAACTGGGGCTGATCGAGACGGGGCTGAAAGAGGAGGAACAGATCTGAATGTGGCCTGAACGATACGCGGCGGGGACGTTCACCCCCCCCCCCTCCCCTTTTTTCAAAGGTCAAATGGAGTTTGTAACTTTTATGAGGCGATCTGAAGTGCTCGACGTTAAGGTCCATTCACGAAAAGGCTCAGTTCAGTGCTGTCACCAGTTGGAATGATGAGTTTTGCCCAAATCGCATAATCAAAAGTCATGTCTGATGTTGTAAACATGAGGAAACAAATTACTGAAGATGGGGGGTGGAGGAGGCGGGGGTTGGAGGGGGCGACAATCCATGACTGGCAAGAGGAAAGGAAGGAACAAAAATGACTTGGAGTCATTTGAATGCTTCCACTTAAAAATTCCCTCGCAACTCATCTTCAAAAATAGGACAACTTGGTACATTTGATGCGTTTGGAGATGAGTTGTGAGCTTGCAGAAAGGCTGATTCATTCCCTTTATTTTCCCCCCACTTAGCATTGAATCAGATTTGTGGACCTTCCTCCGTCAATGTGCCCCCGAGTTCAACGTAGCCGAGAGGAGGACCTTCTGGGAAATGAAGTTAGAGTGAAAATGCGAGCGAACCCTCCCACTGGCCTGATATCAGATCACGCAGCCGCCTGCAGGAGAGGCGAGGCCCTATCCCATATTAGGCGGGTTCACCTACGTGGCGGGGCGTGTATGGTGGAATAAGTGGGACAACTCCCAGCAGGCTGAGAGAGCACTGGCCAATAAATGATAAAAGAGCAGGACTGGTCCCCATGCTGCCTTATTGAAGTTTACCTTTGTAAGTTTACACTGAATCCCAATTTGCCCTCCCTGCATTTTTTAAACTCGAGCCATCGCCAATGTGCAAGTCTGGGGACCATCAGACACATCTAGAGCACTTCTACCTGGCTGGCCTTTGTCACGGAAGAGAAAGGAGATCAAAAAGAGCTGCAGGAGAACTACTACTATTCACAGGCTTTCTTCTTTTTCTTTTTTTTTTTAGCTATTTCCCAGCAGTCATTGAAATTTTTGCTTTTAGGCACAAGATTAGGAGCATGACATGTCTGGTAAATGACTACCTGAAGGTCCAACACCAGTAAAAAGTAATAAAAGCCAGAACATTTCCCAGACGCTCATTTTTACAACATTCAGAAGGACAAACGGTGCCCTGGTTTGACCCTTGGAGGGTGGTTTAACTTAAAGTGCTTCCATACAGGCCTCTCACCCAAAGATTAGAGAAACAAGCTCCATTAATTACTGCAGATCCTCTTATTTTCTGACATAGCTCCTTGCCTATGTAACAACTTTTCTCTTTTGCGCTGATGAGCAAACTCTTTAATTATATTGTTATTAAGCCGTTCATTCCTCTCCACATCCTCTTCTCTGGAGCTATGGGGATGGTGTAAAATTTAATGACGTTTATCCTTTTGATGCTCCTACAGTGTGCTCGCAATGCAGCGTATAAACAAGACATCCAGACGCAGGGCTGTCATTTCTCGAGGACCTTTGTTATGTATAAATTATCTCGCCTTAAAAACAGTGAGACGTTTTCTCTTGCAGCTTATATCGAAGGTTGTTTTTTTTTTTTTTGTCTCTCTCTTCTGTTGAAAACACAAACGTACGCAGAGCACAAATGTGTTGCATTGGTAAGTAAAAACGCAAGATATAGTGGAATCCACAGATGAACATGGAAATGGGCAAACTCGGTGGAAGTGAGTTTTAATGTAAGTACATATTCCCTCTGCTTCATTAGACCTGAGCAGACGTAAGCCTGGTAATTCTCTGACCCACTCAGCTGACCCGAAAAACTAATCATATTTGCGCTGATTCCCAAACATAAGCACTTTAACTTTTCTCGGATATGCAAATATGTCTCCCTAACAGTGCCTACGAGACAAACTCCCTGAGACGTTGTTTTTTTTAATTTTTTTTACCTCCCCCCCCACCTTCTTTCTCTCTTTGCTGTTCCATCCAGCTCAATACCTTTCTACTTAATATGCTGCCAAGTTAATCAACGTTGGTTGAAATCCGAGAGATCACAGGCACTTTAGCTGCTGATGCGCCTGGCGTTCCTCAAAGGCAATGGCTGATGGATCTCCTGTGTTCATTATGGAGAGAAAGAGTTCTCTTTAATCAGCCTGGGAGTCACTTATCATAAGGACGCCCTGCCACATGTTCATGCGTGCGCACACGCGCAAAAACACACACACGCACGCGCGCGCACCCAAGATGAAACACACTTCTGTGGAGGAGCACACCTTGGAGCAAACTGTCGTGAAGATGCATTAGCATGCATCGCCACACACATCCAGTGGGTTAACTACGCACTTACACCCAAGTAAACAAAGGAGTCAAAAAACGCTCTGTATGGTTACAGTGCATGAATGTACACATACAGAATATATCACACATCATCTCGTATATACTCGCTAATGTCTTTTGGAGCCTCCCCACGAACAATACAGAGCAGTCAAGGAAGATATATGTAGACAGGCCCTGATATGGACATACTTAATTACAGCACTTTACACACACGCGCGCGTGCAGACACACATCACACACACACGTCTGTAAGTACAGCAATTTAGCTGCTGTAGCCGGGCTCAACGTGACAGGCTGCGAGAATGTGATCTTGTGGCAGACAATGTTTAAGACTGAATAAATATTTGGGTGTTTTGTGTTCAAATGCTTGTCGGGAGGGGATGTAGGTAAATATATGCGTCTGTATATTTGGGCCCGCTACCACTGTCACTGTGTGCAAGCGCGCGCGCGTCTGTGGAGGTGACGGCGCTGATGTTTGCGGTGTGTGTACGTGTTTGGTGTGTGTGCGCGCGCGTGCCAATCTCTTTGGCTTGTGGACAGGCGTACACTGATTTAATCACTCCCCAGGCAGAGTGTGGGGGAGGCAGAGGAGGCTGTGAGGCAGATAGGAACAGACAAACGCGACAAGGCGAAAGAAGGAGAGAGCATGCTCGCCCCGCGGGCCGGCTCTGCTGCACAATAAATACAGACTTGTACACATGCTGCAACAAAGGTACACCTACATGAACACATAAATACGCCCGCACATTTGTATGCACTGTCCTCTCGCAAAATATTCTGCAGATTAATATTAAACGTAAGAGCCACCGCGGCGCATTTGTGTGC
>JAUESE010000001.1:7215695-7228606 GCA_032274725.1 Malacoctenus triangulatus
CCCCCCCCCCCCCCCCAACCCCCCCCCGGTAGACTTCCTGTCCCTGCTGTGACCCGCCGAGAGACACGAGGCACGGCGTCGCAACTTGCATCGAGACTCACTAAGTGACAAACTCCACTTCCAATTTTTTCTCCTCCTCCCTCCCTCCGACGGCTTCAAAGCCCCACAAAGCAATTTAGAGGCAGCAACAGGTACCCTGATGTGATTTTTACCGAAAAGGATTGTGTTGTAAAGAGGAACAAAAGGAAAGAAAAAAAAAGAGAGAGTATGGATGCTGGTGGGATCTGCACTCTGGCTTTTTCTGCTTTTCATGAGGCAGTTTCGTGTTCACTTAATCTGTCAAGAGAAATTCCATTTGGGAATTACCTCTGATGTTCAGGCTGCTGGGAGGCTGTTATCAGCGGTGCTTTGTCATTTAGACTAATAAATCTGGATTATAATCAGATTATTATTACGAATAGTTTTGGGGTCTTTCACAAGAGGACGTCGCATCGAAAAAAAAAATCGAGCAATGAGATTTCTTGGGAATCATCCGCGCTCCCGTAACTCAGGTCACCTACATGAATGAAACTCTCCTTTTTTTCCCCCGTTTCCTTCTCTTCTCTTCATCACCAGCTCAATTCAGGCTGTTAAACATGAAGGAAATGTCCGTAAGAGCCAGTATCGCATAAACCTTCAACTGAGCAAAGGAAAAAAAAAAAAAGAAAGATCCAAAATACATTTAAATATTTATTGGAATGAAAACACATCATGATCTCAAAGCGAGATGATGATTTCCTTTCATTCTCTGAGCGTCTACCTTTATTTCTCACAACGAGGAGCGGCCTGGCAGTGCACCAGTGTTTGACAGATTGAGACCATGTGATCAATCAGAGCACAGCGGCGACAATGAGGACTACTGGGTGAAAGATTACACGCACGCATGCACGCACACACACGCAAGCAAGCATGTGAGTACACATACTGAGCGCCTCACAGAAATATTCAATCCAGAACCCTTTTTTTTCTTTTTTTCCGGAAACACACACACAGATTCACACGGCACAAAATGGCTAAGAAAGAGCAACCCAAAGGTTAACACCTGTAAAAAATATATCATTTTCCTCAGGACTCATCTCGCAAGTCTGAGTTTTGTGACACGGCAGGTTTGCAGGAAGGAGAAGGAGCTTAAAGAGTGACCTGGGAGTCTCCTAGTGAAATGTCTCTAATCAGCCTCAGGGGGTTTAGCATCCTCTCTGGGCTTTGGCTGAGCTGGGAGCCAGGGGCAGGCACACGGCAAGTCTGACAGACTCTCTTTCCAGAGATCAATACCGAGACTCCTTTTAAAGTGTGACATGTTGAGAGGCAGACAAGGAATTCTACTTCTGAATTCCCGTGGAGGAGAGGTTTATTCCCCCCCCCACCCCCACCCCCACCCCACTCACACACACACACTTCTTTTTTCATGTGATTTTCTGGTGAAATTGCCTGACATATAGTAAGAGTACGAACATCAGCATGTGGTTATGGGTATTGTGTTGCTTTGGATTACATCAGCTTTATCTTCATTAGGGAGCGAGAATGGGAGGGACCGAGCCTGTTCGATACGTGCGCAAATAATGTAACTTCTGTGTCATTACATGAGTCGTTCACTCATCACAGTTTCCCAAAGCTTTTTGTTTCTGTTTTTTTTATACAAGAAAGTCTTTCATCTTATAGGAGCTGAATAATCAAGGTAAGTGAAGTGTAGATACCCTACATGTGCTTGTCAAGCAAGTCTGTGATGGAAACTTGAAGGCAAAGAGGGTCAATGAAAAGGTTGTCAGTTTAAAAGAAACATGCTGGTCGGAATCCTCTCACCCTACTGAACCAAGTTTTCAATATAGTTTGGGAATAAAGTGGCTCAGCGTTTGCGTGCCAGATTTGAGAGCTGTGAGCGTGAGTCTTTAAAGCCATTTTGTGAGGCATGAGGTGTCGTGATTTGTCACCCATCCATATCACCTGAAACTAAGTTGCAGGTGACTGAAGAGAATGGGACTGTACACCCCTGACAGGTCACCAGTCCATCACTGAACTAACCAGAAAAAAAAAAGAATTGTCCCACTGGTTTTTATCCGACAATTTGAAACTCCAATGGATGGTTTTCCACATTCTAATACACGTTTTGTGTGTGTGTGCGTGGGAGCGTGCATGCATGCGTGCGTTGGTGCGTGCGCGTGTGGTGCTATGTAGCAAACGAGCGACACCCATCTGGCTCGGCAGTCGGCAAACTTTAGAAAAGCCTTTGCCAATACTACCTGATCCAGACCAGCTTGTTCCTCTGCATAACTATCTCTGCCATCCATCCCTTCTGACATCTGGCAGCGGCTGACTGGGCACAGCTCAGCCCAGCTCGGCTCCATAGCTTTAGGGGAGGTCAGCAACTGTGGGGCTGAGCACCGGGGCCGTCAGGGAGCTTGTTCTGCATACTGAGCAGCCTGATTAGGCAGAGGAGCGCAGAGGGGCTCCAGCCGAGAGGGCCGGTGGGGAGACAGGCGTGACGGCACACAGTCCTGCAGCCTCCCTGCCACCAATGACCAGGTAACTGATGACAACTCACAGACCATCTCCTCACATGCCAAAGATGACTCAAGGAAACACTTCTTTTGCACTCGGGTGCTCGGGTGCCAGCTGAGAGCCTAATTTGAAGGAAAAAAAAGGGAGGATAAAATACTAGTTTCACATTAGGTGTGCAGCAGATGACATGTCACCGGCATGAATGAATCATTGACAAATACCACTGTGGTCGGCCTGTCTGTGCTACGCTACAGAAGCCGAGGGAATATCGCGAAGTTGGTGCACATATTTGCATACTAATAGCACGAGCTGCATTTTTAGCCTTCAAGTTATTTGTCTTCTGAAATACTGTCTATCCACCACTGTCCCTGTAATAAGAGCAAATTGATAAAGATAATGAGCCCATGACAAGACTGGCTCGCATTGAGCCCAGCACAGCTGACTGCCCAAAGCGATGCATCCACTGCTCCGCCTCCACGGACACATTGCCAGCGTGACGGATAATTTGTGCAATACCTCTCTATTCCATCTCAGCCTACCACTCCATCTAATCGCACCACCCCACACACACACACACACACACACACACACAAACACACACACACACACACACACAAAAAATCATCAGCGTCCGCATGGAACATGCCCAGGTGCATTACAGTAACTGATGAGTGTTATCATGGTAAAAAATAAAACCGCAGAGACGTAAATCAGCCAATGATTGGGGAAATCGCTGCAGCAACATGGGCTGCGAGTTTATGAAGCGTCCCTGACGTACGCTGATTACTTTTGATTCTCTCCACTGTGTCTTCTTTTCCCAATGAGGTGAGGAGCAGCAGTGGGGGGAGGCGGGGGGGGGGGGGGTGGCTTGGGATGGGGACCTGCGTTCAGTGGCTGATATAAAAAAATAAGGGGTACGAGGGGACGACTCAGTAGCTCTCTCAGATCGTTCCCCACGGCTCATTGTTTGCAATTTGTCCAAAACGCCTGTAGCACACAGTCACACAGGCAGACAAGACGACAGGAACAAACATGTATGTCCAAACCCAGCTGTGCACAGGTCAGCCAATAAAACGAGGGAGAGGTGGAGGGAATGACACTGCTCATCTCATTATGTTTGCTAATGTAAAGCCGGGTTGAGTTACACAGCGAGTGAACAGTCGGTTTTGGAAGCCGACGCGTTTGGAAATGGGACAAATGGACAAGATGGAAAGGTGAGACGACTGTGTCCAGAACAGCAGGTCCCCTCGTGTAATCGGCGTGATAAATATTCTCTCCACAAGGATAATTAGGAAACCAACAGTTATGAGCATCAACGTTTGTTTTTTAATCACCTGGGAAGGGACAGCTGGTCAGATCCCACAGAGGAGACATGATAAAGACATATTCTGATTATTTTAGTGACTCCAATCTGACCTCTGTCCATCACTTGTGAAAAAGGATTTTCTAAAGGAAAAGAATGGATTACAGTGTTAAAGTTAATTAAAGTCTAGCTAATTGTTATCATTGTTTCACCCCTACGTACATTTTAACCTGTAAGGTTTTCAGCATCCTCAATATCAAAACAGTTTGTGTGGTGTAACAAGAAGTGGTAAAAAAAAAACAAGGAAACCAGTTAAACGCTTGCACTGACAAAGGCACAAAACTCTAAAGCGTCGCCTGAAATGGAAAGATGTCAAAACACACCGTGACCGAGCATTACACTGATGCAGCTTCCTTGAAGGTGCATGCAATTAATTTGCATGCATGATAAATGGACTTTAAAACTGTGGCTGTGAACTATTTTTTTTCTTTGTTGCCGTGTGTGTAGCCGTGCACTTGTGTGTTGTTTTTCCAGAGAAAAAAAAACAGTGGCACCGAGCCCAGTGGGACGAAGAGAAGCAAGTGGAGTGTGTGGAGCACTGTGCAAAATTTGGTGCTGGATTTTATGTGAATAGTACTTTAATATCTACAACTTTGCTGAGCAGTGTTCGCGGCCACATATGGTTATTGTATCGCCTGATGCCAGCTGCCTCTTTCTGCATATTAACGCACGTTGCCGCACTGAGACTTTATTCGGAAACATTTACCAAAGGGTTCAGGAAGGGGATTTGGCCCCAAAATATGAGCAGTCTCTGTTGCATCCACTGTCAAACTGAAAGTCTGAATCATCACAGTGCCCGTGAACTGTTTTGGTGACCTGTACAACATGAGGCGCATTGGTTTTAATGTAGTGGCTGTCAGTGTATGCACCTGAACCTCAGGAGGAAAAAAAAGAAGAAGCTGACACTCCCAAGAGCAAGAGAAGGAGAGAGGGAGAGAGAGAGAGAGAGAGAGAGAGAAAGAGAGAGAGAGAGAGTGTAAGAGCAAGTGAGGTAGAGGGGTCAGCCATCCGCTGAGATGATAATGAAAGAATAATAATAGAGTACAGGATGAAATTACTGAGCTTTACCCACAATATCTTCTCTCATTAGCGCCAGCACTAATGTTGCCGTTTATGCTTGTGTTCTACACCAGCTCCCCCTAATTAGGCGTGGGCTTCTAAAAATAAACAGCAAACTAAATAGTGGCGTGAAAGTACATGCAAATCTGTTGATGTACAGGAATAATGGTGGCGGGGTAGAGGAGGGGTAGGGGTGGGGATTAGTGGTGCGCTGCAGACTAAAGTAATTGAGTTGGGTAGTGTTGACATCCAGGCACAGTCAGAGTGCCCATGTTGTGGAACGTGCTGCGCGCGCGTGTGCTCCGGGGCTCAGCCGGCATTTGTTTTGTGTGGCTGGTGTCATGGCGAAGGTGTTAGCTCGGGATAAAAGGCTGGAGGGGCCTGCACAGATACTAATCCCCCCGCGCGTTGCTTTGAGGAGCGGGGAGCAGGGGGCGGAGTCCTTCCTCCTGCGAAGCAGCATGGACAATCTGTTGCATCACCTGAGCTGGGGGCCCAGCATGGGCGGGATGAGGGCACGGGCCTTGGCACGACAAGGACACGGGGCTGTCAGGCATCACTCACGTCCAAGGCGAGGGAGAAAAACTCGTCTTTTTGTCATTTGAAAACTGTGCTTCGAATAATACTGGAGAATTCCTTCTTTTCTTCAGAGTCACTGGGCCATAAATTGATTAATAGATCTTCTTCTATCGCGATAAACCTGCGATGAAGCACCTCAGCTGATGCGGATTTTAGAGCGCAAGTTGCTGTTGCCTCGACGTACTTCTACATCCCTAAAGCGCTTCATCGCTTTAACCACATTGACCCAACAAAGCTGCTGTGGAGGCTGAAGCAAACAGCAGCTTATTGCACTTTTCCATTAGAACCTACTCAGCTTTACTCGGCTCATCTCTACTATGCATGGCTCGGTTTGTTTTCTATTACAATGGCATCCTACCCCGGCACGCACACCGTGGTCGCAGCAGCACGATTTGAAAGTCGTCTGCTGTCGTATACAAGCCACAGCGATGAAGGAAACCTGAAGCAATGAAATACTGAACGCTGCACGACACCTTCCTGCTAACATACCGCAGCGTTGGTCCACATGTTGCCATTTCATCTCCTTATCAAAGATTAGAAAGGCGGACTTTCGTTGCTGTGGGCTTTAAAAGTGGAGGAAGTGAGTCTGTGAATGGGTTGCTGTCACGACCGAACAGGCGACCTTCCTTCGCAGTCGGTCAGCAGGCCTGGAGTCTGTCCGCGTCACATCTTCGGCTCGGCTGACCTTGCTCGATACGGAGGCAAAGCAGATCCGAAAAAAAGTGTTTGGTAACAAATCGTATCACCTCACGGAAACTCCAAAACTGTGTAAAATCGGACCAAGTGGAGCCGAGCAGGTTGTAACGGGAGGGGGAGGCTTATACAGCTCGACAATGACGCTGCAACGTGAGAAAGCCGAGATAAAAGTGCTGGCGATGGTCACAGGCTAATATCCCCGATCAGCAGAGACACATTCATCACGTCAGAAGAGCTTCAGCCGCATTTCAACGCACAGATAGTTCCTCGCTGCGGTGCGCTGAGGTTCCACTGCCACCCCGATAAGAACTTCACAAGTTCCTCACAGAGAGGAAGAAGAGGGCATCATCCTGTGAAGGGAGGAGGTGCTGCTTAACACTGAAGCCACTGTGCTGCTCTACCGTGTTACTTTACCGGGACACGGTTTTACCATAACAAAGACGTCGAACCCTTTACTGAAGGAAATTCAAATTCAGCTGCTCTCAAAGAAAAAAAAAATCCAATATAAATGAAAATGGGGTAGCATGTTGACAGTTTTATGGTATGTGGGAGATAAGTTAAAAATACAGTGACTTGGAGCAATTTCCACTGCAAAGTGCCTGTTTAAGCACGACAGGGGCGAGGTAAGGGCCAGGCTCATCCTGATAATTCCTTTCTTAGCCTTGTCACTTCGGCTTTACGACTTAAAGGAATTCCTTGATCTCTTGACATTGACATAGTTATTTATTTCTTTCCCTTTTGCATTTATCAGGCATTTTTCACCTTCACTGAAATAGATTTTTTTTCTCTTTTTTTTTTGCAGCTGCACTCTTCTCAAAAAATCTTCACAACAAAATATGTTCAGGTCTGACTCTGACCTCAGGACAGATCCGCGACATGTACTCTGATTAAAGATGGACGGAGTAGAAATGTGATGTGATGCCTCTTTCTCTGGCGGTTGTAACTTTCTATCAGTGAATTACTTTGTACAGTTTTCTGTGATGATTAGTTACAGGTATTGCATTTAAGTATGTTGTGTTCACTAAAGCAGACAGTAATTCCTACTCTTCTCCCATTTAGAGTTCACTCAGCTCCAGTGAGTGTTTTGGTCAATCACAAGTGGCAGGTTTGGGAAATTGGCGTTTGTTATTACACAATCGTTGCACACAACCCTCTTGTGTTTGGTGTGTGGTTGTGTGGCCTGCAGAAGGGTAAAAAAAAAAAGAGACCTACTCTCTCTGTCTGTGAAGTGGCTCAAAAAGCAAGTTTGGAGCATTTATCCTGCATTTCTCGAGGCATTTTACAGGTACAAGTGTACCTGCAGGCCTACAGAAGGACAGAAGTTTTTCTTTGTGTTTGTATGTTTTATTTACTGCACACCGCCTACAGAAGCATGTATAGCTGGTTGTTAGTGAGGCTTTAAACACTGCAGACAGTTTGTCAAACCTTCGACCCAAAACTGGTCCAGAGTTGGGGTTGCAGGGAGCCCACCTGGAGGGACATGTGGGGAAGAGCAGAGAACCTGCGAGACACCAGTTGATCGTAGGTGCAACACAAAGCAATGCACTCCGACCAACATCTTTTTTTTGTAACTAAAGCCACCTTATGGAAAGTGATCGGCTTCACATGCATAGGTATTTGGGAAGTTGAAGGCAGCTGGAGTGAAACAAAACTGCAGGTAGATCACGCAAACTGGAGGACTGACAGGACCCAGGATTGGATTGGAACTTTAGCTCGTTCTCACTTGTTGTTAGGTGACAGTGTTAACCACGATACTAATACTCTGCAGCTTCAGATATCTGACAATTTTTCTCATCTGTAGTTGTATGGATTTTTTCTGTGCCTGTACTCTGCACAAACACTTTTTAGAATCGTTGTTCTTTGGATGAACATCTACTTGTGCTTTTATCTTATTGCAGAACAACAATGCAAACATCCCAATAATTCACTACATTGAGAAAGTAAATCTTCATATCAGTTTCATTGTAAACCCATTAGTGAAATTAATCCAATTGAATACAATTACACTGCAATGCAGGAATTAGGTGTAAAAATTTGTGCAAAAACAGTATTTATTTGTCATCGTCCATGCTAAGATTAAAAACAGGCAATCAAACATTTGAAAAAAACATGATTTGCATTGATCTGAAACCTATGAAAAACAATCAGGCTCGACAACACGAAAACACCACCCGAGAACTCCTCTGTCAGGGAAATGTTTTACACTCGCCGCGCCACAAGTCTACTGAGGAAGTTCGGCAGATGAAACTCCGAGTCCCAGCGCTCTTTGTTTATTAAAGACGAGGCAAACAGGAATCACAGGGTGAAGAGCAGCCGGCGCTTTGCATCGTCAGTACTTTAAGAGGCGTTCGCTGTGAAAATAGGTGTAATCCCAATGAATTTCCTTCCTTATCTGCCGCAAATCATAAAGCTGTCAACACCGCAGCCGAGTCTCATTTATATTAGATGTTATTTGAGAGCTATTGAGTTTGAATTTGTGCGCTGAGCAATGTCACCGGAGGACACCAAATCTTTGTTATGGTAATTACAGCTCAGTGAAATTATGTAGATGAAACAAATGAATGGGGCAAAGTTTCAGCGAGCAACGCACTTGGGAAAATGCTGTATTTTCTAGCTGGTAATCTTAGATGAGTGAGGACGGCTTGATCAGAATTCAAATCAACGCAAATCGCTGTGACAAAAAAAAAAATTAATTCAACTCCAAAAATCTGCCGTGAAATTCTTTTGCAGGGAAAATCTGTGACATTCCACACGGGAAGACTCGGAAAACAACAAGGAATCAGGCTCTGTTGAGTCAAACATCCTCCTATCGGGTGCTTTTTTGTTTGTCCACAGCTTATTTATCAAAACGCACGTAGTTTTTTCCTAACCTCCCGTTGGTGTCAACAGGTAGCTGAAAGTATAAATAGTTGGACTGTATTTTGTGGATTTTCCACCGGCATTACTCATTCCTCTGTGCAAAAGTAGTAGCACCATTACGGTGTGTTCAAAGAGAGAACCGTGATGACTAATTTCTGCCTTGAATGCAGTCCATTTGGCCTCGCTTCCAACCCAGCTCAGTCCATTACTGCGCCTCTGAGTCACAAACCTCCAGACCCGAGGCTGTCGGCGGGAGTCGCTCCGGCTGGTGGTGGGGGGTGGTGGTGGTGGGGAGGGGGGGAGGCGCGGTTCAAACGCACGCAGACAAGTGAGCGTACATCCACTCATGTGCACACAAACACGTTCTGTCTGCTTCTCACACCATCACACACATGCATAAAAATCTCTCTCTCTCTCTTTCTTTTCCCCAGTGTCTGTGTTTCCTTTCTCCTCTCTCCCTCGCTATCACACGCACACACACGCGCACGCACACACACACTTTGCTTCCCCGCAAAACCGAGCTTTTTATAGAGCATCTGTGTGTTGGCGTGGGCAGCGTATGGCCGTGCTGTTTCACCCAGCTCAGACTGGATCTCAGATCAATATCCTGTCCCCCGCCGGCCAGCTAGTTCAGGCCGGACAGACTGCTTCTCCAAACCTGTCCTCGGCGGTTTCTCCCCGTTTGCCGACTCTCATACACGAGATGAAATGAAGAGGCGTCAGTATTTAGCACCCTTCAATACACGCTCCGCAATTTCCTCTCAACCGTCGGTTGAACATAACTGAAGGTTTGTTTTTCCGCATTCTGCGTCGTGTGTGTTTTTTAATGTGGCAGAGCGACACCGATCTGAATGAGTGCAGTCGTCCAAAGTGTTGCACTCTCCTGCTCCTCTACGCAAACACGCTGGTAACAAAAAACAAGTGCTGATTGTTGAGCACAGATTGCAGTGGGCTTCCTCAGCCTGGTGTGTTTGCCAATCCAGCTCTACTTGTTTTTTTGTTTGTTTTGGGTTTACTGGCATTGTCGCCAAAGTAGAAGCGATCCGCCTGTCCCTGTGATGTGTGGTGAATTATACGTCTTTTCTTCTCACTCCCATGAATTTTGTCACCGTAAATCAGATGCATGTGAGTTTAAACACTTAAAAAGCTACAATCTTGAGAGGTAGATTTTCCCTTTTTTGTAAGAGTGAAAATGATTACTCATTTGTCTTATTAGGCCTAAAAGAAGCATAATAATCTGCAGAGAAAATATTCCCAGCTTATTTTAAGGTCTATTTGTCTCAACGGGAAACTTTATCAAGAGAACTGTCACTTTTTTCCTCAGCAAAACTGCTTATTTTAAGCCCCTCCAAAAAAAGTCATTTTGTGCTTATTAAATAAAAAGATTGACCTGGTGCAATTTTGATTATTGCAGTCTACAGAAACAGTTATTTCTTTAATATATAAGATTTTTAGCCTCTTTAAAAGTGATAGGTATGTTCTCACAAATTGTGTGATTGGCTGTGGGGTTTTTTCTGACTCACCTTTTCCAAAGGACCTTTGCACATGACAAGCTAAGTCAGTGTAATTCACCTCTAATTCACTGTGAAGATAACGTCTTTAGGACGGACGAGTCATCCTGTTCAGGAAAAAAAAAGAAAGAAAAAACTCAAGGAGAACGGTGTGTCATTCATCATCGAACATGTGCAAACGCCATGGCAACCGTGATAACATTACACGCAATGGAAAGTGTTCATAAGCCGTCCGTGAAATTTTCTTTGTACACTCGAGGCGTCGTCCATAATATCCCCACAGGTGGCCTGAATGTCGACCATTCACTGCCTGGGTGAGTGTGAAGAGTGTTTCAAAAAAAAAAAAAGTCTGCACTCGCTAAGAAAGATTAGATAAATTATGTCACTTTGAATTTGAGTTTTAAAAGCATTTATAGTGGATTTATCTTTTCTTCACATATTTTACATAATTGCCAGGACAATCTCATTATACATTGAATTATATTACTTATTTTTCCCCCATTGTGCTTCATCATCCTCTATTGAAGTGTGTGATGATGAATAAACTAAATTAAAAAAAATTAACAATAATTCGAAATATTGAATTCTGCATTCCAAACCAAAAAAATGATGCATGAAAATTCATCACAAAAGAGGCATCAACTGGTTTGGAGGAACCGAAGACAGAAGTTGAAGCAGTTAAGTTCATAAATACTTTAAATATATCAAAATTGTGTTTCTTTTGATTCATCTGGCAAACAAAAAAAAAAAACATATCCATTTTTATACACTTACCAAAACTTTTATCTTTGATTTTTATGAAATCAAAGCGTGCCGGAGTGGTTTACGAAGCTGACTCCATGATGCCAACCGCTTCACTGTGGTGCGGGCCGGCTGGATTGTGCGGCTGAGCTGAGCTGAGACGCAGTGATCTCGGAGGCTGCTCGGGCCCCTTTCACAACCCTATCAGCCTTTTGACGGCCCCTCATGATCAAGGTGACTTATGGGGGAGCGTTTGGCACGGTGACGTTGTGGTCGGGATCTCATTCCCTGACAGATTACAGTGTTGGACAAGCTGCCACTCGCAGCGGTGTGGCTGTGATGGCTTTGATAATTGAAGTGCTCAAAGGTGCACGGGTTGGACAGATGAAGCCTGGCCAGTCAATGGATCAATAGTGTAATCGTGAGCTCCAGGTGCTGGAGCTAAATGGACCAGGTGGACTGGGTCCGAGCAGAAGCAAACAGAGAGAAAAGGTCACTGGGTTTTTTTTTTTTGTTTTGTTTTGTTTTTTCATCCAATGTTCCTTTTTTTTCTTTTCCAGCCATATTTTTCCCACGGAAATTTACCATGATGGGAGCAAACAATTCATAAATCCGATGGAGACATACGCACCCTCTGGGCATCTGGATGTGATAAATAGAAAACTGACAGGAGAGAAGCCGCGCTTTTTTACAAAGATTGAGACAGCCAGTGTCCTCTAACCAGCATGCGACATTTACAGGTGTAGCAGTTGGAGTTTAGCCTTTAGGTTTCGCCGGCATTGTTTTTTTTTTGTTTTGTTTTTTTTTATCTCCCGCGGTCCCATTTCACTGATAGAACCATCTATTTGCCTGTCTTCTTGCTGGCAAATAGGCAAACAGACTGCTCAGCATTCACAGTATGGCAGCAAACAGATTTCATAATCGTCACCCGTGTTGCTCGCAAGTCAATAGCTACGACTTTATCACCGGGAAAACACACACGGACGCGTCGTTCATGGACTTAATTGAATAGGAGTAGCCGAGCCCCGGCGTCACGAACGCAAAGTCATTTTCATATCGCTCAAATGTCACCAGCCGGTGAGGTGACAGGCTGCTCTGGCCACCTGTCAAGCCTCCCCGTGACGAGCGGCACCAAAAGGAAAAAAAAAACACGCACACACACCCAGAGTCTCGTATTAGAAAAGACACCGGCACAGAAACGAGCGTCTGAACGCTTTGCTTTCGCTCGCTTGCAAAAGTGAGTACGTGTGTTCCTCGTGACACTGAAAGGGCATTATCAACTCGTGAAAGGCCTTTAATCAGATATTGAACAGGGAGAAACAGCCCATGGTACTCGGAGCAGCGCAAACAATACATTATCCAGCATGGATATCATTTCAGAATCATGTCGTCCATCAGCGGGCGCATCCAAGCAGCAAAGAAACAGAGAAAGATGATAAATACTTGTGGCGCGGGTTTTCGCCAAATGGGAGGTGTGTTCGGGGAAAAGCAGCCACAAGGATCCGCGGGGGGGTGGGGGTGGTGGTGGTGGTGGGGGGAGGGGGGGGATCAGGGGGCGGGGAGACGGC
>JAUESE010000001.1:7231487-7249278 GCA_032274725.1 Malacoctenus triangulatus
GGGGGGTTGGTAGTTTGTGTTCAAAGGGGCCTGCTGTAGAAGATCTGATGGCTCTCTCAGTGCAGTCTCTGGTGGGATCTCTCACAGGATACAGATGCCTGCTCCGAGATGGCTTCATACCTAATGAGTCTGAGCTCCAGCAGAGCTGCACACAAAGCAGCGCTGCCCTCGATTCTCTGTTTGTTTGCCACCGCCAGCCCCACCCTTGCTGTCTCGCTCGCTCGCTCACTCAGCACTGAGCGATGTGCCTGCCCACAGCCAGTGTGTGACACTGATGTGTTTCTCAGGAGGGATGCGTATCCTGCAGGTAAACACCTGGAGGCTGAAAAATCACCCTCCAAAAACAGGCGACAGGGGCTGCGCTGTAGCCAGGGACAGTTAACAAAGTGAGACCCATCCTTCTGCCTGTCTTCCTCGCCTGCTCGGGCGCGCCGAGGCAGCCGGACTTCAGGACGCGCTCCTGAGTGGCGCGCTTCGACGCGCGGGTCTGAAGCCCCCCTTCAGGATTACTTTGTTTCGTGAGTGATGCATGTTGCACGTCTGAAGCAAAAATGTTTGACTCCTTCAAGTCCTATACGAAGGGGGGGAGGAAACAAACAGAAAGGAAAACCGACTTCAGATTAATTTAATGACTTTATGAATCTAAATCTGCATCATCTTTAAAATCTGTCACATTTTAGGCCACAATTTCCAGGCTGTATTGACTAACATGTCTGAGCCAGCTATCATGAGCCTGAACAACAACAACAAAAAAATCATACTTTTGCTCTTCAGTCATCTTTGATCAGGACACAGACAGGAAAGGTTAAGTCCCAATAAATCTACTTTAGGTGATTTGTGCGACGAGTCAAAAAAAAACACAAATGCGTCGTATATCCAGGCTTGTCAAGCTCGTGCACGTGGAGGACAGCCGCGTGTTGTTGTTTTTCCAGCATATGTATGTATGAGTGTGTCCTTGTGTGTTTGTGTGTGGCGGACCCCTCGCTGTGGTGACCTCTACCGAAGACGCAGAGGGGACAGCGGCTCGGTAAACAGCAGATCTTCCTCCCGCGTCCCTTCGAGCCGTGCTGCATCTGGCCTGGAGGTGGGATGGGGACGTGCTGATAAAAATAGGTCACGCTGCCAATACACGCCCTCGGAGGATGGCGAGAGGTTAGCGCAGCGAGGAGGGGAGGGAAACGCGGGCGTCCGTCTGTCCATCACCCCCCCCCCCCCCCTCCACCCCCACCCCCCCCGTCCTGCTGGGAGATTAGAGGAGGGTTGTAGGGGGAGAAGAAGACGAGGAACAAGAGGATGCGGCTCGCGTCTTCACACAGAGGTCAGGCGCCGTTTGGAACGCTGGCGCTCTCCGCGCTGCTGATAATTTTCGGCGACGGCATCCACAGGCATCCACTTTCAAAATCAAATGGAAAAATCACACTGGGGGGTAATGCATACTGTAGCTCATTAAAATTTCACTTTAGAGCCCTTTTTGACGAGCTCCCAGCTTCAAGACAGCATGCCGTCGAGGGCGTGAGAGAATAAGTCCCCCGAGGCCATTCACATAAGACAAATTGTGGGGGGTGTCGATGCTCTCCGCCATCCGGGGCGAATTGCCCCCGCACTACGCCGAGGACTCCACGCGGCGCCGCAGACTCGGCGCCATTACGAACCGAAGCCCGGAATGAGCCGTCACCTTACAGCCCGCCGGTTGTCCCAAGGCGGAGCGGCTTTAATCAAAGCCTGCGAGGAGCCACCAGTCACCGGGGACAAGTTTCATTGGGAGTTAAGTTATAAGAGTGAAGGTGCAATGCAATCTCGACTCCTCCCCTATGGGTGGGTGGGGGGTGAAGCGGTGGCGACGTGGCGGGGAGACGGATGGAGGCACGAGGACGTCCCGACATGCCTCGGCGAGCTGTCACCAAGCCCCCCCCCACCCCCCACCCCACCCCCACCCACCTTATTCATTGAGAGCCTTCATTCACCGGCGCGCTGACTGGGAGCGTTTAAAACAGACCCCGGTTTTTTCTCCACCGCTCCCCACGCCTGCCTTTAGCACGCGTTCCTCCGCAGCCATCAATCTGCCGATAATTTCATCAAGCGCCCCACGTCACTGACAGTTCACACCAGCAGGGTTGCACCAACACAAGACCCCCTCATAATGTATTCCTTTTACCAGTTCCCCGCCAATGTGCGCGGGGATTTATTAAAAACACTTCCCATGGTTAACAATTTACATATGGCCAATATCACAAGACTT
The DNA here is from genome assembly GCA_032274725.1 of Malacoctenus triangulatus. Lineage (NCBI taxonomy): Eukaryota > Metazoa > Chordata > Actinopteri > Blenniiformes > Labrisomidae > Malacoctenus > Malacoctenus triangulatus. Next base: position 7,233,727 of record JAUESE010000001.1, read on the forward strand.
CATTAAATAAATAATCTGGGATCACATCTCTCCTCAGATGTTTGGAAATCCAATTATTGCTTTATCAAATTGGATTCTGCTGTTATTATTTTTATTTTTTCAGGGTGTGGTGCCTGGCAGCGGGATGATGAAATTGGTGCAGTTTAATATCAGCGCGGCTGATAAATGTGTTTGGTTTCATCACTGCAGCTGTAGACAGTCCAAAGGGCAGGCGCGGTGCTCGGGAGCACGGGCCACTGCTGGGACGACTTCCACGTTAATCATATTACAGCGCCGCTCCAAGGTGTGCAGAGGACATTTGCACACAAGGAAATGTGTGTAGGACAAAAGTGGCGAGGCGAGCGCCTCGCGCCGCGGAGGGGGGATGCTGGCTTGGGCGCCGCTGCTCGGACAGGATAGTTGTGTTTTACTCTTCAAAGAAGCCGAGGGACTGTAACTTTCTACAGGAGGGAGCGTAATTAGCTGTGAAGCATCAACGAGACAACAAAGGGTGCAACATGAAACCACGTCTGATGCGTCTCCTTGAACTCGCTACGAGGAGATGGCATCTTTACACAACAAAAAGATCCCACGTCTTTGTCTCGGGCGTCCTCTGATCTCTTCTCTTTACTGTACCATCTACATGTTTTGAGAATGAAAAAAAAAATAAAAAAACACAAAGGCAATAAGAAAAAAAAAAAAAAGGGAAGGATTCTCTGCGGGGCCGGCGTGATAAAATAGTTCCTCACAAGTTTTTTCCCTGAAAGTAGGAAGAAAGTGGTAGTCCCCAGAGCTCCTGTGTCCACTCTGAATGACACTCCAGCAGCCCCGCTCTCTGGGGAGCCACTATTCGCACGGCACAGGGAAAAGAAAGAGAAGAAAAACAAGAGAAGTAAAATCACTCGGCTGCCTCTCGTCTCTGCTCTCATCTTTGATGCTTCCCTGGTACAAACCTGGGTTTTCTCCTGCGCTTTGTAACACCACGCAAATGAAAACATGTGAGGGGAGGCATTGGGAAAAAAAAAATGAAGCACCCCGAGGTGGAAAAAAAGAGGGTTGGGAGCGAACTGGGGGGAATACTGAGGCTGTTTTCATACAAACAGCAAAGCCAGAAAGAGAAGTGGAACATCTTGTTAATGTGCCGTCTACACAACAACCTTGGCCTAATAGGCTGCCTAATATTCCCCAAAGAATGTAAATACATGTTTAGTCTCGCATACTTATGAGTGCATGAGAGGGACCCGTGTAGTGACCCGCGCTGACCTGGTCGGAAAACAGAAAACCTTGCTGCTAATGGACTCCAGAAAGCAAATGAAAATGTAGGAAAAAAAAAAGAGCCCGGCTTTTTAAATTTTTCAAGCAGTGAGGGCAGTGGGCAAAACAACACAAGTAAATAGACAGAGGGCACGGAGATGACTCGAAGGCGGATTGGCTGCAAAGTTGAACAGCCCTCAGCTGTTGTTTCTGATTACCAGAAAGAAGCCTGTGAGATGTCGGAGGACACATAAAACGCGACAGGAATGGAAATGATTTAAGTGAGAGTGAGGCTAAAACCCCTGGAACTTATTTTTTTTTCCCCCCTTAATTGATCCTCACCCCCACCCTCACATATTCCTTTTGTTGATAATTGTACTTGTTTACTCCCTTGAACACAAAAAAAACAGGACTCCGCTAATGCAGGAACGAGATTAAGACCTGTAAATCAGGGGGAAAACACAGTGTATCAGCGCAGGAGGTCGATGGGCGAGTCAGGCCGAGCCTCAGCAGCATCAATTGAACAGATCACCTTAAAAGCATTGGAAAGGAACCAGGCCCAAACAACAAGGAAACAGCTGGGACAGTAAACAGTTTACCTCAAATGAAATACAAAAGACTCCACACAGTATTAGAGAGTAAAAAAAAAAAAAAAAGTCCTTCAAATAACCAATTCCCTACACATCCCATAAACAACATTAAAAATGGGAACGTGAATGCTGACAGTTGAGACAGCAAATTATAAAAGTTGCATGAAATGTGTCATATGAGAAAAAAAACCCAAACAAGTCAAAGATAAGAAATAATTATAATGCAAAAAGAGGACAGGCATAAATATAGACTTGTTAGGAGCACCAACACTTCACCAATACCTGATCAGACTGAGCTGCTCGATCCCAACACACACCATCTCCCGGGACCGGAGGGTGTTTATGATATAGGCATTCAGATCTATATGTGTCATCTTCTGCCTCAGGGATTGGCCGGTGAAAATGGGGCTGCGAAGCTCCCCGCGACTGAGGCCCAAAGATGTCTCTACATCCAATATCTCCTGTTCTCTCTCCTCTTTCTCCTCCTCCTCCTCCTCCTCCTCCTCCTGCTGCTGCCTGTCTGTTAGACCCCCGCACCGCTTCTCGACCATGCACAGGGACACTCCCAGCATTATCTGCGTCCCCTGTCTTTCCCGCACCCGGTCCACCGCCATCTATTTATTTATCCTGAAACAGAAAATAAAGGGACGAATGAAAACACACCTTTTTTCATTATTTTGTTCCCCCATTCAAGTGCTTTCCAGCTGACTAAAATTCATATTTATGCTAATATGCGGCACCTCTTTCCGCCTCAGCCTCGCATGGGAGATGGGAGCCAGGCTAGAATTAATGACATTGCATCGGCGGTAATGTTTGCCGCGTTTCATTAGCTGGTATATCTTTAATTTCCAATAAACACAGTAATTAGGGGAGGTATCCGCGGAGACAGGCCCTGGCAGGCTGCTGCTGTGGTAACAGCTGTAACCGAATCTGCACAGAGGTAACAGCAGTCAAGGAGGACTTTCAGATTAACCAAATCCTGCCTCGCTGTTGGAAGGGCCTCGATTCAATTATATGAAAATGAAGCCCACCACAGTATCGGTCCGCAAAGACAAGTCAGGGGACGGAAAGACAAAACCGGGAGCATCTGCAGACCGACACAGCTTCCAGTCCGTGTTTATTACCACATCCATGCAACGGAGAAGAAGACGAATCCATACATCAGGGCTGGTTTTTACCCCCCCTACTCGTGTAAAAAATCAAAGCCTGACACGACTGCAGACGTTCCCCTCTTTTGTTTGAAACATTCAAAGCAGTATCTCCCTCCTCTGCCACAGCTTTCAAAAGCTCACTCTCTCAAAGAGCACTTGAGAGGGAGGGGAAAACATTCACAGGATGTTCCAAAAATCAGCCCCGCACATATTACACTGTCTCCCGCTCTCTGTGAGCACAAAGGGCAGCCGAATGGATTAATCCTACACATTATAGTCAAAGGACTAGTGAGACTCATGTACAGAGAGGCAATTTACCATCCTGACCTTTCAATCTTTAAAAACGCTCTGCATATCCCCTCCTCCCACTCCCCCCCCTCCCCCACAGCACGCACACTTTTGAATTCGTTCCACCAACGCAAGTGCCGCAATCATCTGAAGATTTCTTCATCTCAACGCGTCTTGATGAACACAGCGAGATAAAAACGAGGGAAGGAGGATCGACAGAGAGAGCGCGGGGTTTGACTCGCCGGGGCCGAGATATGAGGAGGATCGAGACAAAAGGAGGGAGAATTTCTCCTCGAGAAAGGACTCAGGCAAGGAAACCGAGTGGCTGCGCGGGACAGGAGAGGGAAGCTAGAATGGGAACGGACACGGCCCGCATTCACAGTTGTGACCTCCCAGTCCTAGTGTACTCTTTGTCTGGTGACAAACAAATACAAAGCCACAAAGAACGAAAAGGTCCAGCTAGGGACTCGACTTCAGTTCCCCCAGAGTGAGAGAAAGATACTGAATACAAGCTGAATCATGGAGAAGATGCCAGATTTTAAAGAAACACGATTTTCTCCATACCTGAATAGTTCAGGGACTCAGTTCCAAAACTTTTACGCCTTTATTTGTTTTTGTTCCCTTTCACATTAGGCTTCTGAAAGTGACTTGACATTTAGATTCAAAGGTGTACAGAGGTTCGCCAAATTGAAGGGAACATTTTTGGGTATCCAAAAGCGTCATAGCTGCTGTATTCACCACATAACCACACAGTTTGATTCAAGCCTGAAAATCTGCTACTCTTCTTTCCCTTCCAAGCTCTTTCAAGGTTTCCAAATGAGTGATGATCAAAACATCTAACATATTTAGTTTTCAATTAATTCCCTTCTTCCTTTAACATTTTCTGTATGATTTTTGGAGTTTGTTTCAAGTTAATTTTACATGTGTTTCGTGCTTTAACAAAGAACTTCCCTTTTCACTGAGAGTAGTTTCAAAAACACAACTAATACAAAGCTTTTTCATTTCTTTAAATCTTATTTTTGCCTTTTTCTTTTTATAAACTCTATCACCATCACCAGGTTGCACAAGAGGTCTGTAATTTGTTGGGTTTTGGCTCCCTCTTGGCAGTATGAGCGACTTTTTACCTTTGTTCCTCAGATCCCGTCCCATCCCTCCTCTGTTCCCTCTCCAAGCACGACAGTCCTCACCAGTGCACCAGATCATGCCGGGGCTACGGAAAGGTCACAGCTCACTGGTGGGTCTCACATAGCCTGCCTCCCCCGCTGACCTCCATAGGGTCAGGGCTGGCGTCCCACCAGGCACCCCCAAGCCCTCGTTTGCCCAGTTCGGTTTCCCAGCGTGCGGGATCCATAATGTCAGACATCTCCGCTGCCACCGTAATCACCGATATCAGCCTGGGACCGTGTGCCGGGGGCCGTGATTTAGCGACAGTGGCTTACCGGTCCTGTTCAGGCTTCGCACAGGAGAACAATAAGAGTTGACATCTCCATCTGCTGCCGTGAATTACTGCCGATGCCTCCCTTTGCTCCCGTCGCCGGGAAGGATTCACAGGAAGGGGGGGGGAGAACGAATCTCGCTCGCTTTCGGAGGCGCCCGCACCCTAAGTCAGAAAGCGGCGGGCTCAAGCTGTGCCTCTTCACCCTCCCATCTCAGTTGATCTTTGGGTGAGCATATGGCCTGAGATTCGACAAAGTGCAGCGTCTCGGCAGGCTGGATTAGGGATGGAGTAACAGGCTGCGAGGGAGTGGTGATGGACACTTTGGCGGGAGCCCGCCGTAATCTACCCAGCAAGGCAGAGCACAGATGCTGGGCCAGGCAGGGAGGCTCACTCCTCGTTAAGGGTCCATTACAGAGAAGTCCTCGTTAAAGAAACACCACCGCGAGGAGAGACCGTCCGAGAGACCGTCTGGAATCAGGAGGGAAAGATTTAATTAAATATTTAATTAATGGCCCGACCGTTTGCAGCACGATCATGTCTCCATTTCCCTCATTGAAGATAGCGCAACCTGGTTGGGAGGACCAGCCTCAAAAAAAAAGAAAACCCTCAGTAAAACCTGTTCGATATGTAGCCTGTTGGAGACTCTTCCATGCCTACAGCCTTCTGTCAAGAATCTTTTTGACTGAATTTCACCACCGATCGTGTTACCTGTCTCCCTGACAGGCTTATTTGAGAGAGAGCGTCGAGTTAGCCAACCAAGGAGATGCGGTGAAGGAAAAAGGGGAGCGAGCGAGGCCCGAGGAATTCTGCTCAATTGAGCACTGGGGAGGATGTTAACATGGGGCCCCAGCACCTCTGCCAAAAGGAGTTAGCCCCACTTGATGTCTCAGCGTTGATTAAGAGACAGGGATGGGAATAGGTTTCAGCTCTGTTTAGTGAGGGAGCAGCAGGTGCAGGTTGGGACAAGCCAAAGTGATGACGATGATGAGTAGCTTCAGACTGTACGCTGCAAGAAAAAAGGCTCCCTGGGAAAATGATGCCATCCAGTCCTTTTGTTGTCTGAGCAGGAAAAAGATGGAAAATAAAAGCTTTGTTTGCTGGTTCAGTTTTATTCAGTCGCATCTGCTGCTGCTAATAACATGCCAAAGTTGTCTTTTTTTTTTCTATTACAGAATATATATGGCAAATTGAAATACATAATTTAAGCAGCTTTTGGTCCTTCAAAGCATTTTGTCTATTCTATATTATATAGGATCCAAATAGATGGGATATTTCTGTAGGTTCACACTGAAAAGTCCCATCTGTACAACCACTTTTATCCCGTCCTCGATATCTGAAGGTGTTCAGAGGCAGCAGGTGCCAACGCATTTGGAGGGGGGGGTGGATTGGTGAGGTGGGATTTTGCTGTTGTACATCCCACAAATGCTAAATCTGTTTGGGATCTTGGAGGTTTGAAGGGCAAGTGAACACCCGAAACTCTCATATCATCTCCCTCATATCAAGACGTTTACTTGTTTGGGTCCTGCTACAACAATAAAAGGAGAATAGCAGAGACAAAAAGGAGCGTATTTGAGCTGCAGCGTTGTTGAGGCTTGATTGAATCAACATTCACATGGAGGACAGGGCAGGAAGTTTTCCAGCATATTGCTTAGAGCATGGTTGGCTCTCAACCAGTTGGGCCAAGTACCATCAAAAAAACACACTCTCACCTCCTTGAAAATATTCACAATGGAAACTTTCTGAATTCTGATCAAGACTCTATAAAGTGTGTGTTAAAAAGCAGTTCTAATGTGAACATTAGAGGGAGCAAAGCTTTTTTCCCCATCCTCGTGATTCCTGGTGTCTCCCCCACATGACCCTGGACCCAAGATTGGAAACTTCTGGCTCGCGACTTCTCACTGCAGCGTGTGACTTGTTTTTCTCTTTTAAACACATCCTGTTATCTCCTCTCTCAGTAAGCCCAACAGCCAACTGACCATATGGAATAAACAACCGGCCCGCTCTTTGTCACATTGCTTCTTTGCAGTCACACTCACATGATCATCATCAGAACTCCGACTTGTCCGCCTCCACACAGCTTATGACCCAGTGAGCTGCGATACGCGGCACTACAGCGCTTCAGACGGGTAAACGCGGACCACTCTCTGCTCCGATACACATAACAATTTGGTTGTCATAAAATGTCATCCTCCCCGCACGCCAACCTCAGAAGTTGTCTGACAAGTGCATTCCCCTCATTGATGAGCACCAGAAAATGGAATAATTAATCTCTGTTGTCTCACATGAGGCTGATTCGTATAGATGTCTGTCAAAACAACTTCGATTATTATTAACTAGCAGCCCAAACAGCCCGACTTCGCCCGACTTTCTTCTCTATAGAAGAAATAAATCTGGTTAGAGAGAGAAACGAGGTTACTTCAAAAAGAGTGGATCTAATAAACTGAAGTTATGTCAGTGAATAAATGAAGAAACTCTACAGTGCATTTTTTTTTTTAACTTTGCTTCTGCACGCTCAGATAAAAGAAAAAAAAAACACACTTAGTTTGATGATGATTAGTCTGACAGTTTGATTTTTTTTAACAGAATAAAACCCTTGAACCAATCGAAATGATTGCTTTGGAAGTCTAAACTCACGTCACCCTACAATCCAACCGGTTCTCAACAATAAGATTTAATGATCAAGTGCAATTCAATAACATTTGTTACAGACATTTTCTGCAGTGTGGAAACTGAAAGAAATCCTCCAGAGGAGCACGTAGGCCGAACTGATGTGAGGAAGATTTTTTTTTTCTCTCCCCTCTCCCTCTTTTCATTGTAACAACCTCCCTGAGCATTTCATAGCTGCATATGCTGCTGCTTAAAGCACCGCTGAGATTTATGCCGTTGTCAGCTCACAAGGGTGCAATCAGGAATAAAGATCCCATAAACCCCTCTGATGTGTCCACAGGTACAGCAGCACTAGGTTATTGCTGATGGCAGATAAAAACCCCGTAACTGTTGGTTAGATTTTTTCACCCCCCCCCCCCCCCCCTCTTTTTTTCCTCATTTGAGCTGAAAGCTTACATAGTTACACTTTAAGTGAGTTTCATGACCCGGAGACTTTCCGTATCTCGAACAAACCTCCCGGCGCAGTTTCACTGGTACAATGTGAAAACAAGTGTTGCACTTCCACCTCCCCCTCCCCCCCTCCCTCCTTCATTTTAAACAACAGAACCACGGGAGCTGAGAAGGAGGCTGGGACGGAGGAGAGCGAAGGAGCCGCGAAGATTGTGCGGAGCCAGCGAAGGAAAAAGAGATTAGGATGGATGGGAAAACATGCGCGTCTCGTCAAAGCTTTGGGCCCCTTTTGTTTTAATCCTAAGTAATGCTGATTTCCTCTGGGTTGGTGCGGGTGCCAAGCCTGCCGGTGTATACGTACGCGCGCGCACGGGGCGTTCGAGCATGTTTCGGTGCACGTGCCTAGATTGTTTGTCCGCTCGCGAAGTCAAGCCAGGTTGGCATCTGCTGCATTGTGTATGCTGCTAGCGTGAGTCTGCATGATTGCAGTGAGTGCCGCTTGGACCCCACAGACTTTCCCGCCATGTCCTATGTGGATGTTTTTTGTGTGTGTGTGTGTGTGTGTGTGTGTGTGTGTGTGTGTGTGTGTGTGTGTGTGTGTGTGTGTATGCGTGGGCCCACCTGGCTATCTCTCAACGGGTTACATAAGTATGTGCGAACCCTTAAGGGGACTCCCCAGCTCTGGGTCCAGCTGGCACAGAGCGCTCTGCTCCAAGCTCTGCCTTTCAACACCGTCAAACAGCTGACTTTTTTTTTTTTTTTTTAATCTCGTCCTTCACCTGCACGAAAATGTTTTGTTGTTGTCGCTGTCTGCTTCGTTTTAATAGAATTATTTGTTCTCCAGATAGTCTTTTTTTTTTTTTTTTTTTTTTACAAGGGTGACTAACAGGGCTTAGCTGATACGGGCCGCGCCGCAGCCGAGACGATCCACTTTTTCATTTGGTATTTTCATGGTGAGGTTGTCTCGTGTTACGGCTGGCGAGATAGCATCGACACAATCCTGTTTGGCACAAATCTGTGGTCAAAACTGCACAGTCAATGAAAAAAAAAAAAAAAGTCAACTATCAGTATGCCAGTGCAGTTTGATGACTGATGGGAGAAGTATTTGCGTGAAGGCCGAGGTATGAGAGGTGTCTCAGTACTGTCGGTGTGAGATTGCAGAGTAGTAATCAAAGAGGTGGCACAGTGTCATCGCCGTCCCCAGGCTGTTTTTTTTTTCTCCCTCCCCCGACCGAGGACAGACAGGACCAATTGGGCAACGCGTGGACATCTCGGGCTGAGCTGAGGTTGCACAGCAACTCCCCTCCCCACCACCCCACCCATCCACCCCCCTTAAAACCCCCTCCGGGCTTCTCAAGGGCCGTCTATCCCACTCCATCGCATCACTGTAGCGACAGCTCTCCCTTGCCTCGCCATCAATCCCCTGGCCAGTCGCAGCTTCCCAATCTCACTGCCAAGCTCCTCAGCCAGTCAGCAGCTGCCCAACAACACCAGGCCTGACAATCGCTTACCCTGCCGCCTTCAAGTCTGTCAACCCCGCGCCTGTCAAATTACTGTCAGCGTAAACAGTGGGGCTGGAAGGCAGGGGCGAGGGGGGGCGAGGGGGTGGGGGGGGTAAAAGTGAATGGGAAAGAAGTGGAGAGTGCTTGGTGGGGCATCATGTTAGGTGGGATGAGATGGGGAGAGCATCGCACACACCCACACATACGTGCGCACTATCTCTGACACATATATCACTCTTCTTCTGATGCTGGCACCGGCTCACTCCCATCAATGTCCCTCTCCCGTTTCTTTTCCCCATTTTTCTTTCAGGTAATTCCCTCGGTCACATCAGTCCCACTCATCTCTCCTTGCTTCAACCCCAACCCCCCCCCCCAACCTCCACCCCCCATCCCTTTATCTACCTCACCCATCCATTCCTCCCTGTGCCCCTCCACCACACATCTATATCCCACCAACCCCCTCCCCACCCGTCTCAAACATTACTGTGATTCAAAAAAATAAAAAAATAAAACGGTGGGGGGAACAAGACGTGGAAGAGGAGAAGAAGAAAAAACTGGCGAAGGAGGAAAAAGTAATGGGCAGAAAAATGAAATGACTTTCTGGGCCCTCACGTAAAAGCGCAGCTCGTTTTTCCAGACAGGCAATATTCCCTCAATTATTGCCACTCACAGAACCCTCTTTGCTAGTGGATGAAGTTTTAATTCCAGGCCTCCAATAAAATGGATGATGCCCCAGATATAATGTGCAAATAACTCCTGAGTGTTTCAGGATTTGCATGATAGCATACTGTACATGTGAGTGCGACACACACACACGCACACACACACACACCTGCACTGCACGTGAGTAGGTGTGTTCCTACATATCATTAGTGAGCACAACTTGATGTCGAAGCTCCGTAAGTAGCTCTGACAAAGTAGTGATGGGCCGTCAGCTGTTCTTTTTGTTTTTCCTTTTAACCAAAGTTTTGGATGCTTTGTACTTATGATACAAATCAATGTACAGTGACCTCAATGTAAAGGAGAAGAAATAAAGAGACAAAGTGAAAACAGTTTTGTGTTTAAGAAATTAATGATTCAAAGTTGGGTCCCTGACTGGTTCCTGGGATTGGTTGTATTATTACTGTTGGTGAAGAGGATGGGTAGAAACCAAAGTTTAATAAAGTAAAACTCATCTTAATTCCATAAAAAAACTTGTCTTGGGAACAATAAAACAGCTACTGTGTAAAGGCAAAAGTGGAACAAGTACAATTGTTCCACTTGCTGGTGTAAGGTGTCACTTTGCCTTTCAGAATAAAAGCCTTGACAGTAACTCGCAGGCTTAAGGTGGTTCTTATTTTTATATCAATGCATTATAACAGCAGTTTTCCTGTTAAAATTGATCTCATGGTGTGAAACTTTGAAAACTAAATTGGTTTGTTTCACATCCTAATTTGCCACTAGTTTATTTCAATTTTTTTGTTGTTGTTGTCAGAATGAAACTAACTTTAGTTGTATTTTTCTATTTCATGATTTCATCTGAAGCTTCACATTTTCTGTCGTCGCTTTTATGGTATTAGCTGTCTTTGATTTAGTCCAGTATTTTTTTTTTTTTTTTTTAAATCTGGTGATAATTTTCTTTTTTTCATATTTTGGTCACAGATTTTTGTGTTTACTTGTTTACAGTTTACAGTTACCATTTTTTAAATTATTCTGTTTTTGTGAATGTGTTTTATATTTGTAGCTATTATCTTTCCAGTCACAGTCTGGTAATTAGATTATATCCAGGTCAATAAGCTCCATCCACCGTACTGGACTACCTTTGACTTTGTATTGGGGCGCCGGACTAATTTGCCATAGTAACTAACCTCAGGCACTCAGATTTCTGATTGGTCAAGGGAGGGGAGTGGCCCCCGCTGTGCATAGATGAGTGCTCAGATAATTGGTTGAGAGAATTGGGAGTCGTCAGCGGCCACTCTTAACAGAAATGGGTCTAGCCAGCTGAGCTCCCTGCTCCTTAAGTGCCATTTTAACACAGTCATCCCCCCCGCCTTTTAATTGCAATCAGACTTGGAGGGCATAGACGTGGCACGGGCCCTTCCATCATAAACTGACTCACACATTTCATATGCGCGTCGATGTGAGAAAAACATGCGCATTCAGGAGAAAATGTGTCAGACCTACAGTACGCTGATGATCCACACAAGACCCGCGCACACGCTTTTCTCTCGGCTCCACGCTGCTGACACACCAGAGGGAATAAACATGGCAGAGAATTCAGCTTTGTCTCTGACTCAGACGGAGAGAACAGGGAAGACAGAAGCTTTGTCTTGGGTGTAGCTGTGTGGCTGTGGGGATCGATAGGTTTAACCAGCAGGGGCTTGGGTCTGCCGAGCCGGAAGAGACACAGGCAGGAGGTTAGGTCTGGGCTGAACAGCCTGGAAATGCTTTATCACCACAACCAGCAAGGCACTGTCTCCCATCAGGGGCGCAAGAAGCTTAGGGGCTTGAGAGGCTGCGTGCGCACTGTGTGTGCGCATGTGTGCGTGTGTGCGCGTGCATGCGTGTGTGTGTGTGTGTGTGTGTGTCTGTGTGTGTGTGTGCGCACGCACGACTTTGTGCTGTGCAGGGATATGTCAGTGTGAATGCATGAACTGTGCGTGACAAATATTACATTATTGTCCCGGGTGTTTCACTTGCATGCTGATATTGTCTGATTCAACCTGGCATCTGTGAAAGACCTCAGGAAAGCCCTCAGCTATTGTTTCTGTTTTGTTCGCCTCTACCCAACTAGCTTCAAATGGAGCTATCAGACAGAAATGAATCTAAACAGAGCAGAGAGGGGAGGAGGAGGAGGAGGAGAGGGAGGAGGAAGAGGGAGAGGGAGAGGAGGAGGGGAACAGGGGAGAGGAGAGGAAGTGAGGGGGGGAGAGCAGGCTGAGGCAACATGCTGACCTGTCACACTTTAGTGCCCAGAGCCCATTGGTGACAATGACATCACCCGGCTCAGAGCAAAGGGGTGCAGCTGGGTACAAATTCACTATTACCACCGCAGTGAGGCCAGACAATGTGAGGTGTTCAGAAAGGGGGGGGGGGCACCAGATCCGAGGCCCAACTATTCTGTTGATCTTTGTTGTTTAAAACATCAGAAAATGTAAAAAAAAAAATAAAAAAAAAGGGGGAAAACAAAACAGGAGGGAGAACTTGACCATTGTGTCCCAAAACCACCAAAAATATTTCATACGTTCAATAATATGAATATAATTTATTTTCATTATCTCTTGATTGGCTCATCAGCTCATATCAGTTTTCTCACCTTCAATCAACCGCATTTTCTGTGACGTCTGTTTTGTGTTTTGCACGTAAATCCTGTCGCGTTGTTCGTCCTCTCGAGGATACGCGGATAACGGCATTTTTAGATGATTTCTGAAAGGCAAACCAATCCCGAGTGTGTGTTATTCATCGCAAACACTGACAGTTTCAGCCTCTGACAATTTCATTCATTAGGCCAGACAAGCCTTACAGTAATTGAGCTGAGTAAGTTGGCCTAATGTCTCAGTCCTTCGAACAAACAGTGCTGTCATCATTTGTTTTTAATCTGATTGCATTGTTTTGGCTGATGAAATACGCTAACTTGCAATATCATGACTAATGAGAGACGCAAAACGGACTGAGCAGCGTTTCTTCCCCTGAAGATAGGAGGAAACGTCGGCCGAGTTTGTACAGTTGATGCAAATCAGCCTGTCGGAGTGCATATTGATCTGAAGGACACCATCTGATCCTGCTCAAGCTGTCTGCTCGTCTCATACCTTTCACCTGAATCGGAGCCGTTCTGTTCTGTGATTCCAGCACTTTAATTAAAATGCGCTCCTCGGCTCAATATTTGGATTAGTTGAGGTTCAAGCACAGACTGTGAAATTTAATTTGATGATATTTTCTGCTATGACAAATGAACAGGTAAACAACTACAGACCTTTCCCATAATCCTTTCAATTTCCGAGGGGCATTTGGGTTGTTAAAGATACCTTCGAAGAAGTATTCATTGTATACGTGTGGTGTTGCGTGTTCCTCTGAGCGTCACACACAACGCTGTGCTGCACTTGGTAATGATATTGTTGTTGACAGATTATCTTTATGAACTATTAAACCTGCTGAGACCTGGTGTTTCGAATGATCCAAAGAGAAAAAAAACAAAAACGATCACACACTGGTAACTTTTCTGCCATCCATTGATGAAAATCCAATTCAATTGTTTAGTAAATTTCACGAGACACACCAGCTTAACTCTCGTTCTATGGAAACAACAACAAAGAAAGTGTCAAGAAAAACTTTAGCATTTGAGCACAGAGGACGAATCCCTCAAAAATGTACTTTGACCTTATTTGACCTTATTGTTGAGTTATCTTCCAACACACTCACCTAAACAGCGTGGCCTTGACTAAACAAATACAAAACAGAAGTTAGTTTTATTGTAAATAAGTGTAGGTCATTTTCACTCTCACCAACGTCCTGTCACTGGATGGATTAACTCTGAGGCGGGTCAGTTTAAAACATGGGCCACATGTTGGACATGCCTCCCTCAGAGACACTCCATTTAACTTCCCCTCAGTTCTGGTTCTGTCTACAAGGCAATGCGCTGTCGATTCACTTTTGCAATATATGCTGCGGATGGGAAAAAAATATGAAGGTGAATTTGAAGAGCTTATCCTGCATGAAGCCTCAATTTGGAAATGAGCTGGAGCACAATATGACTCTCCAAAAATACCAAATAAAGTGGAGACGGGAAGCCGCCACCTCCGACTCTGATCCTATTGGAGGGATCGTCCTGTTAGCAGAGCGATTCCTCTCCACAGTCACTCACGCTCGCTCATGTGGAAGTCTGTTTTTTTTCTTTTTTTTATTATTACTTCTTATTTGAAAGTCAAGAGCCTGAGATAACTATATTGTAATATATAAATGGGAATGAAATTGAATTAAACTGTATGTTAAATGAACATAAAAGACTCCCTCTGACATTTCAAATCAGCTGATGCTGTGTTGGAGGCAAACACACAGTTGCCCGAGTGCGAATCAACAAGTGTGTGGACTGTCAGGCCCTCCCTGCATCACAGGGAACCTGCTCGAACCCCGTCATGAATGAATTAAACAGCTCCCCTCTAATTCTGCTATTTAACACGGCGGGTAAAACGAGACAAAAAGCTCCACTGCAAAGCGTGGCTCCTGCATTTCTAAGAGAACAGAAAATGGCACAAAACTCGATTTTATTTCAATGATTTTAGGACGGTTTAAAGATCTGAAACCATGCAAATGATTGTGGCGCTTCTGAAATAATATGCTGCACATGGAGGAGCTGTTATTGAACAGCTGTCCCATTTCAGGGATCACAAAGTGAGCGTTGGCATCAGAGAGTTAGTGCAACACACGGAGACGCCAAATACTGTGGCTCTTTTCAGAGAAATAGACGCGAGATACCGCATGTAGGAGGATTACAATCATCTGACCATAAATGGCCCGTCAATCCCTGATTCAGATTTTTCTTTTTAAGTACGGCACCACAAAAAAATGGAACACCTACGGTGCCGCACAAAGCGCAAAGAAATGGAGGCCTGAAAGCTGAAGTGATAGCAGCAAACCCAGCCACTCAGAAAGAGAGGAACGGATTACCAGCAAATAATTCTGCTTCAAAGCAGAAAGTGAACGCGACTGCCGGTGCACTTCTCTTGCAGTAATCCAGAAGGTTTTGCTCCAAACTCTCAAGAAAGATCAGTTTTTTTTGTGTGTGTTTTTGATGTATCTCACCCTCACACCACTTAAGCAGGTATGTGCCCCGCTTTGAACCGCATGTGGCTGGATATCGCTGGAAACGTCCTCTCAAGGCTTTCAGCAGCCGTCTGAAACAGACAATCCGACACTCGTACCGTCTGCAGGCTGCGATCAGCTGGTGGCGCCGAGGTGAACCGGAGGTCAGGCGCCATGCTCCGTTTTTGTACTTTCTTTTTTGTGACTTAGCTGCTCGTCAAGCTTTTTTTTTTTTTCCAAGTCACCAACTTATTGCAACAACTTCACTCAGCAGCTCCTCGGGGACACTTCTCCTTAATGTATGCCATCAAATCAGTTTTACACACTTTAGCACTCAGCTCGTTCATCGGGGAGAGCAAAAATGAGTTTCCATAAATTCTTAAGAAATTTATGGAAACTCACAGAATCTCTTGAAATAATTTATAGTTATTTACTGGCACTTATTATTATTATTATTATTATTATTATTATTATTATTATTATTATTATTATTATTATTATTATTATTATTATTA
>JAUESE010000001.1:7249378-7260503 GCA_032274725.1 Malacoctenus triangulatus
ATTATTATTATTATTATCATTATTATTATTATTATTATTATTATTATTATTATTATTATTATTATTATTATTATTATGTTATCTTTCTTGTGAAAAAAGCTAAATAAAGCTGTTTTACCCCCTCATGATTATGATAGAATTTTGGTAACGAAAAATGTGTTAATTAAAATAGAATTCTGTTTAAAAAAACTATTGAAAAAAAACTAAAACTAAAATGAAATACAGAAAAAAGTATTTGCAATTACATAAAGCAAAATACAATAAAATGGAGTAGCAAAAAATCGTTAGTATTATAGGTGAAGGTGGTTCAATCAGTGTGAGTAAAGTCCTAAAAAAGTTTCAGAAATCCATTTATTCATTCACTCCTTTGAACGTGTGAGAATGTTAAAGGCTTTAAATGATATCAGCCTTCACTTTAGTTGTAGCAGCAAAATAATCATTGTTACTCTGCTGAAGTTAGTGAGGTACCAAGTGAGTTGTATCGCTTTAAGATGGAATACAAGATGCAGCAAATCCCCTCAGCACATAGTTTGTGCTCAGTCCAACAAATCGTAACAAACAGGTGCCAGCAGCAGGTGAATAGTACATAAGACACCGGCTGAAGCTTTTTCTGAGCGCAGGCTCGCAGGAAACTGCCAAAACTCTGACGGACAATAGATTGGATGCCACGGCGACCGACCACCATCCCAGACACCGGCGTTCCTTTTTTATGGCTGAGGTCAAACTTTACCGACAACACTTTTGCAGTCCCCTAAAAGTAAGTTAGAGTCAGTTAATCTGCCGCTCAAAGAAATTAGACGGTGATGGGACTTTTTCCAACACATGAATCATCAGAGCTAAATTACATGGATGTAAATAACCCAGTGGGAGCTCAGCCGCTGACAAGAAGGACTGATCGCGTCTCTGCCCCTATTACAGAGGCCAAGACAAGTCTCGGGCCACTGCAGCTCTGGATTCCAGGCACGCCTCTGATTTGTCAGCTCCAGGAGAATGCTGTATTAGTGGACATAATGGCACGAGGAGGGGAGCTGCTGGTGTGCGTGTGTGTCCGCGTGTGTGTGTGTGGGGGGCTGTATGTGCGTGCGTGTAGAGAGAACGAGAGAGATAGAGGTGGGAAGAGGTGTGCTGTAGAGAGACAGAAGGAGTGAATGACGGCAGAAAAATGTCTGCAGATGGATGCTGAAACAGCCATACATCCTCGTTAGCCCCCCTGTCTCCCAGCGGCCACAGCGCTCCCCCTCATCTCCCACACAACCAACGCACACACAAACAGTACACAAACATGCCCCGCACAAACACGCCTTCGCTAACTGTACATACTGGATTGTAAAGGTGCCATAGTTGTTGTGGATCGGCCCAAAAAAAGTGTGTCAGAAAGCTGTAAAGGAAGCGAACATTGGTGCTGCTTCAAGGGAGTCTTGGTTCGTGCTCATTGAGATATTTTTCCCTTTTTGAACACTCGTCGGTTTAAACAAAAGCGCTGTCCGACCTTTTAATGTGACAAAAAAATTGCTTTTGAGCCTTCAACTTGTTTTTTTTTCTATGATAGCGCACCGACTCAACAGCCTCACAGGCAGCAGTGTCGGTCTATACTCAGGCACAGTTGTACCTGCTAAATGCCAGTATCAACATGCTCACACGCTGTCAGTAAGGGCTCGAACATGCTGATACTTAGAAGATTTTACGGCTCTGTGGAACACCTGCTGCAGGGAAGCGCCAAACACGATGCTGCTATCTTTGCTAGGTTTCCCCCTTTTCACGGTCCACATTGTTTAGCAAAGCACCTGACTGAGAACTTTTGACTGTGGAAAGTGATTGAAGAATAGGCCAAGATGACCTGATTTTGAGTCTCCAGGGCCTTTTTACGTTTTATTCGAGGAATGTATCACCAAGAACTTGTGCACCTGTTTAAAGATGACACAAAATAACACAATACAAGCTGTAAACTATTGGCCAAAATGTTGCTTATGCTGAGTAGACAATAAAACGAAAGAAACTTGTGTAGTGGAAAGGGACAGATGTTTGATCGTGATTTTATCAATGATTGGGACAGAAAAACAGCTGCAAAGTCACTTTTTTCTGTGAAATAGCAGCACAGTTTATCCCATCAATCATGACATCGTCTGTCAGGTAAAAAAAACACCTTTCAAAAATTCATCACTAACTACATTTATATTCCCTCATTATCGGTGGTGTGAGTGTTCGCCAAGTGGTTAAGAGCCAATTTTGCAAACTATCAAACTGTGATCCAGTATACAGCAAATTAAATTACTTTTTATGAACGAATACTGAGAAAAAGTTGAACGGTGAGCTGTGGAGTGGCAGAGCAGTGAGCCGCTCCTGGCCCACAGAGCAAAGGTGCAGGTTCATGCCAAGGTCTGTTCGCTCTGTGTGGAGTCTGCATGTTCCTCCTGTGTGTGCTGGATTCATCCTGGTGCTCCTGTTCCCCCCCCCCACAGTCCACAGACGTGCCTCCGAGGTCGACTGGTGACATGAACCTGAACATAGAGGTGTGCGTTCGTGCGTGCGTGCATGTGTGTTTGCCCTGTGATGGACTACCGACCTGTCCACTGAGTACCCTGCCTTCGCTCAATGTCAGCTGGGATCAGCTACAGAGGACCCCCCTCCCTTCCCACCCGTCCCACCCTGACCCCTCATTGGACAAAGATGAATAGGATGAACGAGTAAATGAGGTGTGACTCCTGTTAACATTGCGTCTCACCATGCATCCACCCAGATAGATGCCATTGAATCGGTCAGTTTGAAGAAGCACTTTATGCTTTAGTTTCTGGTTCCTGGTAGTTGGTTGATTTCTTTGTCAGTTTTAATTTTTTTTTTTCCTTTCTGAGTTAGATTGATGGGAACATCATAAGTGTCAGGTATCAACTCATATATCAAAGTACCGAATTAATTAAAACTTTAATTTAGTTTTTGGCATTAGGTGAAAATGAAATCATTCATTATAAGTCCACTCACATCCTTCCCCCTTTTTTAACGGACCAAAGAAAAAGTTTAACATTTGTTTATTCGTGTTAAAATTGTTGTAGTTTTTTCTAAATATTGCTATGAACTCCACAATAATAAACGATTGACCAAGGAACTATATTTTTACATCTTTTTGCTCGATCGTGTTTTATACCATCCTGTCAGTTTACTCTGAGACCAGCTGACATCCTTTTTTTTGAACTCAGACACACCTCAGTCACCCTGCAGCCTCCACAGGCAGACACCCCTCAGCATCCCCAGTGGCCTCCTGAGCTTTGCCCTTTCCCTTGTCACCGCCGCTGCCCCCCCCCTGCACCATGCACCCACAGCCCGAGTCTCTGGCCCTCAAGAGAGAGCTGGCAGAAGAACACTGAGGCAAACAAAGATACAAATGGCCTCTTCAGACAGCTCGCGCTCGCATCTATTACCCCTCATTTCTGCGACACACAAAAGCCCCTCGTAGAGCCACTGTTGCACGCTCGTGACTGGCTTCGCGGAGCCGTCACGCCGGCCTTCGGGGCTTGCGGATTCCGCAGTCGAGACAGTCAGAGGTCAGTAATGAATATACATGTGTGGTCTGCACCGCGGCTGATACTGGGAGAAATAGAGCGAGGGAAGGAAGATGAATATTGAGTTAAC
This sequence comes from Malacoctenus triangulatus, assembly GCA_032274725.1. Lineage (NCBI taxonomy): Eukaryota > Metazoa > Chordata > Actinopteri > Blenniiformes > Labrisomidae > Malacoctenus > Malacoctenus triangulatus. The sequence continues at coordinate 7,253,003 of JAUESE010000001.1, forward strand.
GTGCTGCGCGGAGCGCCGCTGCATTCCCAGTTCCCCAGTCACAATGTCCTCTGCTGTTAGTCTCAGTCTGGCTTGTGAACATAAATATTTACATGGCTGTCACGATCAGGATTTATAGGACATCTCGGCGCTCTTCCCGTAAGAGAAATCTAAAGTATGCTTTATTCCCCTCCCTTTTTTTTTCCCTTTCACAGAGGTAAGTTTTCTTTGGCGCCACGGCGATGAGATTCGTGTTTGCTCTGGGATGCCTGTGCGGCCCTGTTTTCTCTCCATTGTATACCGAGTGCATGGGGTGTGAATATTGTCTCATTATATTGACAGTTCCTGTCCTCGCCAGTTTCAATAACCAGCTCTCAGTGAAAGAAGTGCTGTAATATAAACACTTTGGGTACTTCCAACTGGTGGGGCGGCGATGTGAGGAAAAGGGAACCGAGGCAATAAAACACATGCACTACATTTATTGTCTTTCTTTGTAATACTGGAGGCAATAACGATGCTCCGAGCTAACCTGCCTGTTGTGTGTTGTTTTGTTTCCGTGTGGATGTCCAGACAAGCGGCAGCTACTTTCCGACCCGCAGTTGGACGCCCTTTGACGCCGCTGCACCCAAGCGAACTCCTTTCTTCCCCCTTTCTTTCCTCTCACCTCCTTCCCGATTCCACTCTAATCGCCCGATGCCAAATCTATTTTGTCATGTAACTCTTCTGATAGGTTGGCATGTAATTAACTCCTTGGCATACACTGTGGGTTGTCATTTGCATGGTAATAAATCTCTGCTCCTTACTTCAGGTTGTGGGGGGGTAGGGGGTGGTGGAGAATGTGAGGGGTGGGGGCACACCGGGACCACGTGCTCAGCTTCGGCAAACACTCCCACCCAGCGCCCTTATCGACTCCCAAGATTACAACTCGTGCGCAACCTGTTCGTTCGGGGAGGTGAATGATCATCACCTCCAGGTGGCAAACGACGTTGATCACGCCTTTATTTTTTATGCACGCATTTAAAAACAAAGTGCCGCGACCGAAGCGGCGCGTTCAGGTGACTGACTGCTGTCAATCCGACGGCGCGTCTGAGCGCCACGTATTCGTTCCTCGCCAACCTCCCCCGCCATCCATTACTGTCATTTCCTTTTGTCCAGTTTATCAGCTGCGAGGCTCATTTCTCCTGGAGATCCCTGGCCGGCGCCCAATCCATCGCTTATACACGGCGGATCTGCCAAGACGGCAGGGACAGATACCGAGCCGGAGTGTGGGTGTTCTCACAAATGTGGCGGCAAAATGAAGGGGGGAGAGGGGGGGCGAGGTTCGTGGGGCAAACAGAGAGGGAAGAAGGGTGGCGGAGGGGAGAGGGGGTGGGGGGGGTGGATGAGGTGATTATATGTGTGTGTTTTTTAGAGATGGATGAACGGAGTAAAGATTGCACTCATCTGTCGTGGTACAGTGCTCCCATCAAGTCTAATGAGTGTGCCGGGGTGACCTCAGTCTCGTAGGTTCACAGGCCTGATTAAACATCGTCTCAGAGTCGGCTCAGGGGATGTCGGGCAGACCAGCACCGTCCACCCCCCCCACACACACACACACACCCACCGCCCCCCCCCCCCTTCCTTGCTCCCCTCCATCGTTCTAATGGCTCCTTCTGATCTCACCCCATTTATCTCTATCACCCTATTCACCCACACACACTCGCGCACACTCGTTCCCTGTGTTACACCACCAGAGATTTTTTTTTTTTTTTTTTTACCTTTGACTGTCATCTGTTTTTATTAATATTAGTTCTCTCAGCTCGCGCGTGCTCGCCGCAGTAATATTTTGGACTGTCACTCGTCAATGCGCGTGCCGCTTATGGACATCCAAAAGCCAGCCGTGGCGCTTTCCTTGACGACCATCCTCCGGTGTTTATTCAGAACTAGTAAGCCATAATGAGGCCGGGGCTGAAGGATGATGATTAACTGCAACAGGATCCGCAAACTGGCGTAACTCGCGATAAGACAGCTTTCTGCGGAGACTTTGATTTATTCGGCTGCGAGGTGCGGGAACATCGGGCCGCTCCTCCTGAGCCGGAGGCCGCGTGGGGTCACGAGTCGGAGACATGCAGTTAAGACGCGGCCAGCCAGCGCGTTTTAATCTTTTTTTTCTCTTCACTCTGATCTCAGTAACTTCAGTCGAAGCCTGCTCAAATCATCACCGAGACATTTTAAAGGGTTGCAATTAGGGCCAAATAGCCTGCCATTTATCAAGCCCCCTTTCATGTCCACCATTTTATTTTATGAAAGCAATCGATTGTCTCTGTGGCATGGAGGCGCAACCCTCTGCTCGCGCTCCTAAGGTGAAAGCGATGAGCGCAGCGCCGGGGCCGTCGCTCCGGCGGTGAGTGAGAGAGAGAGAGAGAGATAGAGGGTGATTTGGCAGGCTGGAACGCCATGACCGACACCTTTTTCAGATTTACACCAGAGTAATCAGACAGCCCAGTCTGGTACAAAATATAGCAGCTAGTCAAAATGCCAGAGGCGCCAGGCATCTGTGTTTGCGCTCAGGGTGGGGCTCGGTACTTTGGAGAGGCGACTGGAGAGGAGACGGAGCAAAACAGACAGAGGTCAAGAGAAGGAGAGATGAGGGGATAGAGAAAGTGGTCGCAGTAAAAGAGCAAACAAAGTCCGCGAATTCTATAGCTGCATGTTGTTTATTTACAGTTTTGTGTCACTGCTCCAGAGGAGTGCTCAGCTCTTTTTCAGACAGACGGCAGAAGGGGGGCGGGGGGTGGTGGGGGGGACGTGTGGCCGACACAGACTTAGACAAAGAGAGAAGGAGACTCCACACATGCAGCAAAAAACAACCGCACACACACACACACACAGCGGCACAAATGGGAAACTGGGTCTTGTCGTTACAGCAGAAGCTTATTGAGTAAAAGTGGGAAATGAGCACCGTTCATGTGTGAGTCCACAAACTGTGAAATGAAAAATATTTAATACAGGAAAAAAAAAAAATATGCATGCAGTCTTTAAAGATTTGGTTGGCAGGAGAGATTCTCTTTTTTTGTTATGGAAAGTAATACAACAGAGTTTAAATGCATATTTATTAGAAGCCAGTATTATTGAATTAATGAGAGCACACACACGCACACACACACACACACACACACACACACACACACACACACACACACACACACACACACTTCCTCTCCTTTCTATCCCTCACACACACACAAATTAAAACGTTTCACAAAGTACATTTCCATACACACACACACACACACACACACACACACACACTCACACACACACACAAAGAGTATCTTTCATCCACAAAGTGTACATTTCCTTAGACACACACACACGCACCAAAAAAAAATTACCTTACATCCACGAAGTATACTTTTCCATGCACACACACGCGAACGCACACCGAGACACACCGAATGAGTGCCGAGCTCCAGCCGTGCGGGGCAGGAGAGGAGGCTGCAGGGCCCTGACCACATAATCATCTCCTAGAGAGTGATCATCAAGGCCTCCAACATCACTGCACAAATACACCAACCCCGGACCCCCTGGCATGAGGGGAAGGAGGAGGGGTGAAGACAAAGAGTGTTTACAGGAGAAAGGGAGGGAGAGAGAAAATAAAAAAGAGAGGGGAGAAAAGGAGTGGAGAGGGGTGGGGTGGGGGTGGGGGGGGGGCTGGAAAGGAAATTAAAAAGTGGAAGGCAGCAGAACGAGAAAGGGAAGATGGGGTCTGTGCTTACAGGGGGGGAAAACAGGAGTAGGGAGAATTAGGAAGACAGACAAAGGGAATATAAAACACTAAAAGAAGAGGGAAAGAGTGAGAGAATGGCTGGAGAAGGAGGAGATAGATGGAGTGTTGACAAAGGAAAGAGAAAGGAGAAAGAAAATGAGGTGGGGAGGGAGATATATGGGCCTATTTGATGGGTTAGGGACAAGAGAAGAGAAAATTGAGATGGCAGAAAGGCAGGGGGGAGAAAAAGGAGAGGGCAAGATGAGGTGGTGTCCTTACAGGGGAGGAGAAAGGCAAAAGAAAATAGTGAGAAGGAGACATTAAAAGGAAAGGGGGAGGGAAAGAATTAGAGGTGAAAATTGGGCTGTGATGACAGGAAAGGGCCAAAAAGCAAAAAGAAAGGGCAAAGAGGTACAAAAAGAGAAACACACGGAGAGAGACGGAGAAAAAAAAAGGGGAGAGAGAGTATCTGTTTTCCACGCATGAATGTACAGCAGTGTTGCCCTGGAAACGGCAGCCGCTTGGATTATGAGCTGATTAGTTGCTCTCCTCCTTGAAGCCCCCCCCTCCCCACCACCACCACCAGCGTGGCTGCCTCAGCTCAACAGGGTGTGTGTGCATGCTACCTGGGACACGGGCCGATGAACAATAGCGCACGCAATCATACACGCGCGCAAATGCAGTCGTCACCCAGACGCACGACGAACTCCGTCTTCGCTCCTGGTTTTACCGATTGTATTCGCCGCAGCCGATACCTCGCCTGCATCAACATCTCAATCTCACACTCGCCGCCTCCCTGTGTCTCAGTGTGTGACGTGGCAGGGTGCTAATCTTGGCCCTTATCTTCGCCTGCAGCTCTGCTCACATTCCCTTCACCGCGAGCACCTTATCTGCCATCACTGTCAATCAGAGCAGATCAGGCTACCTACAGCTGAGTCCGCTCGACCCCCCCCCCCAACGCCCTCCCCCTCTCCTCCCCCCAGCCTCCCAGCATGTCCATTACCAACACTCGCGCCATGCATCCCCCTCGCCTACAGCACCTTACAAACAAACGGACCGGCACAGACACACAAGCGCTGGTCGTCACGCTGCTTCGACTTGTTTTCCTGCGTCTGTCTTGCACAGCCAGGGAGGCTTTCTCCATGGCAACAGGCTGATGAGTAAATTTGACCATTAAACTCTACATGAGTACCAGCTAATTACCAGATCTATTCTCGTACCCACTCCTACCAAAAACCAAAGAGGGAATTTAATTTTGAATTGTATTTTTCTCCGGGGAGTCGAACCAAAGGGCAGCTTGAGTTCAGTCAAAGCTGCTGCTGTAAACATAACCTGTCGCTGATATTAACAACGTGCTCGACACTTCCCCCAGATTCATAACAATTACTGAGTTTTACTACATGCAAATGTAAGTAAATGTGTAAGTAATGTAGGTAAATTCATTATTTTGAACATTAAACTTTTTTTTCCTAATTCTAACGAAATTCTGATTATTTCAAAAAGGTTTTTGCAAGTTTGCTTTTAATACCACATTCAACAGCAGTTCAACACATCAGCCAGAGAGACATGTTGTTTCCGAAGTAAAAACAAACACACACACATTCAAACACAGATCAAAATGTGTGTTAAATGCGTGGCCTGCAGGAAGACAGAACTTGGCTGTCAAAGGGTCCAATCAGGCCCAAGGGATGATCAAGCAAAGCTGCAAACTTTTCAAAATAAAACAAAGGATTTTCTATTGTGCTTGTTTGTTCAGAAGTCGTTTCCAAAAAAAGAAAAAAAAAGAGATTTCTATTCGTTTGCACTTGGCAAAACCTGAAGCTTTCAAAAAGTGTAATTATTGTACTTTTTTTTAGTGGTCCAGCACATCTGAAAGTAAACTGTGCTGCATGGATGACAACCCTGTGTTAGACTGCTATCGCACTGAATATGGACTTATAGATGGATCAGACGAGCAGAAAATACAGAGATGTTTACATGAACTGTGGTCCCTCCCTGCCGGCTGTGATCATTCTGAGTGCAGCACGGAAGGAGGAGGAAAAGGGTGGTCAGTGTGAGACGAATCAGATCCTGGATGTTCACTCATGGGACGACACTGTAAATCACATGAACCTAAAGGTCAACACTCATTTTAACATTATATCACATAACAAATATATTTGTTTTCACCCACAGCCTGACCTTTATTTCGTCCCTATTTTTCTCCCCCTTCAAAGCTCACTAAGTAGTCCTTTAATCCAACTCTCTCTGTTTTACTTCATTTCAAACATAGGAAAAAAAATTTCACTGAGAGACAAAGGTGCATGAATATTCCAATGAAGACCCGGGACTCCCACCACTGAAGGTGTACGACATTTTTGTCACCGGTATGGAGTCGTGCTCGTACACAGCCAGTCAAATAGACATGCAAATGAACACACACAGTCCAGCCGGTGGGCAGTCTCCTGCAATCAGACAGGGCCATTGACCTGTCCCCTGTGATCACACCGGGAAACCCACCCATCTAAATACTGTGCGCGCGGCCCACATTCATAGACCTACCCTCTAATCAGAGGCACTGATCCAGACTGCTGGCATTTTGGTTCCACGCGGCTCGCTATGAGGGCTGCCGCACCGCGGGTACAACAAAAGGAGCCGAGAAAATAAAATAGCACAAATCCCTTTTGGGCAGGTTTAATATTTTTAGGCGAGGGCACTTTTATGTGGGGGCAGGTGTGCTCGGGCTCCCTAATGCTGAAGTAATTGTAGATAATGGAGTTTTAAGGACAGCTGCTGATGCGGGTTTAAGTAGGATTTGGGTGGAGATTTATGGTGGAGGGAAAATGGGCGGACGCGCGGAAAAAGTTGGAGAGGTGCGAGCGCAAGGGAGTGAAGGAGGAGGTGAGAGAGGAGATGTAGAGGTTACGGGAGGAGGGGGGGGAGAGGGGGGCTGCTTTGGCTTATCGCGATGAAGGTGAGAAACATGACAGAAGGAAAGAGAGGATAAAAAAATATAGTGATATGTTATTGCGAAGGAAAAAAAAAAAAGCTCTGGGATTGAGAGGGTAAAAAAAAAATTAGCTCATCCATAGTTTAGTGCGAAACGAGAGCCCGTCTGGCCCCGTCCTTCTCGAGAATAGGGGGGTTATAGAGGGCACAAGCAGGATGACTAATTGGGGAGGATATGAAATGAGGCTTGACTCAATCTACACCCTTGAATCAACTCTGCCCTACAGTATGCATCAAATGGGATCCCTAAGTGGTGCTTTTCCATTGATTATACCCTTTCAATGTTACGCTCCAACTCCTTGTTGGACAAACTTGACAGAAAAAAAACGAGGGAGAGGGAACTGAAGGGGGTAGTTGAAATACCGGTCAATACTTAGCAGGGGCAAAGTAGAAAAAATAGAAAAAAGCAGAAAGTGAGTAATATCATATAAACAGATATGAGAGAGAGAGAGAGAGAGAGAGAGAGAGAGAGAGAGAGAGAGAGAGAGAGAGAGAGAGAGGACAAGGTGTGTAAAAAAAAAAAAAAGTGCGTTTGGCTCGCCGTAAACGCAGCGGTGCGTGGCACCTCGCCTGGCATGGCACTCACACTTTATGAGGTGTGGAGGGGCCGTCTCCCTCGCCTCTCTGCCCGTTTTAATGATACAGTTTAAATGGAAAAGCTGGAGCTTCAGTCGCCACCAAGGACTCGACTCCCTTTGGTTCAGAGACACACACACACATATGAACCGAGACGGGCATGCATAAATATATACTCACACACCTGCACTGAAGTTAACCTCAGCACAC
>JAUESE010000001.1:7272450-7285267 GCA_032274725.1 Malacoctenus triangulatus
AACACACACACACACACGCGCGCACACACACACACACACACACACACACACACACACACACACACACACACACACACGAGGCAATGCTTGTGTTATTTTTTGCTTCGTCTATCCTCATGAGGGAAAAGTGACGATCTCCATTTTTCAAGCGCCAAATGTCTTGTTGGAACAAAATTTGCATCCGGCTGCCTGACAATCACACAGCCACGACCGGACCGCACAGTCGTTCCTGAGACGCTGCTTGGGAGAAGAAGTCCCTGAGATGGCAGCATGATACGGGCGAGCGTCTCAAAGCATCAGGCCATGACAGTGACAATGGAGCTTGTCCAGAAGTGTCACCTCCCCAAGTCTTTGTCTCCCTCCTCGCACTCTCCTTGTTTTCCCTTTTTTTCATCCATCTCTTTTTTCTTCTCTCTCTCTCTCTCTCTCTCTCTCTCTTCCTCTCTCCTTTTCACACACACACTGACAGAGAGTGAGACGGAACGTCTTTATTAGTCCTCTGTATGCAGGCTGTGCTCGGTCTGAGATTGCAGGAGTGACCCCTCGCTGTGAGCCGTACAGGGGAAATGTTTACTCAAACCCCACAGAACATGCCATTAACCTCTTTCCAGATAGAAGACAAACAAGAATGTCCCTCCATGAGGGCAATAAAGACAGGCACACCTATCCAGGACCATCATGACTATCATCTCATTATGAAGCCGCGGGAGGCGGCGAGGAGCCACGGAGCCCCGTCTCCCGGGGACATTTGCCACGCGGCGAGCCGCTGTGCCTACCATTCAGTGAAGTATCCATGATATGCAATGAAGTGCAAACAACTGATTAACCCAACCGCGAGGAACAATACAAAGTTCCCGCCAACGCATCGATCACCTCTGCCCCTCCACCTTCAACAAACCTCTCCGTCTGACTACTTTCTCCAGGCTCACCCCTCGCCTTCCCTCCCTCCCTCTACCTGTCTCTCTCTCCCCAGGAGGCTCCGATGGATATCCGGAGGCTCTGATTATAGCACCGACCTGGGAGGTTGCCTGGGTGGTGGGAGGAAAACGGATGGGGGGGGGGGGGTCTTGGGGGAAGGGTGGGGGTGGGGGGGGTTCTGTGCACTGGAACAGCTTCTCTCTCTTAGGGACCCGCGGGTGTAATTCAATCACACCTCGATAATTCCCCTGATGTGACAGTCGAATCCCCCCTCTCACACACATCGAGTCGAGATAGACACCACAAGCCCGCTCGCGCTCATCCCCTCCCCGATTGAGGGTCTCCTCCTGGGTGGGCTTAAGAGCCCACTACTGGGTGCATTTTACCTGTGTCGTTTGAAGAGGCCATTATTTTAATTGAAAAAGTTACCCGCCCGCCAAAGGCAAAGATGGAAGATCGCAAGGAGAGGGGAAAAAAAACAAAAAAAAAAACAGGGGAGAGAATTAAAACAAAAACACCAGATGGTGATATACATGGTAAAAATGATTGTTTATACTTACTGTTTGATTATATGTGATAATGAGAGTGGGATTCCTCAAGGCAATTAGTGTCTGTGGCAGCCATATTGTGAGAGGACAGGGGAAGGACGGCACGGGCTGTTATGAAGGAGCGCTTATCAAATATCTCCGGCAGGGTGATTAGTGTAATAAGACACTGCAAGGTGAGATAGGCCACTCACACTCTTTTAGTATGTCTGCGTGTATGTGTGTGTGTTTGCGCGCAAGCGTGTGTGTGTATCTGTTTGGAGGTGTGCAAGCGATAAAGCGTGTGTGCGAGAACGAGCAGGAACCAGGCTGACGGGGAATCTGAGAAAGTATGAGCGACTCTCTCCATCTGTTTTCATCTCCGCGGCTGTTTGTGTGCCTGAATGTGTGTCTTGATGTATACGGTGTCCTCGCGTGCCTCGGCGCGCCCCTGTGTGTGCGTTCTAATTCCTATGTTAATGCAGGCTCCCAGGCCAGGCTGGCTGCCCCCGAGGGCTTTAGCCTATGACAGAGGGCAAATTGGGGGCACTTACCCCTGGCAGAGTCTTCTGTTCATGGAGGGCGCTCTGGGCCTTCAGTGCTGACTCTCTGGCACAGTATGTTAGAAAGGCACATCCTAGAGTGTCAGAGAAAGAGAGAAAAGAGAGATTTATTACACAAGACCATGACAAGAAGTAACGAAACGGGAAAATACTTGTGAAGGCATGCGAATTCATGATCACATCCAACAGAAAATGCATTTGACACAGGAGTGACCGGCGCGCTGACAGGATGGATCAGAGGGAGCGCGGTGGATCACGTTTAAAATGCGTCTGATTGATGTCCAGAGCGATCAGTCTGAGGTGTCGTCAAACGCAGACGACACCACACACGCCATGTTAGGAGAAGGGACGGCGACAGATTCATGGAGCGATAGCTTGTGTTGGAACCAGGTGTGGAGCGGAGCAGGTGAATTCAGCCGTGACCTGCAGCACAGTCGGTGTTTATGAACCACTGGGAGAGTTTCTGCACATGTTGACAATCGAATGCTCTCCAACAGAATTAGTGGAGTCTGTGAACTCGTCGTGTATGAAAACACACATCTGTTGTACATAAGTAACAAGTCACGAAACCCTGGAGACTGGCTCACCACTGCCACGAAATGAAACACTTTCTTCACCTTTTTACTCATATTTTATAAGTCTTTTTTGTCAATTTTCAATAATAAACTAGGCTAGCCAACTTATTTGATGGTGTTGTGATGCACTTTTTATCAATTGTTCACCAGCTGACAAAGTTTTGGCCTCCCTGACACACTGTGTGAATCACTTTTAAAGGGACCTTTACAAAATGCAGAAGTGGAATTGAAAATAATGCCTAACCTTGTTGCTTTATGAGGCTGAGTTTGAAGAGAAGTTATTACAAAATGTGTTATAAAACTTACAAGTTTTGCATCGAAAGGAAAAGCACAGAAGTTTAAAAAAAAAAACAACTGTCAAGCTGAGTCCACAAAATGATGATTAAACCTAACATGCCTTATCATCTGAAGCTGAACTAATATTAGTTGTAAAGTGTTATATCTTACAAGACAACCAGGCTACTTTCTCAGTCACAGTTCAATTTATTTGCTGCGCCCAGTAGGATCTGCTAATTTAAACAGGAACAGGCTTTTTACTCGAATTGACTCGGGAAATTGAGTGAAGGCAGCTGAAGCCTCCATCACTTTACTCTCTTTTTTTTTTAATAGGCCATCCCACAGTCACATGAGATCCTACAGAGTCATATTTATGTCATTATGATAATGTGGGGATTTCAACATTTAGTACTCATCAGGTTTATAAGTTGTTCAGAGGATTATAAAAAATAACTGTCTCTTTATGTAAACCCATTTAGACCGCACACAGAAAGCTCATTACGAGGCAGCACTTGTTGATCAAAACACAGGTCTGGATTTAATTTGATGGCTCTTGTATGAATCTGCGGGCAGGTTTCGTTGTGAAGATGTGAGGAGCGCTTCAAGCTCCGCTTTCATTTTGGTGAGAAGATTACAGGCATCCCCGAAGCATTGTTTCACTCTTTTGTGTTTTTTTTTTTCAAACCACACTTTAACCTCCCAAATAGGCGCGCAGATTGGAAGTAATGCCGTTCCACACGTTCCCAATATATTACAGTTTGCAGAGTTTCACAAGCCAGTGCCAGAAACATGCATTATATTCAAATGGAACTCACACACCCATACAATTGGAAAGTGGCTCTCTAAAGTTAATAGCTCTGTACCCTTAGAGAAAATCACATGCTGCTCGAGATTAAAATTGCACTTTCTCATATGACAACCCTTTCAGATTACATTTAGTGAACTCATGCATATCTTAACTGTTTATAGGAGTAAAATGTTTGCCGTATTGTTTTTATTTGATGTCGCTGTCATCGGGATTCATTCAGAATAACAACCCAGAAGTGCAGTCCTATGCATATAGTTCAGGAAAGAACATTTCTTTGAGGTTCGAGCACACAGGCGATAATAACAAACGCTTACTGGGTGTTTTTTTCCTTTTTCTTCCCCAGATTAGTTCGTGAAAATATGCACAGAGCTCTGTTAAGAATGATCCTTTTCACAGGTACTGAACCGCGCGACAGTTTGCATATACAGTTATCCAGCATGTAAAGCTGCCAAGCAATTAAAAGCCCCTCGTGATGAGCTGAAACTGCACCCTCGCACATCTCCGGGGACTTTTGTTGAATTTCAGGCAAATGTAAATGAATAGTCAATAGGTCCCTAACAAAACTGTGACAGCTTTCACTAAAGGGTGGGTGAGCTGTTGCTCTGTTACGCACTTGGCAGAGCTGACAGTGGGTGACCCCGTTCAGAAGAGGTTTTGCACTGTGCAGCATAATTTCCCATTACTACATGTCACACCTACTGCCAAGGATTCCCGTGGGAGACGAGAGACACACACACACACACACATACACGCGTGCGTGCACGCGCACACTCGCACATACAGATGATACACGGCATGCCTAGCACCCATCATCACCAAAAGCCGGCGACGCAGTCTGGCGCCCGGCCAAGAGAGCTCCCTTTTTCACGACAACCTTCACCCACCTCCACAACTAGGCGGTTACTCAGGAGGAAAAATCACCTAAACGACACTGATGAAACAGCACGCCACACAGCAAAGCAGAAAAGTTTGGGAGCCTGGGGATACACTCTTCATCCTATGTGACATGACAAAACTGTGAAACATGAGCTGAGGCCTCCGGGGGAGTGGGGGGGAACGTCCTCGCAAAGGCTGCTGGGAAACGCAGGCTGATGGTGACACACTTCTGCCACTATAAGCTGAGTTGTCTCGAGATCTTTTCACAGGATTGTGTCACGACTTTTTTTTGTCCTTCTCCTTTGACTGAGTGCAGTATCATGACTTTTGTACTTTGATTTTTTTATGATTTCGACGATGGGACAAAGAAGAAGTTGGTGGTTCGGCTGTTTAATTTACCAATCGCATCTTGCAACCAGGGCAGTGGATTGATGTAGTGGTTAGTGCTCTTGCCTCACAGAAAGAAGGCATCGTGTTTGCATGTTCTCCCTGTGCACGTGTAGATTTTTCTCTAGGTGCTCTGGTTTTGTCGTACTGACCAAAAACAGACATTTGAGGTCTCGTGTTGCCTAAAACTTCAATAGATGTAACTGTGTTTGTATGCGGTTGTGTGCCTCAGTGTTCATCCTGTGACTGACGACATGTCCTGGTGTATCCTGCTCTGACCCGTCAGCTGGTCAACCACAATAAATTGGGAGTAAAGAAACTGATTGAATGCATCCTGAAACATGAGTAGAAATGACCCTTTTTGTATGAATATTTAAATTGTATGTTCAACAGCCAAATGCAAAACAGTTCCTATGTGGTATGAAAACACTTCAGTGGCGGTTTTGCTTCAATAAAACTTAATTTTGATGGTTAAGGATTTTTATCTATAGCCAGTATTTATTTATCTGTCACTTACAAAAGAATACACAGTGCCTGATTGTATGTTTTCGCTGCATTTTTTCTTTAGTAAATGATCCAAACTCGCCCTCTGCCACGCTATTTAGAGAAACACGCTTAAAGCAAGTGAAACGGCGTCTGAAACAAGTGGAGCAATCCCGCTCCGCTGCAAATTTGCGCAGTTGCTCCAAGAAAAATAGCACTTGATACCATTAGTTCAAATGACTTGTTAAACGGGACCTCTTGTGCAGCGTAGCTCTTAATATCCGTGCAGCCATGCAGCTGCTGCCTGGGCTCCCTCACAGCAGTGGGATTGTGTCTGCGGGACTTTAGCGAGGCTTCATATCCAGCAGCGCCGGCTCAGGGGACGTCTGAAGCTCCAAAGCCCAGAGGAGCCGGTGACTGAGGAAGCCAGTCGTGGAACAGATGAGCATTCGGCTCGGAGAACATGAGGAGAGGCTCGGTGATGCTGTCTGTAACGGCAACGCGGCAGCTGGCAGCAGGTTAGGGCTGTCAGTTTCAAATTTTAACTTGACTAATTGGCATGGGATTACATTCATACCGGCAAATCATCAAATATCGTCCCCGTGGTGTTAGGAGCCATCGCGCAAACAGACTTTTTACTGTTACTTTTTACTCGAAGTAAATGTGATTTAAAACTTTTTCCGCCATGAAAAAAAGGAATATCTCAGCTGCGATATATTATGTTATATAACTGGAGCAACGAATGCAAGACTTGAGTCCCTACTTGAAGATAATTTATGCTATGTATTGTGTGTGGGGGGATTTTGTTCACACACAGCTTGTGGAAGCTTCACAAAACTTTTTTTAGACTCTGATGCTTCAACATGCTGCACTTTCTTTGTTCTGATACTTCAGGCAACCTTTAACCACGACCATGTCTGGGACCCCTTGTTTATCTTCAATATACATCCATGTGCAATGACAAAAGCTTGTGATCTGAGCAAGGGCCACCTTGTTCGTCTCCTGTTGGAATGGATGCAGCTTCACTTCTGGGAACGACTCAGTTGTACTTGTGGACCAGCTTTATTGACGTCAGAGTTCACTGGGTCATCGTTACAAGGCTTTTAGTTCACTCTGCAGTTTACAGCTTTCATGTCACATTTCACTGGAGTTCAGCTGACTTTATTCTGGTCTGCAGATCAGGTTTGAGAAATTCGCTCTCATCTAAAACTTCCCGAGTGTCTCGTATCCATAGAGACCAAGATGTTGCATGTTGCACCCATAGTTTTGCAGCTGTTACTGGCATAATTTGGAGATATTTTGTTGGGTGGTAATTTCTAAAATTGCCTTGAGCCTCTGGGGTTAAACTGCCCCTATGTGAAGTTTGAATTAACCTCATGCTGACCGAAGGAAGGGATATAAGTTGCCTGAATTGAAGGAAGAGGAGAACACGAAGAAGGTTGTGAAATTACCAGTAAGCTGTGATGGAGGTTCAGCAGGAGGACTCGGGGCCTCCTGTGATGAGCGGGGTAAGTGGGGTGAAAATAATACTTTGGTAATCAAACACAATTTACCACACCATAATTTCAGTGAGGGACAAAAGTTCAACCAATTGTATTTAAGGCGAGCGAAAAAAGTAAATCCTGCAAACTGCTTCAAAGAGAAAGCAGGAAATGTGAAATTAGTCTTTGCATTTGCAAGACACGTTTTGGGTAATTACTTAAAGAACTTTCCCCCCTGTAACGCTTTTTTTTTTTTTTTCAAGCAATTTGTTTTAAAATGCAAATTAGTGTGTGCTCACAATTGCATGCATCCAGGCATTAACAGTAAATTGTGCTTTTTTAAGGCATCAGGTACCTGTAATTGAAATAACTCTAGAACAAATTTGTATAAAATTTCAATTCATTAGCTGTGAATACATGAATCATGAGCAATTTGCTCTCCTTCAGTCTCCTCACACATCTCATCCAGGAATGTTCATTAAACTGGGAGAGAATGCAAATTAATTTGTGTAAATGACTTCCTTTTTTATTCAGTGTTATCAAACAACTGGATGCAGTCTGTGACCGCGCTGACCCTCCCAGGGCCACGAATACTGCGCGGGGTTATATGCACTGTGTGTGTGTGTGTGTGTGTGTGTGTGTGTGTGTGTGTGTGTGTGTGTGTGTGCGCTTCCATCTTCCGCCCGTTCCTCCCATCTACATTGGGTGCGGTCTGCTCCGAGCCGCGAGCTGTCTGGTTCGCACACAGCCGCCTTTCTAATGATCAAAGAGGTCATCTGTAGACTTAAGCTACACCTGTCACTCAGCTCGCTCCGGCTGTCAATCACTGCCCAACACTTCCTCTCCAGCACTCCTGCTGTGGATGAATCCCCATCCAGGCAGGCTTCTGTGACTCACGGGCCATCGCCACACGTCAGCGCAGCCGAATCTCACACAAAAAAGCTCCAAACAAATCGAACACAAAATCTTGTATATTTGTTGCGGCTCTCTGTGAGTCGTTTGCAATTACATATTAATACCCTACTGTGGTCCACTTTTGACATTTCCATGCCTGAAAGGGTTTTTTTGTGTGTCCATTTGGCAGGCTATTTATAGCCGATTACACTGCATGGACCTACCGAGGAGAGGAGAATGGATGAGGATATTTAACAACTCTTTGTATCTCTTCTTCCTGGCTGTGTGGTGCAGCTCCGAGTCCCTCCTCTCAGCATCAGAGACGGATTGATAGATAACGCTACTCAAGCAAAAGATTTGCCCCCCGCTAACATTCAGCATGTCTGAACAATGCATGCGTTCTGGCACTGACACTAAGTATTATGATAATGTAGTGCTCAGCGGAATGATGGATGTTAAACAGCACGACCTGGCTGCACCGACGAGCGCCGCGCGCCGCCAATAGTGTCAAGTCATCCCACGCGCTGCATCGGGCTCCCCTAACGACACCGAAACTATCAAACCGGCAATAAAGGCAGCGGCGTCACACGACGGCCGCGCACAACGAGGGGAACAGATGAAAGCGGGGTCCTCTGACAGACGCGAGCGCGCGCCGTTGCACTCATCCAGTCGAGTGTACAGGAAATTATAAAAACGCAGCATCCCCCAGATATTCAGAAAAGCCCCTGGAGAGACCCCCAAAAACCCAGCGTACGAATTCACAAAGCACAAGACATCTGTTCAGACTGTTGCGGCACAATCCACATGAATTAGTCATGAGAAAATATGACATATTTTGATCTGCCCTTAAATCTATAATTACGGTGCAGCTCCGTGCCACAGGACTCGGGCTGTGGAGAAAGAAGAGGAAGAAGAAGAAAAAAAAAAAGTAGTGCTGCAAATCATCCATTAGGTACGGTTTACTAACTGATGCCAGCAGCCATATACATCATCCATCTGAAACAAATCAAATCCCTCTCAAGCACAAACTAAGCTCAAAGAGGGATTTCAGAGTGGAAAGTCAAACTAAATTTATGGCACCGCACTAAATCTTTATGAACTTTATGTTTTTAGAGATCATGGAGGCGAGCTGATTATAGCCCCCCCTCCCCCTCCCCCTCCACTTCTCTACTGCTCTGCTGTGAAAAAGGGGTTTGGGTTATGGGGGATAAAAAAAGTGGATAAGTTTAAAAAAAAAAAAAAAAAAAACATGGATTGAATCTGTGATAATGTTACAACACCAGAAGCCTCCTGGGCCTTTGACATAATAGCTTGCCACTCTCCACCGGTGTATTGGGCGTTTTTGTGAACCAAACGGCATGCAAACGACTTTCTAAACCACTAGGCAATATGTATAACGCTGACGAAAGATTATTGCAGGAATCTTATATTGTGTGTGGAGACAGCAACGACTCCCGCTCTCTGCCGCGACACTCCTGGCAAACGGTTACACGGCTACAACACTTGTCTGAGTAGATTAATGCCGTTCATTCGGGCAGAACAATATCAGGTCGAAATGAAACTATCCATTCCACTGCAGTTGAGGAGATGGAGATCATCTGAGAGATTTCTAATGGCTGGCAGTTAGTCCGACACAGTCATGTGATTCTCACATCTATCAGCGATCCCTCATATGACATCCCCAAGAGGTCTCGGCGGCAAACCAGTAGAAATGATGAAAATCTGTGGATAAGTAGAATAAGGTCCACAGTAACTGCAGTCCGATGGATAATATAGCTCCGGCCTGAAGGTTTAAAACTAATATAATAGACACACTTTGACCACGCAGTGACAAATATGATGTATCGCTGATGTGCTTCGAGTGGACCTCCAGCAAACTGAAAAAGAAAAACAGTCTTACAGTTTAGAGATCGACTTCAGGCATGCAGAAAAGTGAGAAAAAAAAATCAACCGAGAGAACCAGACATATGGTCTCTTGTTCGAGTGACTGAGTAAACTTTTTTACACGTCTATAATAGGGATTGTGTGGGAAGCTGCTTATTCTCAAGTTAATGA
Source organism: Malacoctenus triangulatus (assembly GCA_032274725.1). Lineage (NCBI taxonomy): Eukaryota > Metazoa > Chordata > Actinopteri > Blenniiformes > Labrisomidae > Malacoctenus > Malacoctenus triangulatus. Next base: position 7,282,291 of record JAUESE010000001.1, read on the forward strand.
CTAAAGAGGTAAATATAAATATGTTGTTCGACTTCTTCACATTCAGTGTCTGAACATGAACGTAAATGTGTACAATGTGCAAAACAAAGTGTAGAGATAACAATATGCCTGTTAGTTAAAGTTATTAACAATGTTTTTTTTTTGTTTTTTTCTTTAATGTGAATATGAATAGGAAACATGTGGATACATACATGTATTAGAAGTTCACAATTCTTTTCAGGGTTTTAAGTATTATTCTGCTCACAAGTTGTCAATTTTATGAAAGTTAATGAAAACAAGTAAAAAAATATACATTTTAGAGCAGATCTGACAAACTGTCAAGGGGGTCCAGAGCTTTTCACAGAGTCAAACTGGGGGCAGTCTCCAGAAAAAACAGCAAAAAGAAAGAAAAAAAAACGAGGAGCCACTGATCTGAACAAACATCAACCAAAAGAGCTGGACCCAAATTATCAGCTGGGGAAAGTAAACCCAACATTAATTCCTTCTTCTCAGCTCTGATTTTGGTTTCCATCCTGACTTTGATGCTGAACTTTTTCTCTCTGATGTTTTCAGAAGGAGGATCTTCTTGAGATTTCACAACAGGAATCTCGGTGATTGCTGTACTGCTGCTAGGACACTGAGAGAGTCAGCAGAGAGTGAAGACGACACCCTGGAAACCAAAAACAACAAGCTGAAAGCCACTCGTCTCGTTCAGGTGTTCATTCCCTCTGGATTCATTACTCTGCATGACCCATTAGACAAACAAGTGCTGGTGTGGTCTCCCCCTTAATATCTGAATGATTGTAGCAGATTCCAACTATATATTTAAGTCCCACTCCCCTGCAGCCGTTAGGTGCCTTTGATTGCAGACATATCTTCATGCTGAATAAACTCAGTGGAACCCATGGGAACATAATAATGTTGGCTGTTCAGCCATAATCCAAATGGGAATTGTAATAAGTTATGCCCTCTATCTAAAAAAAAAAATGCATGTATCCCACTGCGATGCAGCCAAAGTGGCTGAATGTCTTTAACTGGAAGGTATTAACGGGTGATTATAGGGAGTGTCTACTGTATATGTGTTAGGAAAATGAAGTAATATAAAGTTACTCTCAAATTCAGGTTTTAGTTCACAGTTTATTTAGGGAGGTAAACGAGGAAGGACACATTTATTGCTCTGACAAGACACAATTCAATTATTGGCTACTCTAAACTTTTATTTAATCACTACAAATAATCGTATTTGGAGAATTAAATTTAAAAGTTATGCTTTATTATGTGACAGTCCAAGCAGAGTTAATGCGTTGACCTTAAAGTGTTGTTTACGACAAAATTCAATTTGAACGTTTCAAAGAACTTTCATAGTTGAGAAAGTAATTAAATTTTTACCTTCAGTAGCACTAAAAAAAAAAAAAAAAAAGGAAAACTTTCCCCTCAGTTTCATAATGGCCATTCAAGCTACAGTTTAAACTGCTCTCCTTGAGTGACAGAGCTGATTTTACACGGTACCTACTCCTTCTTTGTTAATGACACTAATCCCATTTTCTCACCCGTGTACTGTCTTGCTTCAGTCCACAGATATCACACATCGACACAGCAGGAGACACGAGCGAGGTTGAGATGAGTGGCCAATAAGAAAAACTCATCCATATAATGCATTGATGAAATCTTATTAAAAGTGCACGCCTGTGCTCCCAAAGTGACTTTGAATGTCACGCGGGATGAAGTGGGCATAATGCATACATCAGAGTGGCCTTGGTGGAGGATGATTCGAGCGGGCATACAGTCTGGCTTTGGAACAGGATTATCCTTCCCGAGGCGGCCACCCTCCGGAGTGTTGACATTCAGGGATGTCGAGGACAGGCGTAAACAACACAAACATCAGAAATATTGTTTTAATCGATCATCGGCGCTCCAAAGAGGAACGCCGGAGAGCCGAGGAGCACCGGCAGCTGGTGGCTGGAGGAACAGGTGGCGCATGGAGATCTTAAGGGGCTGCACACACCCGAGAAAAAGCAGCGCTCAACCCACAGTCATTTCTCCCACAAGAGCGCTTGACTCGTGCTGATCGATAAGATCATGAGCTGTAGCCACTGGCTTACATATCATACATAATTTGCCTGCCTTATGAATTATTTTATTTCCTGTCAGTGAGACGATAAAGAATTCAATGCCACCGATGCATGTGAGAGTGTGTGTCAGAGAGTGAGAGACAGAGAGAGGGAGAGAGAGAGAGAGAGAGGGAGAGAGAGAGGGGAGACTAAAATTATTCCTGAAATTACATCAAAATGTACAATCACCCACAAACTATCAGCCACAACGAGCAGCCAGAGTGTTAGTGTGGTTTTGTGATGGAGCATTTAGCAGGTAGTAAATTGTCGACTCTGCTGTCTGCTTTTGTTCAGAGAGATTATGCTAATTAAAGAGGCTAAGTCAACCTTAATAATTCAGAAAATTAAGTTTTAAAATTCCTGTCTAGTATCTGATCGATTATTGGTCTTCACAACAGGAGAATGTAACACTGATTGAAAACAGTAGCACCAAAAGACTTTTAATAAACTATAAATATTTGAAAGTAAATGAAATAAAGCATCTGCTCCTCCAAGTGTGTTCATAAAGGTTACATTACATTTTGATGCACATACTGCAGAAATGATGCATAGAGGAGCAATAAAGTTGCGTTCAATCCAGACATGAACTTTAATTTTAGAGGGGAGCTGCAAGTTTTTTTTCCCCCTTGTTCTTTTCTTTCCTTTTCTCTTCCTTAGTTAAAACACCCTCGAGCTTGTCTGAAACACAAAGCCAGCCGCACACCGGCTCTCATTATTATCACTATCATTAGAACTGATCGATCCCTGATTATCCGCAGCTTGTCTGACTAATTACTAAGTGAACACAGATCCCGGTCCTTTTTGGACAATAAGAGGAGTGTGTGTGTGTGTGTGTGTGTGTGTGTGTGTGTGTGTGTGTGTGTGTGTGTGTGTGTGTGTGTGTGTGT
>JAUESE010000001.1:7309502-7320691 GCA_032274725.1 Malacoctenus triangulatus
CAAAGTGGCAGCACAAAAGGAGGGACAGCCTATAAATTCAGTCGCGTGAACCGACACTACGTGAGGACCTTGACTTTTTGTTCCTTACAAAAACTTAAATAACACAAATCCCATGGTGTCTTTACCTTCAGTTCTCCGTGACAGCGCTCAGAGCATAAGGCTGGATGAGGTGGATCACAGATCGTCAGCTGCTCACCAAAGTCTGTCCTTCTGTTTCTGCTCTGGAACTCACTCTCGAATTTATTGGACTCTTTTGTGCAGGTAGTCGTATAATTCAGTGTCACTCGGAGCTGCGACGGTTCGTAGTGGAACTGTTTAATGTGTTTACACACAGACTTTCTCTTACAATTGTTTTTCAGCTATGAAATCCGTCTTTCCAACATCGTGTCACAGGACGCTGAAGCCAAGCAGGCTACGAACAGGATGCCAGTCCATCATAGAAAAACACGCAATCACACACACATGGGTGATCACACCTACAGATGATGTAGAGCCACTAATTGACCTCATGTGCATGTTTATGGATGGTTGGAGGTCGATGGCGTAACGACAGGGAGATCCTCTCCGTAGTGAACCCAGGGTCTTCTCACTGTGAGGTGGGAGTGCGAACCACTGCGCCACTGCGTGGCCTGATAAGGAGAAAATCACTGTAATCCAACGCACATGTCAGTGGCCGCAGTGCTGGGGCTGATTGGTATGCGTGACACACTCCACTCAATCAGCGATCATCAATAAACCTTAGAACAATGTGTGAGTATGAAGAAGAAAAAAAAAAACACGGGGTGAAAAATTCTCCAAATGTATTCGGCTCAAAGTACAAAAATATGGTAATTTCCAAATTGGTCTAATTTTCCTTTTATGTACTGTAAGTATCAAGGGCAGACCATTTCGGCTCCCGCTGAGCCCGAGCCATCCCAAAATATCTGGAACACATCTAGATGAAAGAGAGATGTTTTGAATAAAAAGCAAACCGGAGCCTTCAGCCCCCATAACCTCCCCGAATAAATTTGTAGGCATACGATCGAGGGGGGAAGGGGGGGGGGCTCGAGGAAGGGCCTCACATGTGACACAATCTCAGCAAGAGCATGCAAAGAAATCGGCCCAAAGCGATTCGACAAATTAGGGAGCGGGCGAGGGAGGTCCGTGGCAGGGGAGAGGGAAGTCACAGGAGCGATATTAGTCCGACTTCTAACCCGGCCAACCTGGGGACATGTTTCCAGCCCCTTCCCATGTCTATCAGGTGATATGAACATTTTGACGGCATTTTCGGGCTCACCCGTGATATCTGCACTCGACCCTGTTGGAATTTAAACTCCACACGTCTTATTTTACATCGTTGGGACTGCAGGTTTCCTCAGGGGGCCGCTGCTTTAACACATGAAATAATTTAAGGAGTTCATCGCTTGTAACTTTGGCGAAAAACTCAATTGAATAACTTTTATTTCTGCAAGTCAAAGATGAACGAGTTGCAGCCTTGAGAGGAACGGTTTGTTAGCACAACTTTCAGGAAGGAGCGATCGCAGTTCTACATTTGCAACTACTGCTCCAACATTTCATCAAAAGGAAGCTACACAGGTCGAGTCTGCGTTTGCTTCGCGATGCACGAGGCGTGTGGACAGAGTTGTCCCCGGCGAACGCCGAGCGCGGGTTTGATGTCTTTGGGAGCTCAAACCTATCAACAGACTGTTAACATATTTAAACTCGATAATGGGTCATTTGTCAGCGCTAATTTGATATGCAAATGTTCTCATCAACCTCCGTAACGAGTCGAGCTCGGTGGAAGCCAAGTTCTCCGGGAACCGCCGCGGCACGTTGAGCCGCGGCTCATCCTTCAGGTGTAAACGTGACGGTGTGGCGGCGCCGACTGGCTCGCGAAGGCGCCGCGCGCTTGATTGTGCATGTTGTTTATTTTTGCTTACATTGTCGTTGTAATTAAATTCGGCTGCCGCCAGCTGTGCATATCTAATCCTCTGCAGGCAGGTGGTGAACCTTAAAAAGATGAAATAAGAGATTCTATAGTGCGAATTGTTCCATTATCGTTGCATCTTTTCTACTTTCACCTCCCCGTGTCATTGTTCCAACTGTTACTGCCTATAGAGCAGCGGATTTCAGCAGCTGTTTCATTGTATATCGGAGCTAATATAGTTGTTGGAGGTGGTATGTTGTTGACAAATATCAGGTTTTGTGCTCAAATGGAATATATATTTAAGTTTGAGTGTTAAAATATTTGGAAGTAGTAAAATGTAAGCTATCAATGTGTACTTATGTACTTATCAAAGTGTATTTATGTGCTGCATCCTGACTGCTCGCACTTTGTGTATAACATCAGATTGTCTTTATGAAGCCAGCTGACAGTTTATTGATACAGATCACTGGAAGACAAGCGCTGAAAGACATTTAATTACTTTAGGGAGTGTTTGTTCAGGAGTTCAAACTGCTTAAAGGGTTCTAAAATATTGTCCTGATCATCTGGGTTGTGAGTCCATCTTCAATAAAAAACATAAAACTTAGTGTTTTTTTCAGTTTTAATATGTTCCGCAAGTGCATCGGCAAAAAAAAAAACAGGCAATTCGACCAAAGTTTCTCACCTGTCAGAAAATTGGGACAACTGTCGCGCTGCTTCTGGTTGTTGGCCGGGAGCAGTCGATCACTCAAAAATGAGTCACGCGGCTCAGAAAACCAGGCCACACACCCGGCCCCAAACGGTACAGCGTGTGCCCGGGCTTCAGCAGGGTTACAATGTGAGGTGACAACAGCGCGATGTCTTCCTGCTCCAGCACACCTGATTCAAATCATCCAATAATACACGTAGTTATCAGGCGTCTGCAGAGCCCGATTGAAACCTATTCAGTCAAAGCTGGTGTAGGGCACAAAGGAAAGTGGGTTGCTGGGACAAGAGGTGAGAGCTCCGCTTTATATTAAACCAAGTCTGCAGATTACATGTTTGATAGTTGTTTGGGGTTTTTGTTACACCTCAGAGACCTTCATCCCTTCCTTGTTCTCTCTAGAAGTTCGAGGGATCAAACTGTAATGACGAACAAAAGAAAAGAAAGAAAGATAGAATGCCAAAGAATATATATTACTTATCAAACCACAGTATTTAATACAAACTTTTTTAACCTTGTTTCACTTTGTCTGGATGTTGCATTGAAACACATTAGATGTATCCATGCATTATTTATGAGACAATCCTCAGCGCATGGTAAATTCGGGAAAAAAAAAAAAAAGCATGATGATCAAATGTCGTTTGATTTTGGCACTGCTTCAGATGCCCGAGATGACGGGTCATCAGGTTACCGGCATGAAAATTCAAGCAGAGCGAGAGAAAAAAAAGAAAAGAAAAACCCCTCCACAATTGGGAGACTCCAAGAATCAATATTTACATCGAGAAAATCAATTCAAAAATAAACCAAGATGTTAGCGGGGAATACACAAACCATCTAGTTGCAGACAGCTATTATTACAGTACGGGCAGTTCAGCAGGACGGGTAAAAAGGATGTTTATTGCAGTACATTTGCTCCTTTTTATAAAAAAAAATGCGACTACAAATGCGACATGTTTACCTCAAGTGTCAGCCTCGGCTCTGTTTTGTGTTCACCACCGCATCCGTACGTTGCCGTCGTTTGGAGTTTTCTGTTGCTGCAGGGAACGGAAGTTCAAAATATGCGAAGGAAATAACACGTCTGCATGGGATGAGTGCATTTTCTCTTGAGAGTGTAGGCCAGGACTTTGCATAAGGGGAAAAAAAAAAAGTGTAGGATGACAAGTTAGTGAACATCTGGATAGAGGAAGGCAACAAGGAGACAAGTGAGGAGTTATGAGGGCATCTGTTTGGCTCTCCTTCCTTTCCCGGCCTCTCTTGGAGCAAAACCTCTCCTTCTTCCTTGTTCTTGGCATCTTTATCCGAGCAAGACAGATGGATTTGCCTCTCCCTGGATACACACCCAATCCCACACACACACGCGCGCACGCACGCGCGGGCACTTTGATGCCCATGCATACATTAATTCGCACAGACACGTATAGAGTTACACACAACCAAAGGCGCACATAACTTACAGATCGCAGGCGCGGCGACTCTGACAAACAAATAGACTCCGACGGGCACACGCTCACACACTTAGCGCTGGGGAGATGGACAGCTGCGCAAATATGCCCGGCCCTCATTCTTGGGATCCGAGTGGCGCTCCAGCCACAACAGCAAATATTTCCCCTGCTGTCATCCTCTCTATTTTCTCTCCCTCATTCATCGGAAGCGTGCCCAGGAAGTGGCAGGAGAGGTTCAACTTCATGGTGCAGCCAGGAACCGGCTCATCCCTCTTTTTTCTCCCTCCCCCCCCCTTTTCCTTTCCTGTCCTTATTCCCCATCTTCCTCCTCCAGGAGCCAGATGCTGATTGGGGAAGGTGGGGGGGGGAGAAAAAAAAATAGTGGTGGCGAGGTGGGACCCTACCTGTCCCCTGGGGAAGATGAAATGTAAATTTTGCGACGTGGGCTCATTTGCTGCAGTCTGGAGCAGTCTGATAGGACATGACTAGAGGCTTATTTGATTAGCTTAATTCCATCCTCGCGTGGACCACCGCTGCAATGTTCCTGGGACATTTGTTGGAGCATTAGGCCCACAGTTAATGAACAATTTGTTCCGTTGAGCAACGAACCACACCAGCGACCGTGAGCTGTCCACGCGGCGTGTGAAAAGACTCTCATAGTTGTGACACCTGCTCGAGAAATTACACTGGAGCACTGGCGACAGTAAAAAAAAAGTACAGCCTTATTAATTTTTCAGTGCTCAGACGATGGAGAAAAAAAAAAACTGCCTTGTTAATTTCTCTGTGCTTGGATGATGCCTTAATTTGATGGCTTGCACAGGTCTTGTATTATCCCAGGGCCCCGCCACGCATGTTGTTACTTGTGAATGCATTACACGCTGTCCACTACTGTGCGCGCCAACTGAATTTCCCCCTGGGACAATAAATAACATTTTATCTTACTGTATATGCTGCATATAAAGAGGTTTGTCGGGAGGTTTCGGGGCCGCTTAGGCTTCCCAGCGTGAGCTCCGACATCACTTGTGGCGAAGTCATTACATGCTCACCTTACGTGCTGCATCTTTCACACCCTCTCCATATGTTACATTCCAGCAATACATCTCCATGTGAGAAATAGCGCGAGTCATAACATTAAATAAACAGCGGCGAGGACAGTCAAACATGACGGAGGGAAGCGCACATATGTTCCGCGTTCCCGCGGAGGCTCTAAATAAGGAGGAAAAACACAGTCAGAATGACGCACGTATCGAATCTGAATTGTGTGTTTATTTGCGAGGTTTCACGCTGTCCCTCTGATGAAGCCACACGGTGGAAAAAAATACATCATGTCAGCAAATACCAGGTATCCAAATTTCCTGATTGATGCAGAAAAATCTCCTTTTTTGCCAGCAGTAATGAGCTGAAACAGCTTCACACAGTGATACTCTGCTGATGATTGATATCTCAGAACATTATGTATTGTTTCAGAAAGCTGGTAGAAAAGCTATAAATGTGTGTATAATCATTATTCACCGCTGATGTATAACAGGTGTGATTTATGCAAGAGAAACAGCTTCTGATGAGGGGAGGCAGTGACTCACATAACAAAGCCTCTTTGCTGTAAAGCCAAAGGAGGTTTGTCTGTTGCCATGTGTCACAGTTAGGACAGTACGCTGATCTGTGTCTTGATCCTGTGTTTGAGAGGAAGGTCACATCAAAAGTAGAATAGAGTCCTGGTCGAGTAGCGCATTTATATTCACGATGTTCAATGCTTGTGAGACACCAAAGCGCCAGTTGATAACTGTGAGGCGCTACACTGAATTGTCTGAAGGTGTTTTATGGTTATGATGGACAATTATTGTTATGGTCTGCCTCGTGGGGGGGGGGTTCTTTTCCATTTCAAAGTAGTCACAAGCAGACTTTCCAGTTGCTCAACTCGTGCGTAAAGTGGCCTCATCGGAAGGTGGGAGAAGTTTACGAGTGCGAGAGGGTTATTTCGCTACTACAATGCCGGCACCTCATACGACGTCCCTGAGAAACACCAGCATGTTGCCTCCTCCGCCGGAGAAAGTAGTTCCTGACTTTGAGTCTTGTGGGGTCAGCGCCTGGCCCAACCGGACGGTGACACACCAAGGATGTTGGAGCCTGTCCTTTAAATGTGAGTCCCAGGAAGGTAGGCGCATCTGTATGGTAATGTCAGTCGCCACCCAGTTGCTGCTTGATCACACAAGCATTCCATCATATTTATCTGCCTTGTCTGGGGTTCCACCATGGGATACAGTGCGGGCTAAAAATAAACCCATCTCCCTCACTTCTATACTGTCTTCCTCATCTCACTCAGCTGGTGTTCCTCCAGTGCATGTGTGCCTTGCTCCTTCTCTCTCTCTCGCTCTCTCTCTCTCTCTCTCTCTGCCCCTTCCTCCTCAGGCCTGCCACGCTCTCATTTGTCACATTTACAATGGAAACATCCAAATTTACAGATGCTATCAATTAATCACCTCCGCTCTAATTACAATCCAATTAACCTCTGTTTCCACGCGCCATACTGCAGGACGGCCAGCACCCTCACTACTCAATCACACTGCTCAGAGACAGACAGACAGAGAGCGAGGGTGGGTGGGAGGGAGGGAAGGAGGGCGAGTGGGAAGGGAGATTTTATGTAAGAAAAACCACCAAGGAAGGAAGTATATGCGTATACATCGCGGACGGTGCAGACATGCAGCCAACTTGTGCACAAGCCAACCGAATCCAAAATGAACCACCTGTTGTTAATAATAATGTATTTATATAACACCATTTTCTGGAAAATAGAGTGACATGAAGTAAAAAGAAATAGATGAGAAGTATGAGGACATGCTGGATAAAGGTGGTTCTTTCAGACCCAGTGGAGTTCTTTAATAAATTTAAAAATAAACGAGTAATTAGTGGCTCCAATATGAAGGATTCTGAAGGTTTAAAAGTATACCTACATCAGACCTGGTTATCTGAAGTTATGAGGAGTTTAATGCTGTCCAATAAGAATCCTCAAATATTTGAGACGTCTGCAGCCACGAGCAGGACCGACCAGGAGGAACAGATCCTGCTTTGGTTGTCACTCGGAGGAGCCACAGGTTCTGTTTCAGATGATGAAACTTCTGATTTTTTCCTTCAATTTGTTCTAGATATGCCACATTTACTCATCAGGAGAAAAAGGGAGTTATAGCTGTTGATACTATGCGACATTTTATCCATTTTAGATACATCCCGTCCAACTTATGGTCGTGCTGTACAAAGTCCAGACAGTAAAGATCCCCATGCTGGGAGCCCAACTGGCAAATTCTGAGCTCTGAGGGGAGAAGGTTGAACTTCACCGTCGTGCAGCCCAAATCATCGCCTGTTCCAGTTTTTCTTGCGTGACATCAACCTACATAAGTCTTTCAATATATTGCCAATTGTCTCCTTTTATCGCCCTAAATCCACTTGATTGCTCAAACACAAGAGTACTTCCATCAATGCTCAACTGAAAACTCAATTTCAATTTTCTCAAATAACAGGTGAAATTATCTCTGAGTATCCCTGTTTTTTCTCTTTAAAAGGCAGCTGAATGTAGATGCTGAAGATGCAGAGATCAGGTCTGAAGATAGCAAGTCAAGTCCACAAGTCAGAAATAAAAATAAAAAAACCTCAAGGACAGGAGTTTAAATCAGAGCTGAAAGTTGCGATTACAAAACATAATCCAGCCCACGCTGCGCAATGAATTTATTTTCATGTTTACAGTTTCACAGGATTTCAGTCACCATGCAAAAAGTTTGCCAGAGCCTTTTTGTTTCACCAAAGTGGCTGCCTGGCTGACTCGGAGCACTGAGCTGCCTTCCATCACACATATTTGGGATGAGCCGGGACACCGACTGTGAGCTCATGATATGCACATGCATACAGATATATATGTACAAAGCCGCAGCAGAAAAAAAAAAATGAAAGAAAGGGAGATCCAGGAGGGGACGGGTAGTCGTGGAAAAATGAGAGAGAGAGGGGAGGAAAAAAAAAAAAACAATGAAGCTCAGCTCAAGAGCGGATGTCTCAGCGGAGGATCACAGGTGTGACTTGAACAGAGACAAAGGAAGAAGAGAAGGCGAGAGGAAGGGAGAGGGAGAGGGAGGGATGAAGAGCTCTCACTGTGGTTGTCAGGAGGATTGAAGAAAGAGGAACGATATGTCCATTACGGACAAGACTGTTCTGCTGGTGCCATGGGAGAGCAGACTGTCACCACCAACCACCTGTGCATGAGTGTGTGTAAGCGCGTGTCTCCCTCCTCATATTCAAAACCACACATGCACAATATGCCTGCGCGTTTTGCTTGAACATGCGGAGGAAAACCTGCCGTACCTCCATTCAAAAGGCACACGTGCGTTCTGGAAAAAGGCGCGCAGGCAGCACCCATCAAGATGTCCACACACGTAGCATGCATGCATTAGCATCAGGTACGTGTGCACACATACAATGGAATCACACGCACGCACACACACACACACACACACAGAGTGATCCGGCGCGAACACACATGGATATACACCACGACTATTAGCGGCTGTGGATTTACAGTGGCCCGTCAGCCTTCAGCTTTTAATGCCACGTGGGGCCTGTTTTACAGCTCTGCCCCAGGGCCCCAATCGGCTTTCAATTAGCAGGTGAGCTGCAGCCCTGTTCCCAATCAATAGCCCAGTACAGGAAGGCTGCAGGCACCCTGGGGCCCCCAGCTTGGAGGGAGGAGAGAGAGGAGAGGAGCAGGAGGAGGAGGAGGAGGAGGAGGAGGGGTTGGATAGGAAGGGAGCTGGCAAGACAGGCTGAGGTGGAATCATGCCATGCTTCTGGGCCAGAGGGCCGTTTGAAGGGGTTGGACCTGTCACTTCCTCGCTTCCACACTCTTTCTGCACACACACAAACACGCCGCGCAAGGAAATGCATCAAAACTCAATTTGACTGCAAATTCACTGACTGGTGCATTTCCTACCTGAAGAAAAAAAAGAAACAAGCTAATGGAAATCAACAAGCTAAGTGACGAGTGTTGAACACACTGCTGGAGAGTTGGAAGGAGGATCCCGACAGTCCAACGGAGGAAGCTCAGGCTGTGAGTGCACGCGAGCAGAACAAGCAGAACGGCTGTTTTGCACTACCCATGTCCCAGAATGCATTTGAACACAGTTGTGGCAATAAAGTATACTTTGAAAGTGAAAGGAATCTGCTTATGAGAAAGGAGACTTTATTTCATGTTAATGTTTTCTCCACAGAACCAAAAGTTTTCATCAACATCCGTCATAAACAGTTTCCATAGCATCTTTTATTAAACTTATTTTGCCGCTGATACAGAATGTAAACAAAAAGCAGAAACAGTGGGCCGTCAAAAAAAAACCTGCACTTTCTCTAAATAAAGGACAGAACAAATATGAATAAGTAGATTGATATTACTGGAGCAGACCCATCCCTCCTTTTCAAAGCCATGATGAAAGTATAATTGCTCGCTCACTCTCCAGCAGGTAATGGCGATGTGCTCTAACTCAGAGACAGGAAGGGAGAGAGGAGGCTTCACTCTATTGCAAGATGTTTAAGCAAAAATAATCGAATTCTAAATGAAACAAAGAGAAGAAAAAAAAGGAAGTTGGGGGAGTTTTCAAAGATATTGTGTTTTCTCATAAAATCCTCCAGATGATGATGTGTCGATGGTGCCCCAGAATTCGTCCTCTCATGAAGCAGCTTTTTGGTCTCCAAGTTCGTCATCTCCATCTGGAAGGAGCGCGTGTCCATTGATAAACAAACCTACGCAGATATCCTGAGACGCATCCAGACACAAAGTGTAGCTTTGATTGAAAGGGAACTATTTTAGATTGATTCATTTAGCAACATTTCAAATCTGCGAGTCCTGGTTCCGACAGATCATTGTAACTTGAAAACAGCTTCTTCTTTTTTTTCTGGCAACAATCTGCCAATACAGAAATGGTTTCATGTGTTTCCGTTGGATCGTTTCCCTGATTGAAGAAATTTCCTCAAAACAACCAACAGTATCTTCAGAGGAAGTGACTGTTCTGCTTGTTCGTCTTTTTTTTTCCCTCCAGAAAATGTCAGCTAATCCAAGAAGGCACTTGAAAGTGACTCCGCCGCAAAAGACACAAGCCAATTTGTCTCGCAAACTGTTTTACTGCGTACGATGACTGATTTAAACACAGATAATGGGATGAAATAATACAAGATGGACATTTTGGCAGTATATCTTTCATCGCGGGGATCTGAGGGATCCGTCTCTCGCCTCTTTCCAGGAACATCAATAAAACCAGCACGAGTTGAGTCAAACTCAACTGATAAACTGCCTGACAAGAGCGCTGCAATTTCTACACTTTGTGGTCAGGACGTTTTACTGCTTCTGCATTGGAGCTTCAATTATTTATGACTATAGGACTGAATACAAATTAAGCGACTTATTAAAATGGGCATTTTTCACAGGGCGCGCGCGCACACACGCAGACAAATATGCATCTGCATGCATGCACAGCTGTCAAATCCAGCCTCCCATCAAGGCTCAGCTCGGTCCAACTCCACAGAGAGGAGGAACCAAGCGAAGCAAAATTAAGTGTTTCAATTCGCTTCCACCTCTCTGAGACACCATCGCCTGGCAAAATAGCCAAGTCATTTTAATTAGACTCACAGAGCACCACATGCTTTGGTCCCTACCTCCAACACATGAAAAAGAGAAATCCCATTCCCTGTAGTGACAGCGGAGCGAGAGAGAGAGAGAGGGGGGGGGGGGTGGTAGGCAGGATTTGGGGGTATCTGCTGCCAAAGCAGGCATCTTGGCATGGCCGTGGCGTTCACTGAATATTGGTACAGGGAGCCATTTTTACATCATGCTGTACTGACTGTCAGAAAAATCAACCCCCATCAAGCACTCCTCTGTCTGCGTTCCTCTCTTTATTTACCTCTGCGTGCTTCTAACCTTGTGAGGTGCCCTTAACAAAGGGAGCGCGGTGCAGGAAGGAGAGGTTACACGAGATTGGAAGGCACTGAGGAGGAAGAGGAGGAGGAGGAGGAGGCGGAGGAGGAGGAGGATGAGAAACTTAAGGGTTACTGGAGTGACATAGGTGCCTTTGATGGGTATCTCCTCTCTCTCTCTCTCTCTCTCTCTCTCTCTCTC
>JAUESE010000001.1:7326966-7337237 GCA_032274725.1 Malacoctenus triangulatus
CCGCCCCCCGCCCCCCCCCCGCGAGCTTTTTTCTGCGGTCAGGGAGAGCAAGAGAAACAAGAGAGAGGGAGCACAGAGTGAGTGTTTGGCTGGTCAACAACTATTAGGGCTCCCACTCTCTGCAAGGTGAGAGCGCACCCTGCAATATCTGGAGCGGGGGAGATTAGATTTAGGGGAATCGATAAAAACGTGAATGAATTTGTGAGGCAGAAAATTGACAACATTTAGACGTAGTTTTCGCAAAGCCTGTAAGGAATGCAGTGTGTGTGCCAGTGTATTGGCCTCCCCTGCACCACTTCCTTCAGCACTAAATCAATTACTTTTGAAAGGAAAATCAGCTTGAATGCAGGAGGCGCTGAAGAGCATTAGACTCTGGTGTTGTGTTTCTTTTCTTTCACCGCTTCTAATCTATCTATCTATCTATCTATCTACATTTCTATATCTGTCTTTCTATCCGTGTGTGTTTTTCTTTGTCTCTGCTGATCATATTGCTGCAAATAGCAGATTCTTTTCTATTTTTGGGGGAGGTTCTTATGTATTCATTATATTAAAAAAACTGTTAATAACGTGCAAACCTAATTGGTCTTTTTATATTGCAGAGCACAGCAGCCTTATTTAAAGTATATGTTCTTATTGAGGATGTTTGACCATAATAACCAAAGAAAACAACTTTGTATTTTCATGGAAAGGATCATCAAACGCTTAGTTGAATAAGACGGACTCACATTTAAAGAAAAAGCAGATGTGGGAGTTACACATTTGGTATGAAAAGCCTTAGTTTGATTGTCTTTGAGCTTCAAAAAGAACCCAGAAGTCTGGTGGTCTGTGGACACGGCAGTGGAGTAATAGTGCCCCCTTCTGTCTGCAGCACCAGCAGAAAAAAAAAACAACCTCGGCACACAGCAACACATTTCCAAAGTAGATGTTCACCCTGTTTTTCAAGATGACATGAAGGAAAATGAGACAGTGTGTAAAACTGTGCAAAATCAGGCTTTATTCTTTTTTTTTTCTTTTCTTTTCTTTTTTTTTTTCCCAGCATGGCCGCCTTTCATCCATCATAATCACCATCATTGTCGCCATCATCATCTTTGAAAAACATTACTCACCAGAGACAGACAGCAAGAGAATAGACTCTCAAAGAGACTCACAAGCTCCAACCTCTTGGCAACAAAGAAACAGAAAAAAAGAAGAAGAAGCAGGCACTCGCTTTCCGCAGAGTCCCGCCACACAGAGGGTCAGCAGCACATGTCCATCTGTTTCTGAGCAGTACATTTCAACAGAATCTCCAATGTCCTTATTTACAATTTGTTTTTTTTTGTTTGTTTTTTCAGTGCCTTTAAGTCCGTTCCAGCAGTTTCAGCTCCAGGAGACAATGACAGTCCATCTTGGTACAGACTTGGTTCAGATGTCGGATAATAAAGTCCCGCCGCCGGCTGCGGTGAATATTCACTTCGACCACTGCTCTTCCTTCCCTAACCCGTCGCCTGCAGGTCCGAGGACAGTCAGCTTCTCCAGTTTAGGCAAACGTTGAGTAAGTGCAATGTCTAGTATAATGTCAAGAAAATACAAAGCCACACAAACGTACATACATACAGTACATGACTAACTGATAAATTCTGATTAGCTATACAAGGTCGCCATTCTCCAAAGGTGAGACGGAGGAGCTGCAGATAAACGCAGCTCTGAAAATATCCGGCGTTTGCTCGGTCCGTGTGAGCTCACCTGGACCAGATGCTGTCTGCAGACGGTTTGGGAAACATTGTCCATGATTTTTCTGTACAGTGGTATTTTTTTGTGTCATCGAGTAGTTCGAACTCAAAATGGGTCATTTGTGATTTACTCACCACTGGATTTTTAAACTGTGACAGCTAAAAATTAAAAATAAAAAGGATGATAAATGACAGATTATGTTTTTTGAAGAGAATACATGTTTGAAGATTTATTCAGATCGACTCTTTTGATTTCAACCTTTGAAAACTACGTATTGTTTCATTATATTGCTGTTTTGACACATTATAGGTTTTTAGCCTGACATCTTCCATCACACAGTTTTTGAAAACCTGGGAGCAGAGAACCAGAGCTGCAGCTGAGCCTGGCTCCACTCCAAGCTCCTTTTTTTTAAGCATTAGCAAAGTACAAGCCCCACGAGTCTTTAACTCAGGAGCAAAGACAAAAACTGAAGAAGGGACGGTTGATGAAAACGACAAAAATAGGAAAAACATTATCTCATCTTATCTTCTCACTGTGGATTGGATTTATAAAAGTACGTGTGGTATTTTTTAGGCTTTTGAAAAAGCAATATAACTTAAAATATTCAGCCGAAAGTGACAAAACTTTGATGATGGCATTTCAAGGACAATTTCATGATGCATTGCTGGTTTTGTTACTGAGGACAGCAAGCTATCCAACATCCCACGTTCATTCTTAATCCCACACTACAAGTTTGCACCACTAGGTGGAGTATTGAGTCACTCAAAGAAGCAGCAGGGTGACACAGTGGATCAAGTTCTTTTTACTATACAGCTGAGTCAACTATGAAACAAGCAGAGAAAGGCAATTTACCAACCAGTTGCTCGAGGTCACATTTCATGAAACACTGGACTCGGAATGCAAGTTTGAGCCCGTTTGTAATTAACTGAAGTTTACATGCCTTCCTCCAGAGCTGTACTGTAAACCACTGCAACCACAACTGTTAAACAAGAGCCATGAGGAGAGACTGGCAGTAAAGTGACTCAATACAGACACCGGAAGTACAAACATAGCGCAAGTCCAATTTCACAGACTTCCCCTCTGAAGGAACAGAAGCTTTTCTGTGCCAAATAAACTGCAAAAAACACATGTGACAACGGTAAGAAGCTTCATGGTCTGGTGTTGTTTCTCAGTGGGCTCTGTAGTACTATAACACTCTTTAACCTGACAGGTGTTTAAATGGTAAGAAAGTCACTGAATGGATCTTCTCATAAAATCTGTTGACCCTTGTTCCTACGAAAATTGCAATGTTCATCCTATCTGATAAGAAAAACAAACTCAATTATCTCTGTAATTAGTGTCTGTAGGGTTTGGTAATGCATAATGAATCAGCCCCTTTAACTTCTGCAAAGACAAACCATCATCATCATCATCATCATAATATTCAGAATAATAGTAATAATAATAATAATAATAGCTGATTCTTTACATTATTCCTATATAAAACAAAGTGCTTACAGTGTACGCAACTTGAATCCAAGCCACACCTCGCTTATTGGATTGTGGGAGCTTCATCCAGTGGACAGGGACAGAAATGACAAAGCAGAGCTCGCCCCCCCTCAGAGAAACCATGTCACAGACCTTCATTCATGTCATTAGTCTGGGAATATTGAATAAAGTGATTAGAGATAATGACTTTGCCAATACAAAAGGATAAACTTCAATGTGCATGTAAATCCAGCACTCCTTTTGCCACAAAGGGATCTATGGTTCCTTTCTTTTACTAAATATTCACGATGACGAATGATAATTGGGATCAGTGAAAGTGCAGCAAAAAAGGGGGGAAAGCGCAGCAAACCCAGGGTCAGAAAAGTGAACTCAATCCCAGTGATAACGTTCCTTTTTTTTCCTCATTGATGTTTCGACGGCATGAAACGGTCAGACTCTGACCAGGTCAGAGTGGCCTGAAGGGCAAACCAACATGTAATGTGTGACAAAGGGGGAGAAAGAGAGAGAGAGAGAGAGAGAGAGAGAGAAAGAGAGACGGGGGCCAAACGAGGAGACCAGAACAGAACGACTTCGGGAATAATGTGCTCAAGAGCGCCCCCTTTCTTCAGTATCAGGCCTGAGGACAGCTCACCTAAACATTCGATTCCAACTGTCTGCCTGCCTGCGCGCCTCCACCAGAGAGACGCATGCATCCCAGCACCACCCGCTGCACCTCCATTAGCTGGAGTAGATCTGGGTCCCAATCACGCGCATGATCTCCTTCTGCACCTTAGGCTCTTGGGTGTTGATGTTGGCGTCTCCTACTTGGCCATCCTCGTACCTGCAACACAACAGAACTTTCTTACACAAGCTCAGTTTCAGCATTTTCCCTTTTTCTGTTGCAAGCTTCCCTATTGATGTTCGGGGTGGCAGAAGGGCCCAGAGTAAAAATCAAATAAGTGCCTCTCTATCTCAGTGTAAAAGTCAGGCAATAAGAATGATGAGAAAACCATTTCCAGAGACGCCCGAGCTTCTGCCAGATGCTCCAGTCTGTGTAACTAAGTGTGATTTCATGAAAGCCCCTTTTGGGTCCGACACATCCCATCCTCTTGTTTTTGTTCTAACAACATTATGTTCTTGTTCAAGCCGGAAAATGGCAACGGCGCACGGAGCAGGAGTTCAGAGTTCAATTATATTTAGCTGTGATTTAACTTTGATCGCAGGCCATCTCACACTCAATTTCCAACACTGAGGACAGCAGTAAACACCATTTCAGACTCCAAACCATCTGCTGAAAATAAGGCTTCACACTTCAAGTCTCCAAACTGAGTTTAGGGGAATGATAACTCCACTCAACCATCACTATTAGGATATCTGTGGCCCCCTTACCTCATTTCCTATTTAATCATCTTCATCATGTGCAATTTAGCAGGTAAAAAGAGAAGCAGTGCCAGTGATGATCTGCGCATTTTAAGTGTGATTATGATTGGAAGACTTGGCAGTCTGGTTGCCGTGCCACCTTTTTTTGGTAATTATGCATTAGCTTAGAGGAGATTAGCAGAGCGATGAAGGTGCGCTGAATACTTACACAAAGAAGAAGCGAGTACAGACGTGGTCGGATACGGGACACACCCAGATGTTGCCGTGTTTCTGCAGGTCCTTCGATGTGATGACTGTTTGAAACAGAGAGAACGCTCATTTTCAGCAAAGTCTAACAATTTTGTTTCAAAAAAATTGTTTTTGTTCTTTTTCCGTTGCTTGAAAATTTCTCTTGCTGAAATTGTTCAATTTATCAGTAATGAAGCCACTGTGGTTTGTTATATAATAGCACAAATGGCTTAAAGGCAAAAAAAATCAGTAATAATACAAAGTAATGTGCTTTTAATAACCCCGAAATTGTTTTCCCCAACAACGACAACAATGATGATATTATGATGATTACTATGACTCTAAGTACTGTTGCACATTAGAGCATGTGTTACACACTTTTGTCATTCAGTGGTTATAATGGTGTTTTAATGACATCATTCCGAGTGTACTTTCTGGTGCAGGGAGAAGAGTGAGGCCTGAAAGTTAGGCATCAGCATTAATACTAATGTCACAGTTCCTGAGAATGGATGTTGTTTCAAATGTGTAAGTCCTTTCAAGAGAGATAAATGAGTGAAAGTGCCTTACATTCCCTTGGTTTGATACGTATTTGACCTTTTGTGTGTTATTACCTTCACAAAGAGCGATGCAGTTCAAGTTTCGACTCTGTAGAAACCTTGACTGTATTGGACGGCTCTGTTGATAAAGATAAAGCAGCACATTAGACCAACAGTGAAGAGGACATCTGAAATCATTGGTAGAAATCCTGCAGTCTTTATCCGCTTGGTGTCTCAGTTCTTCCGTTTGCATGTCTCTTTTGTGACTTAAAGAGGTTTCTAATTCGTTTTAAAGATTCACTATGTCATATGTGAGCATGTGGGGAGTCCCCTCACCTGTGGTATGGTGTTCATGCGGTTGTAACGCTGCACAAGTTCATCTTTGGTGGGCATGCGGTGTTGTCCTTTCCCCATCCCTGCAAGAAGAGCACACAGCCTACAAATTAGCCTTGGACAGAACAACCCGACCACCAGTCTCCACACTGTGACGAGCTGAACTCCAGAGCAAAATCAGCACTCATGAACCTAACATTCTTCCCAATGCTCCTTCAAAAAAGAGGTAAAAAAAAAAACCCTGACTCAATCATAAAAATGTAAGAAATTTAGCAAGTGCAACTATTATCTTTTTTAACAGTTTTCTGCCTAAAACAAAAATAATGATCTGATGTTTTGATGATGTCCAACCTCAGTAGAAACACAAGGAGAGACACAATGACAACCCCCTAACCAACAAAAAAAACAAGGCCATACAAAAAAAAACCAACGAAATACAAAATAACACACACCATCAACAAACAGCCACAACATAAAAAGATGACCAATATGGCGGGTGGCACATGAGCCCAAAGGCCCGAAGGCCAAGCACCCGAAAACGGACACACAACACAGTGCAGCACAAAAGATCCCATGGAGAAGCTCCCATGTGTGAAGAATGGAGGACTCCCGGATGATATTCAGGCCATGTCACAAACACAGGAGGACGGTCGGTGAACATGGGTGGGAGGGGAGAAGCGAGAGTGGGTGGGGGAGGGGGGGGGCGGTCCGAGAGGGCGAGGAGTGCGACGTTCCTACCTGAGTATCCGAAAGATATGCTGGAGATGGGGCTGAGATAGATGCCCTTTCCATACGCTGCGCCATGCAGCTTGGGTTTGAAAAGAGCAGGAAGGAAGGGGGGGGTCACTGAGCAGTCGCACAGGACAGCCTTTCATAAACACGCACGCGTTCTCACACAAACACACACGCACACCAAACCGAGTTTTCCAATAACCATAGAAAAGTCGACATGCGTCAGTTTAGTTGAGGAATCTCACATCACACAGATACATGTAATCACCCTACATCTCAAAGGTTTTCAGAGACGAAAGCAAACAGCTAAAGGAAGAAAAGATGGCGGAGCCGTTCCAATGATCAGGAACAACTCCTGCCAATCACAGAGCCGCTCCTTTCCCAGTAGACAAGATGTGACGTGCTTGTACTTCCAGCACAAAATCTGTGCACAAATAAGCTCAAGTCGCGACCCGCACACGACGAATGTGAGGTAAACTTTGAGAGGTGAGCGTAAAGCATGAGGATGACCGATGAGGACAGGAAGGCTTCACTCGAGAATGCCTGAAAGAAAGAGGAGGACCACGGGTGCAACATGGACAGGTGCGCGTGAGTCGCAACAGAAGCAGAAGAAAAATGAGAGAAGGAGCGCAGAGCAGCTCGATAGGTCGGGAATATGTGTGGGAGACGAAGGTCAGGTTGGAAATGGAGAAAAAAAAAAGAAAGAATGACAGACAAGAGGGTTTGTGTGGCGGCTGGAGCTGGAGGCAGACTCCTCCTCTTCCTGTGAAACACAATGACAGAAGGAGGGTGTCAGTGCTCAAGGTGAAACAGAGAGGAGAGAAATGGGGGGGAGGGGGGCAGACGAGCACTGAGGCAAGATCAAAGATGGAGAGAGTTCAAAAAGTTGGAGAACAAAGAAGCCACAAATGAAACACACCAACGCGATAGGGCCATCATGGCCAACGCCAGCGATTCAAAGATCCTTGAGATTCCGGATTTAATTGCGTTTAATCTATTTTCAGGACACGCTGGTGTATCTCCAAGCAGTCATTATCAGCCACGTAGAGCAAATGAGACAATTCTGTGCTCCCTGATGTGCTCGGCTCTTCTCTTTCTTGTTTTATTAATTTTTCCTTTACTCTTTCACAAGCCTGAAAAACTCTGTTGGCAGAACAATTGAATGATAAAGACTGATGAAGAACAGAGTGTAACCAATGTTGAGCTCGACAGTGTAGTTTGTTTCAAGTGAACTTGAAGTGATCCATTTTGTCTTGTAGATTTTTTTTTTCACTCCTGGGATAACCAATTGGCAATGAATGCCTTAAAGTTGCAGATGATCTATTTGTTGAATACCACTTTTGTGCAGCAGGTGGCAGTAGTGAGTTGCTGTAGAACCCACTTCGGTGTCAGTCCAGCTGTTTAGAACTTCTGCCTGTTTTTTTTTTTAGTGACAACTTGCTAAGATCTTCCCTCTGAAGTTTTTGGTCCTAAAACTACAATTTTAAGAATGAACATCCTGGATGAAGTGTTTACAAGGAGAGACATGCTGCAGCTAGCTAGTAGCTTTGGTATTCATTCCAACAGCCCGACGTAAAGACTTCACTGGAAAGAAATCAAGACCATTGTTTCCTTTCATTCCTTTCAAGCTTGAGAAACGATCGCATACTGTACCTTTAATGCTTTCTGCCAAGTTTCAGTACCACATCAAACGGATGATATTTGACGTGCGTTACCAACCTCCAAAAGAAGCCTACACCCAGAGGCTGCACTCACAAGCACAGAGCGTGTCCCCTGCATCCTTGGGCTTCAGACCTGGCCTACACAGTGCTCTAGGTGGTTGACCCTTACAGGGCACACAGGCAGCTTCCTGACAACTCAGCTGACACCACAGTCCCATTCCCGATGTCTCGCAACAGGAGGGGACGTGCTGTCCGCCGCTGTCGGCCAAGGAGGAGCCAAAGCGGGGGCCGGCATTGACCGAGGAAATCTCCCCATGTGCCCTGCTCGCTAAAAACGCCAATCGCGGTAGCTGATTGAAAGGGAAGCTGGCATCCATTAACTGCAAAAATGAATCAGCCGGACAGCATTCCTGCTTTGTGCCAGAGCAGGTTTACTGTCCGAGTGGAGACCCAACGTAAAACTCCAGCCGACTGCCAGGGCTACGTACCTGCAGTTTGGTATAAGAGGCATTGACTAGTCCATTTCTCAGAACAGAGTGCCAGTTCTCTATATGGGAACCACTAGAGCAAGTGTAGAGAGAGAGATAAGAGAGAAAAAAGAAAAACAGGGCGCCGCATGAATACAAACGGTCTGAGTGTGCAGCGCTGTGGCCGTGCTCTGTGCTCTGAAACGCAACATTCAGTCATCCTCATGAAGACAGAAAGAAGAAATGATCAAATCCTGACAATGGCTTTGTGCAAACATTTGTCTCATACTCTGTTTTGATAGTTGCTGCTGTCAGTTTTCAGGAAGCAAAACAACAAACAAAAAATGAAACAGAATTAGCTTATTTCTTTTAGATTACTTACTTCATGTGGTAAATAGCTTGCTTCTACATTGGAAAAATAATGAGAGTGGCCTCAGACATTTTTAAACATTTATGTTTCAATTAATCCACTTGTTTCATTTGCCTTTTTTTGAATAAAGCTCGAATTGATGGAAAGAGAAAAGATCATTTCTTCCAAGCACTTGGACACTGCCGTCGTCAGCTATTTTTACCACCGGAGCAGGGACATTTGAAGGCATCGTGTTAAATCATTACAGCTCTGCACGATTCTACCTTTTTTAAATAAAATTATTCAGGAAAAAAAACACAACAAAAATGGAGATCAAGGATGACAACTAATCACCACCAATGTTTCACGGACCACTCCCAGTGTTTGAAACTTGTTTGTCCTAAAATAACACAACAGTGTCACCAGTGCTGTTATTTTTAAACTATTTGGAAGTTGTATCCAGGTCTTTTTTTTTTTTTCCCAGCTCGCCAATGTAGAGACATGAAAAAAAAAGTAGATGTGCCTGGAAGCCCTTCTAACATTTTACAGTTTAATGTTAAATTCTTGCATGTTGGCAGCCGGGCTACTATCAACATTTGGCATGTTGTGTAGAGAATTATTAAATTTGTAGTATTAACCGGCGTAGAGCGAGACTGTTAGCGCCGCTTGTGCATTAGTCGCACCCTGCAAATGCCCAGATGGGTCGTGTGTATCTAAAATATTCAGCAGAGTCCCATCTGCTACAGTGCAAAATCTCGATCTCACAGATAGTGCTGGCTCCATGAGCTGGCTAAGAAAGGTGCTTTCTCCGTCCAAGAGACTGGTCACAGCTCTGTGCTGTTGTTTGTTATGGTTCCATAAAAATCTGCTCGATTGGCCCGTTCATGCGCGACACAATGACCAGGTGCTAGCCTGAGACGTGTGCGTGTTTGACAGGGTGTACTGTTGTCATGCTGAATTATGCATGCGTTTTTAGTGACTGTGCTCGATTTGGGGATCAATTATTAACAGAACTTGATGACTCACATTATAGCTGCCCGAGGCCACATGCTCCACAACATAATCACCACAAAATGTTTTCGGCCATCTGAGAATGGCCCTGAAGGAGTTTACTTTGTCAACTTTACAGGCTCTTAACGTGATTCACTGCAAAACCCAATAGTTTGATCGGGAGGTCCAACTCACTGGAAGGCGAAGGTGCTGCCGTATAGCTTTTTGGCAGTGCGAAAACGAGCTTCCTTGGCTGGGGGGCTGCTGAGCAGCAGGAACTGGTGGGAGGTGTGCATGAATTTCAGTTGCTATTACGATGAGATCATAAGGACAAGCGAGAGTCACACAGAGAGAGAGAGAGAGAGAGAGAGAGAGAGAGAGAGAGAGAGAGAGAGAGAGAGAGAGAGAGAGAGAGAGA
>JAUESE010000001.1:7346250-7357415 GCA_032274725.1 Malacoctenus triangulatus
AAAACCCACAAATCCCACAGCCCCACAGACACAAACATGGTGCAATACACGTGTCATATCTGGTGCTTGGTTGTTTGGTCACATTTGTCAAAATTTCTGTTTACTTTCTGGCAAAAGGAGAAAAAAAATGTTGGCCTACTTGGTATTTTCAGTCAAAATATCAGATTTGTTGTGCACCTAAACATAACATACTGCGAATAGGTTAAAGTGCACACTAGATTGGATGGAAACTTTAAAAAAAAAAGTTATAAAAACATACAAAATAGTGGTTCTAAATGTAAATTATCTTCTGATATGGTTTTTGAAGTAAAGTGTAATTACAGCACTTTAAATATCATAATGAATCCTTGTGTTCACGTGTTGTTTGGTCGTCGTCATCAGCCTCTCAAAAAAAACTTGTTTTATACAAAGAAAGAAATATTTTTAATCTTAAACGACTTCACAAATCTTTGATATATGTTGCACAATAAGTAGAACATTAACTCTTTCAAAGATTACACAGAAGAGTTTGATCACAGGGCGTAAAGGTCAGTGACAAATAAGGAGGGAGAAATTAAAACAACGAAAAAAGTGTCTCTATCGCTGCAAACTTTGGGAAGAAAAGATGAATACATTCATTAATCTACACAGAATGCCAACAAGTATCAAGTTGGGGCTGAACTTAGTGTCAGGTATTGTATTCTGTGCATCCTGACATCTAATCTGCTCTGTGAGAACCTCTGCATAACGGTGTATTTGTCATAAAGATCACACCCGAGTATTAATAATGACAATAGCTGAGCTGAGTCTGTCACACAGTGCGTGCGCCCAGTGTCTCGACTCCGAGTCAGACTCTCATCTCCTTGGCTCAAAGTGAGCAGAACAGATCCTCCCTCTTTGGTCCTTATCTCTGTCGCACCGCTTTCATGTTCTCTGGCTGCACTGAAATGAGCTTTACGTCCCAGACTGGATTTACATTTCAATCAAATGCTTCCAAGATAAAGGTTAAAAAAAAGGAGGAATAACTAGCAGATTATGATCTCCAGCGGAAGTGAAGCAATAAACTTTGAGAGATGAGACGATACATTGAAGTTTGTGAGTGGAAATGGTTTCTCAGTACTTCTTGGAATAATTACAGGACGGCATGTAGATAGCTTCATAGTGAATGCTACAATTCACTGCATTTGCATTCTATGTTGTATTTGCTGATGTAAGCTAAATTGAGGTCAGTCTAGAAAACCTCTAAGAACAGTGTTTATCTGACTTCCCATCAATAAAATGTTTTTCCTTCCAAGAAGTGAGGCGTTACAATAGAATATCAGTCGCTGCTCCTTCTGTGCTGCACAACATGAGCAGCCTACCTCAACAACCACTCACAACACTGTCCTGACATTCAGTGTGAATATGCATAACTGCAAACAGAGTCTTCCTGAATCATTTCGCTGACCTCTGAAATGTTGTCCTGCAGCAACGTCGTGTTAAAATCCTCCTTATTTAACACTTGGCTCAGTGACAAAGCCTTGTGTTTGTTTTTAAGTGAAAAGCACATAAGCTATTCATGGCTCCGATAGGGTGTTGTGTTGAGCAATTCTTTATTGCCAGTTGACCTATTAATGACCAAAATGCACTGAATTAATTATGCTTCAGGTAAAAGAGGTTCAGTTCATCTGTGTTTTGTACTATCAAGATATTTTTACAGGCAAACATGTCAAAGGTTTAGTTTTTTTTTCAGGAAATAAAAGATTTTATTTTTTTTAGGGTATTCTATTGATATTTGATGACAAAGGTCACTTTAGACAAGCATTTCTTATGAAAAATACAATGTAAACATCACAAGACAACAGCAAATTCGACAGACAGTCACATGGAAGCACCACACAGTCTGCTGTACCTGAATGCCGTACAAGAACTGTTCTGATTCGTTTTCACCGTCCGACTCCTCGTCTGTCCAACACTGGCCTTTGATGTCCTGTGGGCCCACACATTGTGAGAAGGCCATTACGGTATGGTGGAAAAGAGAACTAGAATGCAACCTCTTTCTATCATCCTTTCATCTCACATCTCCCTATTTAGCCTCCCATTCGGAGGCTTCAAAACGCTGCTTTATATAGCATCTGACAGAGGCGAGCAGAAGAGCTCCGATATATTTCTGAAGGATTGAATGGTCTCTGAATCCAACCTTCAAAGGAACACTAAGTGTCAGACACGAGAGATGACTTAACAGAAAAATACTTCTTAAATAAATAATACAAACACATATTTTAAATGTTTCAAGCTTAACATCCTGCCGGCATACATGAAAATAAATCGAAAATGAATCAAAATGTAATTTAGAATCAGCGCGACATGTTTACATGTCAAGAAATCTGTAAACAATCTGCATGCACTTAATGGACGAGTTGAATAATCTTGAATGAAACCATGACACAGCGTTATCACATGCTATGGTTACACCAATCGGATCCGGGCTGTCTTACCATTGGGTCTGCTGTTCATAGGGCACTCTCAGACAGGTTTGGGCCTTTGAGTTCTGCCAACCATCGCAGCCTGTTTCCAGGTGGAAGCAACGAGAACAGAAAAACAGAGAGCTCTCACAGACCGCCTCGCCCTCCCTCCCTCTCTCTCTCTCTCTCTCTCTCTCTCTCTCTCTCTCTCTCTCTCTCTCTCTCTCTCTCTCTCTCTCTCTCTCTCCTCTCGCTGCCTATTTCACACGACCCAGAATTACACAACCTTGGGGAAAAAAAAAGAGGAAAAACGAAAATTCAGCAAAGGGAGAAAACATGAAACAAAGAGGCCGCTGCCAGTGATGCCACGCTTTGTAAACGGTGCCCTCCTCCCTGCTTCAAATCGTCTGCACTTCACCTTGCCATGTATCCTAGCAACAGCCATCTCTGCCTGCTTTCAGAGCAGCATTAATCACTGTGGAGAGAATGTGTGGGAGATGTGTGCTGTACGTTCAGTACCCAGGATGTCTCTGTTTTCTTTGTTTTGTTTTTGTTCCAGCAACGTCATCTATTAATATCAAAGCACTGATGGTGGCGGTGGTGGTGATGAGGGTTTAAAGACGGTGAATGTAGGAATTTTAGAGGTTTATCTCAGCTTTCCTTCAACGATAAATACAAGTAAAAAAAAACAACATGTTGTATAATTTTCTAGATTTCCTGAGGAAAACTAAACTGTATCTTTCAGGTGTCAAATAATTTTTAGTTTGACATTACTGGGAAAAAAAATTCTGAAAGTTACTACATAATGGTAACAAAGATCTTTCATGATCCATGTCAGGATAAATAATCTAAACTGGGACAACCTGGGAGGGTAGGAAGGATCACAAACATGACCTGAAGATACACTTTGCATTTTGATAAAGGCTCTTCACATCATGTTAACCATGTAAACAATGAGAATACACACTGCAGCATCATCATATGAATCAAAATCCACACATTCAACCAAAGATCAGGGCAAAGTAGATAAAAACAAACTGTGTTGATTAGTAATGGATCATTAGATGTGGTCAAACAAAGGCTGGATGGCACCATAGCTCAGCACGACAAGACAGAACGACAACAACAAAGATGTATGAAGTTGTCTGCGCTATATGTAGGTCAGCATATTCAAAAGAACACCAATTGTCCACTTTACACTCCATTTTTGCTGCAGTGACATGTCAAATTTACAACATGTCTGCCTAAAAACACTCTTTCATTGTCCTGATTTTGAATTCTTCTTGTTATTTTTCTGTGTGATGTGGCTGCTTCCCAAATGAACCCTCCCAACATCAGCTGCTCAATATTAAATGCTGATTTCCCGACGCTTCTCGGGCTCCAGCCCTGCCTGTCTGCTGCTGTGCCATGTCCTCAACCGTGCTAGCATCCCCATCTCACACCCCCCCCCCTCCATCCTCCCCCCAAACTCCCCGCCATTCCCACAGCCTCTGTCGTCTCACATACCAATGGAGTCACTGACAAAGTAAGCCCCCCCACCCCCCACCACCACTGTCCTCATTCCTCCTTCTGATAACTATTCCGCACAAACACAGATGCAGTCCGATGGATTTTCCCCCCCTCCCCCCACCCCCCGACCTACCACACTCCGCACCCCCACCACAGCCATCACACTCTTACCTCCACCGAGGATGGAGACTCGGATGCTGTCCTTGCCTCAGCTGCTCCCCCCCTCTTAAAGGGCACACCTGCCTCTCACAGCGGCTGCTCCCCAACCGAAGCGATAGATGACAATGAGCCCGCTGAAAATAAAGATGGCAGAAAAAAAAAAAAAATCTAAGTCACAGCCCCCCCCCTTCTTCTATCTACGCCGTCCTCCTCCCGATGCTCGCGCTGCGTGTCTGCGAGCGATCCAGCCAGCTGGTGTGTGTGTGTGTGTAGGGGGGTCTGTGTGTTTATCTATTGCAGATCTCTGCTCTTACTGCTGTCTTATATTTTGCCTGACAACACTGAGGGGTCTGAGCATGCTCAGTGGGGCCAGGCAAGCTGGTCATGTGACCTGCAGCTGACTGCACTGCTGCTGAGAAATAGGAGGAAAAAAAATGGCTGTGCTTTGTGTATGCATCTGCCAGTGTATTTGTGAGGCTGCATAATTCAATGCCTCTTTATGTGCTATTGTGCAGATTCCACTGAACGTTGAAGTACCGTCATGTGTTGCCCACGTTTATGTTTAGAATTAAATTGTGCAACTAAACAAAATGCGATGATTAAAATATAAGCTTTACTCTATGATTTTACTGCATGTCATAAGGTGTATGCAGTAAATGCACAGTTGTTCAACCTGACCTAAAATTGTATATTTATGATGTGAATTATTAATGTTGTACTCGAAAATCCTGCCACCTGTTTCTACAACAATGGGCTGTGTCACGGTGTGCATGCTCATGACTACAGCCACCAGGCCCTGCAGCTAATCAGTCTTTACCCTCATTGTCTCAAGGTGTCTATTTAAGGTCTGACCTAAAGAATGGACAGATTATGATTAGGCCAACTGTCTGCTCTATGGGAGTGTCGGGGTGTGGGAACTCAGATCGTCATCCCTCAATTTATTCAACAGTAAAGCACTGATGATAAAAGAAACTGATATATCTGAGGGTCACAATCTGAGGTCACAGTTTCATCTGTTGACTTCAGACTGACTGCTCGTTTTATAACATGCGGAAAGATTTGAAAAAGCAACAAAATATGTATGTTATTTTTTATTTGCTGCAAACACAATGTTCTGCAAACAGAAACAAGCGAAAGCAACATTTATTTCACTCAGATGTCTTAATTCCATCATTTTTTATATATGCAGAGTGAAACATCTTCTAAGACAAAAAATTGCAGTTCATCATTTTGAAAATGTTGTAAATGATTTCTTTCTAGTTAGATTTGACTTTAAAATTGCAGGACTTTAATAGTTTGCATGTTATTCCTGTAGATGGGATTTCTCGAGGCGCACTCACCGTAAACTCAAGCTAAAGACATACTTGTTAGGACAGCTGCTAAGTCAAGGTTGCCAGATTAACCTTTCCTCCTGTGTCAGTGAGAACTGGGTCGAGCTACCTTCATCTCAATAAAGCAAGTTGAAAAGTTGAATGGACTGTTGTTTCACATTTAGTTTCCATCCGATTCAGTATTTTTAAAACCACTATTTGTTAAAGGGAATCCATATGGAACCTGACTTTGTAGTTAGTCCATATGTGCCTTACAGCAACTGTAGTAATTTATTATTTTATTAGGATTTCAGTCACTTCTATTTATCATTGCCTGCATTCGTTATACTGCTCAGTAATATGTTGAGAAGCCATAATCAGATCATCTCTAAGATTTATACAAGGGTATTCCCCCGGTGTCTTACTGGACTCAGTGGCCATTAATGCTGACTGACAGCGGCGATCTCAATCAGTGGACGGAGAGACTGGACAGCAGATCTGTCGCCTACCTGGACAGGTGTGTCCAACACTGCAGTGGAGCGGATCCAGGCAGAGGGGGCCAGCACCCGGTGAGACAATACCATGGGCAGTGGGAGCAGCAGTGCTAACACAACCACGGCTGAGAACAGGTGGGAACAAAGTGGGATGCAGCAGAGAGGTGGTGTGGGCACTCAGATGATTAGCTGTCACATTTTCTGTGCCTGCTTTGTAATAGCAGCGTGGAGGATTCGTGTCAGGCAGATCGTTGCAGTCTCTGCTGAAACATTTAACTGTAGTTTATTAAGCATTTTTGAACTGGATGCTTTAATACCTGATCTAAATGCTAGCTTATTAAAGATGGCTATGAAAATATTACAGCTAGTAATTTGTATGCTATTTGAAACCAAATTGTGTCATAACCAAACTATTTTTATTCAAACATTTTGACACCAATACATTATGTTGACTGTCTTACAAAGGCAATAACAGCATTTGCAGGTGTTATATATTCATTAAGTGAATTGTGAAATGTATTTGTATTTTGTGTTATGGTATAGTAATGCACCAATACAGCTTGAGTGAATTATGCTCGTCTCAGAGCGATCATTGAGTGCAATTACAAGCGACTGTTCATTAAAATATGCATAAATATTTTTTTCAACAATTTAACAACCGATCTCTTCATTTTACTTTTGTGTTTGGGAAAGTTTTGCAATAGGAACCGAAATGGTACAATTCATTGGTATGAGGAGCGTTTGAAGACGAACTGTTGTATACTTTTTGAACACGAGGTGGCGACACAGGCACGCTCACGACTCAAGGTAGCTGAAGTTGCAAAGGGTCCTCGTTGATTTGTGACCACAATCATCATTCGGTTGATTGTGAAGCGCCCATGTGGCTGAGACGATGAAAACCAACAAGGGGTCTGTAAACATTGTATGTGGGTTAATTGAAGCTACTGGCTTTAAATATCCTATAAAACAGCAAAGAAAATATTGACAATGCTTCACATAAGCTGCCAACATACATACAGTTTATAATGATTACTTGAACTCACTTTTTGGACCTTAAAAGAACATTGAGTGGGACGTGCGATACGAACCATTGAATTTCTTTTTCAGGAAGCTGCCCATCAACGGTCACATGGCAGAGTCTGTGCACTACTGATGCATTCACGCTCTCTGATTGGCTCCCTAACTTTACTGACCACATTCTGCGAATTTCCGTATCCTTCCGCGTCATTTTTAATTTTTACCGTTTTCTGACTTTCTACAGTCATGATACATTTGCAAAACATGCATTTGACTCGTGATCGGTGACTGCAGTTCATTTAACTGAGTAGAGTCTATGTGAGTATCCATATTACTTTGCGTGCTGTCGGAAGGATATGTCTCAGCATCACTAGAAAGTAGTCCCCAAGAGTAAGAGACTAGCGAGATCACCTTGAGCTGCTCTCAGTGTTACGGCACAAACTGCGGTCCAGACACCCTCCCGAAGACACAAGGTGGGTATCCCCAACCACATGGGCTGCGTCTTTGCCATTTAACGATCCATCTTCGGTTAATTCATACTTACTGCGTTGTTACCTAACTGCGTTTGGAGTCTTTCTCTTCCTCTGTGTAGCAAGAACGGAACAGACACTGTTAGTTTTTGGTATTGGTAGCTGGTTCCTACTCTTTAGTTCAAGTTAGTTTCTTTTTTAAAAAGCACTGTTAAAGTGTTGAACAAGCTACATGCCAGGGTTAATGTGTCTGTGTCATTGTAAAAGCACTGGCTTGCAGGTATACGATTCAACAACGCTATGAGTCATAAACGCAGTTATCAGATTATCACATTCGAGGAATCAACACTGTCATGTAGCAGCTTCTTGAAGAGCAAACAATAAGTACGCTGCTGACTTGTTTTTGTGTGAACACGTTAATTTATCGAAAGTAACGACTCCAGACTTGATGCATAGTGTTTGAGCGGAGGCTGAACGGTGCAGCTCTTCCTGTTGCCTCCTGTTGTGGGTGTGGCCGCTGCGTCTTCTCGGCCTCCTATTGGTCAGTCTCCGTGATGTCCCTCTATCAGGAAAATGTGACGCAGAATGGGAACGTGACCTTTAGCGCATCGTCTGCGTAGTAAGTTGTATGTTACTGCGCTAAAATACACCATTATTACATAAGGCGACTGTTTCTAAAACGTCCCCGCATTTGTTTAAAGTCCTGTAATTCGGTGTGTTTAGTCGTTGCACGCCCGTTGGAGCCGTGAGCGAAACTAATCTCTTATTCATCCGTCCTTCCCGTAATGTTTCCTCGGAAACGCTTCAGATTCAACCAAAACACGTAAGCAGTGTAGTAGGAAATACTTAGTCTTAGACGATTGTAGTTAGGCTCTGTGTATATCTCTACCGGCATCACTGCAGCAGCTTGCTGCAGTATCGCCAATCTTGACACCGGAGACACCGGCCTGTCTCTCCCTCTCTGCTGTCGTGTTGTCTGCAAACTTGGGCCGTCTGTGGCGTCGCTGTTGTTGCTTTTGTCAGTATTTTTTGTTCAGAACACAAAAAAAGAGGTAATTTGATCTTTGGAAGGGTTTACTCTGAAGTGGATCACGAGACGGTAGCCTCTGTTAGACACTCCTGCCAAGCAATGTCGTCCCTGCATCATAAACTGAACAGAATTGATTAAGATAACTGAAACACGTTTTTGGGGGAAAAACGAAAGTTACACTGCGTGTCCCTGCTGACTGAAGGTCCTGGCCTACAAAATGTGGCCTGTCTTCCAGAGGACCGGTCAGGTCATAATGTCTAGTGGTGACCAGTCCTGCTTATGTCACAAACCTAGCAAAGAGAAACTTTAAAGGTCAGTGCCTGCATGTCAATGAATCCTCTTCTGTCCTTTCAAGGTGAACCCGATAAACCTCCATTTAGCCCCAATATCTTGTGAATCTGTTATGTAATACTTTTCGATGTACAAGTGATAGTAACCTTCATAGCTTGTCTGTAACTGTAAAAGTAGTATATGTTGTGCTAGTAGATTATCTTGTGAAATCTAAGCATACTGTCTTGTTGCAATTTTATCTGGGACTATTGATTTGCATTTTTCAGCAAAAAGGTTTAAAAATGCATTTTCCATATTCTGATGAATTGGTGTAAATTGAACATTCAGCCAGTCATTATTTTAAATAATTGCCAAAATTGATGATTCACCTGTTTTGGGTGGAAGTGTCCTTGACCTGTTGTTCTCATGCAGGCATCACTGCTCACAGCTGGCACTCCTCCCATACATTCACAGGTCACTGTTGTTCTGTTTGATGACTGCTGCCTCTCAATACCTAAACCAACAGGTACAGGTATTGTGCTACCACCAGAGAGACGCTGTTGTCGAGCAGAAAAAACACCCAGTATCTTCTTAAAGATGATTATCTTCTGTATAAAGCGTTCTGTCCTTTCAAATAACTCAAACCATGTGTCAGTAAACAAACCAGTTTACAGGCAACATAGAGTACATACCATCGTACATTCTCGGTCTTACATTTCTGCAAACCAAGTGTGCATGCTGTGTGATATTATTAGCAGAGACTGGGGTGTAGTATGACCCAGTAACATTGGTGCCACAACGCGTTGGTGAGCCTTGGTGGAAGTCTCATGTATGTCCGCTGCTTCAGGTCGTGGCGATTGTCCGATCACAACAGGCAGTCTCTATGTCCTTCATCCTCATTGAATGGATTTACTCGTGAGCTCAGGAAAGTGTCGTGCATATGCACGTGCCGTGCAGCAGTCAATTCTGTTGCTGCAGGGCGTAGTTTGCTTGCTGCCGCCGGGAGCCCCGGCAAACTGGGGTGGCTTTGGAGGTCACTGGTGGTGACTTGCTCGGTCGTTTCCAGGAGGTCCAGGAGGAAGATCTTGTGTGGGTATGTCATGCAATGTGTGAAAGGTGCTTTGGTTGAGTAATTGATGCTGTTTGTTGTATCTGCAAGCCAATATTGAATAAGTGTTGCATAACATCTAAAGAGGTTGTCTTAATGTCATGGAGACCATAATACTATGGCTTATTTGACACATGTTCTGCTTCAGTGAAGTAGCCTCTTGAAAGCAAGAGAAGATGGTGACTGAGGCCATGCTCTGAGCATGATGTGTTGGAAAGGGATTGGAGGGGATTATTAGCCGGCTCTAAAGTTAGTCTGCATCTGTGTCACGGTTACTGTGGCTGCTGTTGGCCTGCGGTGGTTGCGCACTCGCTGTCCTCAGCCAGCCATACCGACGGGGGTCTGTTAATGGGCCATTCGTGTCGATTGGGTCAATTTGCTCCTCTGAGATTAGAACCTGGCAGAGATACCATTGTGGTTAGTGATAACACTATCTGCCACATATTCTAAACTTTAGAAATGTGACTTCTTTCTGCTCCACTTTACCTGATGATAAAGGTAGTGTTTCAAGACATGCAAGTCATTGTATTTTCGCTTTGGAACACTGGATCTGTTATGCACAGGTAACAGTAGGCCAGGACTATGGACTGAGGATTCATATCTCAGTATTCTTTTGCAGAGTGGTAATATATGATATTTATCTCAAAATATATGATTTTTCTCTATTGTAACATTAAGAAAAAAAAAAGCTCCAAGTTGAAGCTACAGGTGTCATGTCACACAGGCACATTTATTCACAGTCAACAGTATAATATCACCTTGAGCTGAGAAGCCTGGCAGTAAAACTATTTGCTTTCTTTTATTAAATGTAAAAGGCTCAGTGTTTAAATAAATAAAGCCTCGCCATTTAGATAGATTAGAACAACAGGCAGGTGTCTGGGCTCAGTTATAGCAGCAGCAGAGTCAAACCAGCGGTGGCAATGTCATTTATTAGGGGGTCTCTTTGAAAATAGTGTTTTGAATGAAAAATAGAGACAACTTGCAGTTAAAATGTTGCTAATGTGAATTAAGAAATCTTCTGTGAGAGAAATGTTTGAACTTCCATCACTGCCTTCCTCCTGAAGACACCAAAATGTCCTTTTTCTGTTTTGCAATCGCAACAGTCAGAATTGCGATATCTGAGAATTACAAAACTTTGCAAGATGAAGCCTCTTTCAGAGGATGCATTCTTGATGTAGTTTCTTCAACAAATCTCAATAAACTATTTAAACTAAGTACAGCACATCGGAAAAAAACTGTCGGTATTTCCTTCTTTGCTCCCCCCTCTGCAGTATCAGCCTGTGGTACAGTCCACTCTGAGCTTGTGTGTGTGTGTGTGTGTGTGTGTGTGTGTGTGTGTGTGTGTGTGTGTGTGTGTGTGTGTGTGTGTGTGTGT
>JAUESE010000001.1:7404634-7415714 GCA_032274725.1 Malacoctenus triangulatus
GCCCTGCATCCGACTGTGCCACGGATTCACACTTGCTTTCGCTGACACTCACACATTAACAGTTGTACACAGTCAGGGAGAAAAAAAACAAACAACACATGCTTTCTACACACATTAGCGGCATGAGCTTGGAAGACAAAGTGAGCTTGTTAGGACATGGTTGAGGACTCTGCGGAAGTCTTGTCGCTCACACGCTGTTATGTTTCAGTATTGAGATGGAGGGTAGCTTGCTGAACCCCTCTCCCCCTGCTTCAAAGAACAGTATTCAATACGATAAAGTGATATAAAATAAGGATCGGCGGGCCACGAGGAGGTGAATTATTATCCCACAGGTAAAGTCTTTTTGGTTTCCGAAAATCTCTTCTCAATCTCCCAAGGTGTTGAAAAGTTTATACAGAGAATAAATAAGTACAATCTAATAGATACATTTAGGGACCAACAATATGTGATCCCAACAGATGGTATAAGAGTCAGCCTGTCCCAAAGCACGATCTTTGAGCTAAAAATTCAGATATCTCTTTTTTTTTTTTTTAAACACAAAAAAACCTTTATACATGCAGGTATTAGTGCATAGGTTCCTGCAGAAAAAGAGTATTATTGTGTAGTCCATTGAAGTAGGCTCCCAAATATCACCAGATGAATTTGGCATAGTTATAGAAAGAAAGAAACTGACTGTCCTTTAACTGGAGAATATTTTCACACCCTCCTAGTCCAATAATTTACTTATCATTTAATATATATCTCTATCTATACACAGTATGCATGAATAAAAAAAAGGACAAAGAATAAAATAAATACGGAGCACTCGAGAGCGCTCGGTTACTCCATGGAGTGTCTTTGAAATCACAGTAAATTCAAACTCTTGGTAAAATGAGAGGTGGAACACAGTGAAGTCTGTAGACAGAAAAGAATGCCACACTGGACAGAGAGAGAGCGAGAGAGAGAAACAGCTTATGTGTTTCGCTTTAAAGGAGCAAAGGAGGGTGTGATCCATCCTCACAAATTGGAAGGGAGCTTAGAGCGGACAGTTTGAGGTTCTAGATCTGACGAATAGGCCGCGGAGCCCCTCCGTAGAGGCAAGGCTGGGGAAGCCCCCGGGGACCGAGTCTGGTGAGGGTGCCCCGGAGACATCTGGATCGGAGGAGTCATGTGTCCCGGCACTGAGCTACAGGGTTTCGGCACAAAAGTAGGTGAGGAGAATGGCGAGGGGTAATATCCAGTTTCCACGGACGAGCGAGGGGTTTGGTGACCTAAGGCCTGGGCCACCTCCTGGGGCAGGGACGGGTGGGAGCTGGATAAAAGCTTTAGGTCTTCGGAAAACCGACCCAGAGGGGAATCTCTACCTGTTGCGTGCGGCTGGCTGGGGAGCTGCGAGGGGAGTGAAGACTGAGGCATGAGCAGAGAACTGTGGGATCCTGTGGCGCTGGACGGGTCGCTGTAGTGAAAAGTTCTGCCCGCCACTGGACTCTGAATAGTGGGACTGGGCGCCACCGGGGTAAGGCAGGGAGAGGCGTTTGCTGAACCGTACTGAGCCAAGGAAGCTAAGGCAGACCTCTCCAATGACATCTGGTGAGGCAAGCAGCCAGACTGGAGGCCTGCCAGGCTAATCTGGCTGAGGGAAGTTGGAGAGCCCTCAGCAGGCGGCTGACTGTGCTGTCCTCTGCTTGAGGATGGAGAGCCGTGTGGGGGGGACTTAAAGAGGTTCAATCCAGGAGTAGTCCTGCCTCCCCCAGCAAACTGCTGCAAAGGAGCCACCTGAGGAGGCTTGGGAGGCGGCTGGTTTTGGAGATGCTGACCAGGCATGGGGCTCGACGAGCCGGTAGATATCGGACTCTGACAGCGGGAAGAACTCATCAGCCCAGTAGAAAATCCACCAGAGGACCCTCCAGACGGACTAGCTGCAGGCGCTGCTATATGGCTCCCTCCTGCTCCTCCTATTGCTCTGCCAACGTGCCCTCCAGTCACCCCTCCCCCTGGCCCACTCGAAGCTCCTCCTATATGGCTGGTTGTTGATCCTCCAGAAGCCCTTCCTAATGATCCCCCGGGGTTTCCTCCTGTTGAATCACCAGAGACCCCTGCGAAAATCCCCCCCGAGGCCCCACTGTATCCATCCGAAGCCCTCCCTAATGACCCCCCACTTGTTGTTCCTACCAGTGATTCTCCAGAAACTCCTGGTCCTCCAGACGTTTGTCCGGTCGACCCTCTGAAAGTCCCTCCCTTTGATCTCCTGCCCGTATCCGACACGGGACCACTGCTCATGCCAACAGCTGCTCCACCTGTCGCCCCACTTACTACCCTGCCACAAGCAGCACCCAATAACCCTTCAGACCCCCCTCCGATGGTTTCCTCTGACATCCCCCCAGCCGATCCCCCAGTAGCCCCTCCCAACCCAAAGTTCGCTCGTGGTGTAACCTCTGTCACTCCAGTTGTAAAGTCCTCTCCAGCCCAAGCAGAGTCCCCTCCAGTGGCTCCTTCCAAAGAACCTCCCGCCGCTCCACCCAAGGACCACCCTGTAGCACCGCCGCAGGCTCCCACGGCCCCCCCACTCAGTCCTGACCCTGTGCTTCCACTTATCGATCCTTGGTGAAAAAGGTTTGAGAGCGGCGGCGTGCTGGAGCGAAAAGGTTGCTGATGCTGTGGCTGCGGGTGGAGCTGGGCCGTACTGGATGAGGGTGAACCTGAGGATGAATATGGACTAAAGGGGAAGACAGAGGGCCCTCCTCCGCCCGACCCACACCCAGCCCCACTCGCTCCGCGCTGGGCTCCGCTACCTGAGGCTTGCTGGATCGAGCCAGCGACTGCTGGACCAGATGTCATGTGCTGCGCCCGGAAAGCAGCCAGCAAAGGCATGTCCTCCGCAGCACGCAGTTTAGACGGAGTACTCGACGGAGAGCCCCCAGCAGAGCCAGGCGCTGTGGATGACGGAACAAACGTGTGGAACTTCTTAAACCGGCCGGGAGGGTCCTTGAGGGAGCCGAGAACAGAAACCGGGGGCCTGAACAGCGTCGGGGGGAGGTGGGGGTGGTGCGTCAGGGCGATGGCTACTGAGGTGGTGGCAGCCGCTGCCTGGAGAGGAGCCTGGATGAGCGGGGCCCAGATGACAGGGGTAGGTGACGGAGGAGTCTGTGGCGGGGCGTTCTGCAGGAGGTGGGCGCAGTGGGCCATGTCCCTGTCGTGCTGCACAATCTGCTGGATGATCTCATTCTCCTGGTAGTTGAGGACACCAGAGCTGAGGTCGTGTTGTACCTTGTGCTGCAGGATGGAGTTTTTCTTGCCTTTAAAAGTCATGTGTGCGGAGAAAAGAAAAAACAGACAAAGAGAGAGAAAAAGAAGAGTTAAAAGTAGGAATGAGCACAGATTGTTAAAGGGAGCCTGACATTTGAAAGCAAAGAAGAACAGTGCGATTTTCCGACAAGCCTTTTCAAAAAATATAAAGTGAGAACTATGAATGAGAGGATGAAAGAACAGAAATGTGAAAACTAAAATCACAAGTAGCAAATCTCAAGATTAAAAGAGGATGAAGTAGAAAGGAACACAGAGGAAGAAAACAAAACAAAGAATAAATAGGAGAGAACCACGATGAGGCAGAAGGCAGTGATACATAATATCTATGTGTATTGCTCCTTTGTCCTGCGAGTAGTTTTTTTTACTGTACAGATGTTCCTTCCACCTCGCAGCTGGACTATAAAAAGGCATGCGACTTTTTACAGAACGAATCACTACAAAAACATCTTGCTTGCAAATCTGTGCAGATACTGAGAGCGCTGCAACGATGCCTCACCCCTCTCTCATACTGCTTCCTCATTTTCTGCAGTGAGTTTGTTTTCATCACTCTAATCTGTTCTTCTCTGTTCGGTGCAGAGGTGAGGAGCCTTGGTCCTCACGGGGCCTGCAGCCCTGCATGTTCTCAACATGTTCCTGCTCCCACACACCTGAATCCAATCACCCTCATTATGAAGCTCTGCTGAAAACCTGCTAACGAGCATCTCATTGCAATCAGCTGTGCTGAAGTTGGGACACATTGAAACCATGCAGGGATGCGACTCTCCAAGGACTAGGATGTCCAACCCCCGGTTCAGTAGCACATTATGGCGTTGTTTATAATCCTGGCATTTGCAGCAAAATTTTTGCGTGATCAAAGTCGGCTTCTGTGTTCACGGCAAACTCAATTTTGTGGCATACTGGACTGGTGTTAGCTGTTACTGTGGTTGCAATGGACCAAACTAAATTTCCACATACATAGGTCTAAGAATCATACAAAAAAGAAAAAAAAAAAAAAACACATTTAAAGTGGACTTTTCAAAAATTAGAATTTCACAAAAGGGTTCATCCCTTTTCACTCCAGGATTACATGAGTCATGCTCAAGGTCAACGAGACAAGTTTGAGTTGCGTCACCATGACAGGCGCACCAAGCGCTCGCCCGCCCACCGTAAGGAATGCATGCAACCCCGACCCCGAAGTCTATTAATCATCGCTGAATGGTCGCACTTGCAGTGACAGGGTTAATTCACATGAGTGCCATTTCCAATTTAGTGTTAACAAAAGGCGGCGAAATCCAAAGATATTGTAAATGCAATTAGGCCCAGATCAATCTCCCCATTTTCTATTATGACTGGTGGCAGATTAGTTGAGGTGTTTCTGTGAGGTATTGTATCCACATCCAGTCTGACCCGGCACCACCTGACCCTTTATCACTCGCACACCTCCAATCAGATTGCACAAAGTCCATCAAGACAGTAATTAATTTGTGAAACAGTGCCGTCTGTTACTTTATTAGGGAAGAAGGGGGTGTGCACGAGCATTGAGCCCAGGAGAAAGGAAGCGTGCCGGGCGCCAGAAACATTACTATCAGCCCACCACATCTTTTCAAAGCAACCATTTTCTTTTCTTTTTTTTTTCCCACAAAGAGACCCCCTAAAGCAATTTCTCTATCTTCTATTCTAAACATAGCTGAGGATAAAACAGAGCATGCAGCGATGGCTGAGTGATGATACAGGAAAGCCTTTCATTGTGAATTTTTCATCTGCCCGGGCTGAGCCTGGGAACAGTGATGGATATGGAGAGAATATCAATTGTATGCGTAAGAGAAGTCACGCAGGGATTTCAAAAACCGGGGCTCTATCTGCATGTTTATATGCTGATGACTTTCAAAGTGATTCCCCTCACAGAGCATCAGTGAGAACATTTTTTAAGTTTTGTCTGAGAGCTCCAGCTACTGACTTGAAATATATTCTGCTCCTTTGAAGCCAACTTTGGCCTTCAAGCAGCTTACGCGCCCACCGCCAATGTCAACGAGCTTCGCCGCTTTCAAATGCTTTGTTTTCGGTTGGCACGCCGGCTTTGATGGGACATGATTTTGGCGTGGAGGGGGTGAGCTTCTCACCGATGCGGTCCAGCCTGTCCAGGGCGACGGTCTCGAAGGCCCGCCTCATCATGGGATACTCCTCCAGGACCTCGTTGAAGTTGTCCACAGACAGAGAGTAGAGGCGGCAGTACGTGTCGGCCCGGACGCTGGCTGTCCTTCTGCCCCGTGTCAGCAGGCAGATCTCTGCAACAAAACATTCACACA
The DNA here is from genome assembly GCA_032274725.1 of Malacoctenus triangulatus. NCBI lineage: Eukaryota > Metazoa > Chordata > Actinopteri > Blenniiformes > Labrisomidae > Malacoctenus > Malacoctenus triangulatus. The sequence continues at coordinate 7,410,205 of JAUESE010000001.1, forward strand.
GGACGCAGCAATGAAGGCAATGAGCTCACCTGCGTATGCTTTGTTATGACAATTAGAAAACACAAGAAAAAGGAACAAATAAAGTTGAATTGTGACTTGGTGAGAAGGCTGAAACTAAGTGAAATGTAATCATGTCATTTGCAACTTGGGATTTTTAGAATTGATCATATTTGATTTAATTGTCTCCATTTTGATGTCAAAATTTAAATCATAACAATCAAAAAAATGAATTGTCCTTTGTTTTCTGGTGCCTTTTTTTTGTGCGGCTCTAACCTGCCGCTGTATTGCCAAAATCAGCCACTCCAACGATTCATTAAATTAACAGGTAGCATTTGTGCTCGAGGCCTCCCCGGCACAGCGGTGATGGTTTGATGAGCAGCAGCCACAATAAGCATAAATCTCTCAAGTGGAGAAAAATGCTCTGGTTTAAACTGCCACTCCACAGAAAAAAAACAAAAAACATTGAGATTTTCAAAGTAAAGTGTTTTTTTTTTTGGTGTTTTTTTTTCATCCCTTTTCACACAAAACTTCAGCTTTTGCATAAAGTCCAACAACAACAGTGGGAAGTGTGGCAACATTTTTCCAGGAAGCATCAACAAACAGAGGTCTGTTTTTGTTCTGTCAGCACCATTCAATGATTCACTTGTTTCAAATATCTATTTGTAGCTTTGACTCCGTTCAAGCATTTCACATTGCATATTAATTCATTTGTTTGCGAACACAACATGAACTCTTGAAAAAAAAATAACTACAGCACCTCATGTCATTTTTTTTCAAAGCTTATAGGTCTGCTCTCAGCCCTCATCTGTCAGTCCTGTTCAGGAAAAAAATAATGCTCTATTTAACAAGCGACAGAGGTCTGGCACGCAGACCCCGAGTGCAGGTGCAACTGCATGCAGGCCTTGCATGTGCTAGAGAAGCATCACTGTCACATACTAAGTCTGGGAGCAGGCACTGTCGCCAGTAAGTGCACCATATGTGTGCATTCTCATTGGTTTATTATTTGTATATCTGTGTATGTGAATATACCTACATCACAGAGATGGCTAGACCCATGAAAGGCTCTACATTGTGAAGTTGTAGTGATACACATTTGTAAGAAAGTAACTGAATCGAATGTGTGTATTGGCTTCGGTTCCATTTGCTTCCTCACACTCCCTAAAGTCTCTTCTCTTTAGCTTTAGCCGCCTTTCACCCCCTTCTCATGGTATCACACTTCTTTGTTCTCAGAAACACACGCACGCACACACGCGCGCGCGCGCACAATGCCCTCTCCCTCCTCTTTCTTGCATCAAATCATAATTTTGGAGAATTCTCCATCGCACTTATCTACACAAACCTCATGCATATTTTGACTCTGGACAATAAATGCATTTTTCTCTGCTGTCCACTGCCTCAATTTCACTTCTTTAGATGTCGGCGTTTCCCGTTTACACACACTGAGAGCCTCCTGCCACCATATGGGGCAGTGCCAGCGTTACACATGTGCAGCCCCCGTCTGCAGTGAGTGGATTTGTATGTGGGTATAATGACAGTGAGCCGTGTGTGGGTGCGTGATAAAAAAACGATGCTGTCAATGATGCCGGGTTCGTTAGGGGCTAGCAACAATCACAGCTAATCACATCAGCCCCTCTCATCCTTTTGAAAGCAGCGCTCATATTAGCGAAACCTGCGTACACGTTCCACCACATCATGTTTGTTCATCAAGCCGCGAGGCGACCTCCATTTCACCCTGAGGACGGCGCGGTTTGGTTGCTTCTGATTGCATGAACCAGGAAGCTCTGCGAGACACCAAGACGTAACTGGAAGGGTGGATGTCGGCAAGAGCGTCGAAGGTTGACGGCAGCGGGGTGCTCTGTGCAAAATTTAATCACACTGTTCATTAAAACTTGACAACGCACGTGGCTCATTTCAGGAAATGCAGATGGGGAAGTTGGTCGACTGAAATACTTGGCGACTGCTGGAGTTTATTAAGCAAAAAGGAGGCTTGACAGAGCTTGATCACAGAATAACAACTGGCACTGGAAAGCAACATATTTATATAACAATGATATATAGAATATTTCAGATTTTTGCATATTTCAAAAACATAATCTTCTTTACCACTTTAGCCAACAAGACAGTCAACATCCATCACAGGGCGAAAAAGATTGACAATCTCATACTAATTCACACAAGCAGTCAATTTAGAGAGACCACTGATAGTCTTGAACTTGGACAGTGTATTCGAGTTAAAAACCAGGATGGTTTATTCGTGGTGCAGCCAAAACTCATTATAACACAAGTCATTTTACAGGAATCATTCTGGGTCTGCGGTATGTAGTGACACCTTTCCTTCCTACACAGCAGAGTGATTTGTCTCGTTTCCAGCGTCACCTCACTCTGCTCATCACCAACAGTTACAACTGCATAAACAAGGCCACACATCTTCACACATACTGCAGATTGCTACATAAATATTGCTGGATAACGCTAATTGTAGGTTGATTCATAGCATAAACTAACTTTTCTTATTGCTGACAATCTGCTTGTTAATAAAAGACAGGATCGGATCTGGATGTTCAGGACGAGTGATACCTCACGATGCTTGACAAAAGGATTCTGTGACTTTTTGTTGGATCTTTTGCGAGGCTGCAAAAACACATCTGTGTATGATAAAGCCCCAAAAAGAAAAAGCCAATCGAAAAAAAAACAGCTCAAAATGTAAACATCACACAATTTAGAGGCGTCACATGCGCTTGCCGGCGTGCATTCGAGGACTTTGTATTCTTGTGGTCACTGAGTGTAAAGTGGTTATGATTGTGTGCAATGGTTTGAAAATTGAGACAGGGAAACTGATAAAGGGGGAATGCATGATTTGACACGACAGCGAGTGAGAAATATGGACCGTATATGAAGCATAAGAACGACCTCGTGTGCAGTGTTTGAGGGTGAGAGAGAGAGAGAGAGAGAGAGAGAGAGAGAGAGGGCGAGAGAGAGAGAGAGAGAGAGAGATCATGGGTGAATGGATAATGGCCAAGTTAGTGGGGAAGCTGTGTGATAGTGGAAAAGAGAGTAAAAAAAAAAAAAGTAGTCGTGTGTATGTTCATGCATGTGTGTGTTTTCACATGTGTGGCAGAGTGTGTGCTGTAAGTGCGTGCTGGCGGGGGCAGCCCTGGCTGCAGCGACGGCCGGGGGTCCATTTCCCGCAGCACTGCTCCAGTAATCTCCTCTGGAGAGGAGAACTGCAGCTCTGTATTAAATCCTCTTGTCCCGTGGCTTTCTGGACGAAGCCGGCGCTGCCAGGATGAGGCAGCGAGCTGCAGTGAGCCCTCTGGCCTCATCCAAGCGTCTTTGCGGGAAGCGGGAGAAGTGCAGGGCACTTAATGGAGCTGTCTGAACCGCAGCAGCAGTCCAAAAAAGAAAAGACACCCAGACATCATAAAACATGCAAACGAAACGTGCAAACAAGCCCAGTGATACGGTTTGTTTGTGGTGGGTGAGCTGCTCTCAGCACAGTCATAAAAGATTAGCAGACGTCTCCGAGCCGCCGACATCGACGCGCTCCTGAACGTTGAGAACAAAAGATGGTTTCTTGTTTTTGAATTGATGTGACATGGGTTGAAAAGCAAACGAGTTTCAGAAACAATCTGTACTTGTCATTGAAGAATTTAAGATTGTCCACAAAAATCTTACATTCTTCAACAAAAACATAAAAGAAGTGGTTTGACCAAATACATATGACTGTATTTACTCAGACTGTGACTAAAAAGGGAAAAACATCTATGTTTCTGACCACATTATTTGCGTAAAGTTAGCAAAGAAAACATGAAGTGAGGTTTTTCTATTGTGGTGAAGTGAACAAAGTTTTTTCCATCATTCATGTCTTCATTTTAATCACATTTGTAGTTGGTTTTTCAATCAATTGAGCTGCTACAAGCAGGACAATGGCTGATGATACTTAATGAGGGTTTTTTAAGACTACGGAAATAGCTACCAATGAGACAACTTAAGCCTTTTTAAAAATATCTGATGATATATTCACGAGTGAAGCCGGCGTTGAACCGGAAATTATATAATTCCCCGAAACAAAGTGTGAGATGCTGTAAGAAATGAGGAGGGGGAGGGGGGGGGGTGAATGTGGTTGATGATGAGGGGCTCATTCCGCCTCCCTTTGAAAACTCAGCGAGCACATTGTGATTAGAGCGATGATCCCGCTCCCAGTCGAGCCTCTACGTCGCCTCGTTCGCCTTCACCAAACAGGACGGGGAAGTCAGAGAGCCGAGTGAGAAACGGGGGGAGCTCAGATCTTTTGGCTGCTTTTCGTTTGTGCGATACTGAAGGACTGGTGGCTCCGCAGAAGCCTCCGACTACCGTGTGAAATACATGAAATATGTCAGGCGCGCTGAGTGACAAGTGAACTTCTGCACTGCGCCGCTCAGCTCGGGACCACTTCTGCGGATGGTTCGTGAGTTACATTCAATTTATTTATGAATGCTCTGCTCCCACTGCTTACTCACATCTCCTGTGACTCATCGCAATACACCCCAAATCCTGCATGAAATCATAGAACAGGCTTAGCTGGTGTAGCTCTGCCTGTATTCTGTAAGTGGGGTGTGCGTTTCCTCCTCAAACTGGCTGCCGCCGCTGCTGCTGCTGCAACATTTACCCATTTCTGTGTGGTCCTTTCGAACAATAAGGTGATTCACAGGCAGCCCAAAATAATTCAAGGCCATGCCGGCTCGATTTGGAAGAGCTCTAAAAATATAAAGATACTAAATAAATGACTGGCTGGGATTTAAATGTGTTGGAGTATCCTGATGAACTAAATAGAGCATTCGATTCGAGGAAAGAGTCAAAACAAATTTGAAGGCGTGAACAAACTCAAAGTCTCTTGATATTTGTAGCTGCAGTGGAGAGTCAGAGGAACGCACGTGCTCCCAGCATTCCCAGCAAGCGTTACGTTTTAACACTTAAGTGACAATGCGGTCATCAAATTTGAATGGCGGCGCGATTAAAGTTGGATGTTGCTCGGCCAGAAGAGGACAAAGAAGACGCCGAGTGCCGTGACCTTGGTGAGAACACACATGACTGGTTTTCTGCCCGATAGTGCGGCGGCCCACGTGTCCCGGGCTCTTACTGAGGAGGGATGCTTCCCCTGAGTCCCTGCAACCAGCTCGCAAAGTGGAGCGTGGAACCCAGCGATGTATGTGCGAATGTATGTGTGTGTGAAAGAAAAGAGCAAGGGGAAGGAAGAGAAAGGCTAAACGAGAGCCAACGAGAGGCAACGAGAGGCAACTCCTGGGCATTACCGTCCATATGGGCTGACGCAGATGGTTGTGTCAGAGGCGGGGAGAGAAACACACTGACGGCAAGTTAGAGGAATACGGAGAGGTTTGGATTTGTTTCGAAAGGAATACGTCTATTTATAACAAACCCCTGTCTTTGCACAGAGTCAGCCGGGATCAGCTCGATCAACCGTAATTTGGAGGGAGCAGAGTAGCTCGGTGGCGGCTCCCAACATGGGCTCT